>JAQNBH010000015.1:16662668-17230168 GCA_028752905.1 Cladorhizidae sp. MBARI D1340-BT2
GACGAATGAGATGTAATGGTCTATATGCATTCGAACAAATAGAGATTATGTGCTCTGACCATGAGAGACCACTAGTCACAAGAATATCGAGGTCTCTGTATTGATGTACAGATTTGATTGGGTGGTTATCTATTGTGTAGGTAGATATGGATGACACTGATAGGGAAAAACGCAGAGCTGTACATTTTGTGGGATTTAGTGATAGTTTCCATTTTGAACACCAAGAAGCTAAAGAGTCAAGATCTTGTTGAAGGTGAGTGGAGTTATCTACATGAGAGACAGACTCAAAGAATTTAGTATCGTCAGCATAGAGGTAAGTGGTGCAAAATAAAGTAGCATCTGGGATGTCATTGATAAAAATAAGGAATAGAAGGGGTCCACACTGCCCTGGAGTACACCTGAACGAACTGGGAGAAGACCTGATAGTGATCCTTCAATGGATACCAGGTGAGAACGACCAGAAAGGTACGTTTTGAACCAGCACCACAGATTGCCTGTTATGCCATGGGTCCATAGTTTGTAGAGTAACTCAGACTGGGGTATTGAGTCAAATGCCTTTCTATAGTCCAAAAATATAACATCATAAGCATCTTTGTTCTCTATAGAGTTATGTATATCTGAGAATGAAGATAGCAACTTGGATAAGCAGGAGCGAACACTTAGCAAGCCAAACTGATTTTTGGAAAGTTGCGGGCAGATGAATTTAATGATCTTTTTGTAGATGATAGATTCCAAAACTTTCGAAAAGATACATAGCAGAGAAATTGGCCTGTAATTTAGAACTTCCGAGTGGCTGCTGCCCTTGTGTATTGGGACTATCTTATTGATTTTCGGTATAGAGCAGGACTCAATACAAGTCTTCAAATGACAATAGTTGTGTTATTGGAGTTAGCAAAGAGTTAGAATACATTTTGAGGATGAGTGGACTCATGTTATCGATGCCTGTGTTGTTGTGTTTAAGGCATGCAGGGCATCAGATACATCTGATTCATCAATGGTAATGTGATGTACTAATTGTTCGGTAGGGGATGGTAATTCATCGGTGGAGGGGAGGACAAAATTGCTTGAAGAAAACACAGAATTGAAATAAGAGTTGAACAAGAGTGCCTTTTGTGATGAATGGATAACTGCAGTAGATTCTTGAATGATGGGGTACAATGTAGAATTCGGATGAGATAGATTTCTCAGGTGCCTATAAAGTTTTCTTGGATTTGCATGGAAAGTGGATACGCGTAATCTTGTTTTGATGACTGGATTTCAACTTGAAGTCTATTCTCTAGGTTATGTAACTTTGAGAGTTGATGATCAGTAGGTTTGAGTTTTTGGCGACAACGAAGGGTGCGAGTTTGATTTACCATTATGTCTGATTTTTGCATTGAACCACTGTTGAGAGTAGGTTATCCTGGTAATAGAAACAAACAAGTGACAGGCATTCTATATTTCCCCTTTAATCCGAGTCTAGATTAAGTTGGTATCATTTGACTGAAGACAGTAGTCAAAGCTGGCACTAAGGAGATGGTACTGCAGTCCTTCCGGATCACCTTTAGAATAGTTAAATAGGTAATGAGGAGATGTGTTAACAGTGTGAAACTTTGGGGTAACTACATCAAAGGAAATAAGATAGTGGTCAGACTTGCTACTACATAAATAAGCAGATTAGAAATTTTGTCAGGAGAGTTCGACAACACTAAGTCTAGGTTGTTGCCTAGCTTGTGAGTATGGCTTTTGCATAAGGAAAAAAGAGGTCACAAACAGAAGCAGAGGAGGGAGAAGGTGCATATAAGGTTAACCAATTTACATCAGGAACATTAAAGTCACCTAGAAGGATGAGGTGCGAGGAGTGTGGTCAGTGATTGTAAAGAATGAATGAGCATCCTCATAATAAGAGATGGGGCTCGATGGAGGGATGTACGCACAACAGATATAGGTGTCAGTGGGTTTGGTGAGGTGTATAACTATTAGTTCTGATGTGGAGTTTACTTTGACATGGCTTGAGATAATTTCATTAGAGACTGCCACCAAGACACCGCTGCCTCTTCCATTTCTGTCTTGTCGTAAAATAGTGTACCCCTCTGGGAGGATTTCACCATCAAAGTTATGAGGCAAGAGCCAAGTCTCAGTTATTTAGTGTACCAAAGCGATTGAAAAAAAGAGAGTTTATTAGTCAGACTATGTGCATTCCAAAGGCCACAACGTAAGCTGTGCCCAGTACCAAGTCATTGGCTAGCCTGATTTGGAGTAGGATCCTGAGGTGGGTCAGGAGGTTCACAAAGAGAATCAAGACCACGAGACATGTGTGAGGATAGAAGGAAATTGATCCGGTGTGACTTCAGAAAAAGTTGAGTGGGTATCTGGATTGGCATAAGAACATGATGCAGAGGCATTGCTTATAGCAGAAGGGAGGAGTGGAGTGTCTGGAATCATATCCGAGACAAGAAGACCTTTTTGGAATGTCATATTGGAAATAACACCATACTCCGCTGATTTACCTCAGATCTTAATCCACCTCTGTTAACACTGGAGTCAATGAGAATTCTATGCTCCTTCAAGAGAAGGGACTCTATTTTACGCTTTGACTTTTGCACAATGTTTTCAGATGTGACAAGCAAAGAAGCGAACTAGTCTCGGACGTTGGAAGCAGGAGATAGAGATGGAATCGCAAGTGTTTATAAAGGCAACCATATCACTGGACACCCTTCTTTGGCGAAAGGCTCCACTTTGGGAATTCTACATGCTCAGATGTACGCATAATCTATGTCTTGCCTTGTTCTTTTTCAATGATGGTAAGACCGGCGCTTCTTAACGAGGTACCACATATGCGCCTAGCAAAGACAGTTTGAAATCACAGCGAGTCCAACACTTACAGCTTAATGTGCCTAAACATTGAGAGGCTTAGCATTCAGTTTTATACGATTATCGTCATCACCGTCATCACCATCATTGTCATGTACTATATATATATTATATGGTTGCAGAAATGATATAACTGTGGCATTGAGAGTGTCGTATTCCCAAAAACGTCTTCCACCACTGACGTGCTGGACGTGACTGGCTACGTATGCATGGTCCGGGTAGTAGGTACACGGTAAGCTCATTTCTGATTACAAAAGTGTGACTATTCATAGCTCGATTCACGCTATAAATGAAATGTGATAAGTTGGGGCGTGAATTGTTCTTGCATTTGTATTAAGGGGGGAGTGTGTTCATTAGGCGGTAAAATGTGAAGAAATAGGCAAGCGTGTACCCACCGAAAATCAAGAGTAGGCTTCCTCTGGCCACTGTCAGTGACTAAACTATCGAGCACTTTCCAATTAAGAACCACAGCTGCAGCCATTTCCGGCATTCAGATTTTTAAATACCCTCCACTTTGGCTGCATGTAACCATGCAACATTTTTAGTATTAAAATAGAGCATACAGAGGGATCTATATTTTAAGCCATTTATCAAGTTCATAAAGTCAAGTGTGAAGAATCTATGGAGCTCCAATGTTATAACCACACAATATTTTATTTGAGTTTGTATTTTATAATAAGACCCCCCCTCCCACCCCCAACCTTCACATGAAAGCAAGTGAACTTGTAAAAAATATATATTAAATATTCAATTGTATCATTCTTTAGTGTTTGACTTTGAGGGTGATTTCACCTTACACTCCAACCTGCATTTCCAACATGTATATATAGCAAAACCAAATTACCATTAGAAAATGGGCTACATTTTTGTATATAAATCAGGACCAAAGCATGAATATGTGCAAAGATAATAATAAAACCACCTGGTCAGAGCCCGTCCCCAGTGTGAACTACTGTGAGGTGCGTGGATGCCTCTTGCATTGCTCTGTGCCTTATTTGTGTAGAGTGTTCCATAGGTTATTGTGAATATGTATTGGTATATATGTGACTTGTTGGCAGTGCTGTTGTTGCTTGCAGGTATGTTATTGAGTGCAAGATTTGTGGAGTGATCTATCGTAGTAGAAATCATTGTTACGGCAATAAAGAACCTGAGCTGGAGGCTATAAGAACAGAAAATAAGCATGTCTAGTCCGAGGTGAGAACATTCAACAATGACGGCAAAGAAACAAACATCAGCAATGAATGCAATAATTAAAAAAGCAACAACAATAACAATAGATAAGCATTGTTGTTTTGTTTTCATTGCACAGGATCTCCCTTGTGGTCAGATTTCTGACAATACTGCTCGTCGCATTCTGGATAGTGTTGGTAGTTTAGCTGAGACTGTGCGAAGTGCCTAAGCCTGACATACTCAAATAGTGAGTGGTTGGATTACTGGACAGGTTGCATCCAAGTTCTGGGTCCCTAATTCAGACATACTGGCAAGTCCATACACTACATTTTTCATTGCAGCCTTTAAAATTTGAACCATTTTATGCTGTACTTTCATATTAGTCTTTCAAAGTTTTCTGACTGTACTCTGTTAATATTCTCTCTTTGATACCTTGATGTCCACCTCTCTCTCCATCTCCTTCCCCTCTATATATCTAACTCGCCTCACCTCACCTCCATGTCCCTATACCCTGCCGCACCTATCTCCCTCTCCTCCCCCTCCCTTCGGAACCTCTCACCTCCTATGACAAAAATCAACATGCACTCAGGCGTGTGGTAACTGCAAGCAGGAGTTCAGCCTCTCCATGACTAAGCACCACTGTAGAGCTTGTGGTAAGGGATTCTGTACTAAATGTTCGTCTAATAACATGCCTGTCCCTTGGAGGGGATGGAGGGATGTGCCAGTATGTTTCTGCAATGCATGCTATGCAAGAGAGCAGAAACAGGTGGTGAGCACACAGTCTATCGTGCAAATACCAGAGAGGAGGAAAGCAGTAACAGATTTACACACAAAGTGACCGAGAAACTTCCCAATTTGCATGATGTGACTCATGATAACCACAAAATGGTTGCAACAAAGGAGACACCAAATGCCTCATCAGCCATGACTAATGAGCTGTCAAAGAATGGTTCTAGCGAGAAAAGCAGAGATGATGGTAGAGAAGCTGCCTATGGGGAAGGCGTGGCAGCCTGGTATGTGGGAGAGGTGATGCAGTCTGCCATGGGTGTGGCAACCAGCATGCTTCAGTATTCCAAAGAATTGGTGGTCGAGTAGGCAAGGCCTGCTTACTGGGAGGCTGACATTAAGATAGTACGCTGTCACCAGTGCAAAGTCAAGTTCAACCCAACGACAACCGTCACTACACCAAGCACCCCTGCAGGGCGTGTGGAAAAGGATTCTCTGATATCTGCTCCTCCCAGAGGGAGGCAATGCCCAATATAGGTTGGGACTATCCTGTGAGGATATGCAAGGCCTGCTCCCAGATATTACAACAGACACAACAATAGTGTCCCTGACATCATATAGAATTTTTATTATAAAATTTTATCACATTATTGCATATCTATTATGTATATGATGCCTGGAGTCAATTAGGAATTCCTGAAGATCCCTAAACTTATATACAGTGAGCAAGGTCTCCTCATATTGTTATGGAGACTGTACATATAGCTCTGGTTGAGGTTGAACCATCAGATTGTTGAACCTTTCACTGTCAATAGAAGTGATAAAATTATAACATGAGAAAGAATGAATCTGGCACACTTTACCTGTGAGATTCCCTAATGTAGTAATATGAAGTGGAAGCATTGAATCCATTGAATGTTGTTTTCAGACTTAGGCTATAACCTCCCATGTCCTTGAAATAGATCCAGTCTCCAATGTTCACTTCAGGAATCCGAGCCTCACAGATTTTGTCTTCACAATCACAAGTTGGCCCCCAAATAAAGGTTTTGTGGTGGTTGTAGGATCTCAATGTGTCCTGAAATAGAAAAGTTTGGAAGATTAGTTTCACATTTGATGTTGTTGTTTTTCCATTTCAGTGCCATGACTTCGTGGCAACACAAATATCCTACAATATTTTCATACCTGAAGAACATTAGGGGTTGGTTTCATTTCACGGGAACAAATGTAGAAGGAACCATGTAAACCATCATTTACATATATAGCAATTGTACACTGGCTCTTCTCCACTTTTTATAGTAACTGTCTTCCCAATCACACTGACAGCAATGGAATAGACAGAGGTAGAAAGAAGAACCCTGTATGTATTTAAAAAAGAACAACCAGAAATATGTATGTACATGTGTTCTTGCACACAGTTTGCCATAAATCTGTTGCATTATGCCCCATATGTTACTATATAGGGACAGCAAAATAATTTTTTTTACTGGTTAGGCACATGATAACCGCTTCCCCATCTTCCTAATTATAATTTTAGTATAAAAATAATTTATCAGTTATTATTACAAGTTGTAGTTATGAGGATTTGAATGGACCCATGAGCTAACAAAAAAGTCCCAAATTTACAATGACCTTCTCAATGATCAACTTGAATTTTTACTCTCTCAATCTTTTGATGCGAGTCAATTGCAATGAATGTCATTATCTAGACCATGTGTTGGAATTTAAACAGCAGAGAGCGTGCTTAATCTTGACAGCAACTGCTTTTCTGGCTAACCAGTGTGCAAACATGCTGCACGTTGACTGAGCATGCATGTGGGCGCAGTGAAAGCGGAGGCAGGCGTTCTGGCCTGCTGTGGCGAGAGCCTTCCCTCAGTGGGGGCGCATCGTCGGCCGATCCCGTGCCACTCTGTGGCGGGATTTGAGTGAGAGCGTATGTGCGTGTGGTACGACACCGATGTTCCATGAACATACCACAGCTAATATGTTAAGTAATCTTCTGTTAAACTTCTTCAACAAATGTGTCATGTACAGGTGGCAATAGAGAGCCCTGTAAGAATACTTGACCTAGGAATTAACCTTAGTCACAGTCACTTTTACATAACTGTTGTATGACTCTCATTCCTCTGGCATACTTTCACTCAGTCCCCTCCCTCCCTTCAACCCCATGCATTTATTATAAGCATATTACTTACCCCACATCTTTCTATAAACATTTGCAGTGGTTTAGCAAAAGGCGAAATCATTACTCATATAAAATCATATCCTTGTGTAAGAGGAAAATAAGAACTGTTGGCACTCTTTAGGAGCTCATATTATAGGTTAAGAACAGCAACTGACAAAACTAACTCTGACCTAACTATGTAGCATGTGCATGCACTAGTTATCAGGATGTGGGTTTAGCGTATTACTAATAATAAAAATATCATTCCACATCTCCCTTTCTAAACCAGTCTACTTGGAGGGTTGATGGGTGTCCTCTTCGGGATGGGGTCATAATCCTGTTCGGTTGTTCAGGAAGGAGGTGGTTCACCTGGTGAGGTATATGCTAATTCGTCCATAGATGATATGATATTTTGATGGCTACACTTTTGTCTGATATCACCAGATGGGGTACTTACAATGTAAGACTCGTAATTGTGATGTGGACACCACTCTACCTTGAACTGGATAACTGATGTCACCTGGGATTTCTAGGCAGTCACAAACCCTATGTCGACTGTCGAAATGCTCTTTTTGCTTTTTCTTGAAGTCAGAATTGTCCTTGCGAAATTCAGCAAGGTATGACCACTTAGGCAAGATATGCTGGTTGGTCTGTGGCCAGAAGTACGTATCTTTCAGCCCATGCTGTGCTGAGATTGCATGGCAAAGGCATCGATCTGTAGCTCAATAAAGACATAAACGGATCGTTGAATTGTTCCAACAGTGCCTTGACATCTTCACCATCTTCTCTGCTGCCCGTTGCTTTAAGGGAATAGAGGACTACTTGTGTTGAACCTGTATGATCCAGAAAACATGGTAAACTCATTTGATGAAAACTGAAGCCCATTGTCACTTCTATTAATCTCCAGAATGCCATGCCTGGAGAATGCTGCCTATAATGCTGAGATGACAGCATTTGAAGTTGTGGATGTTTTTGTTTATCTGGAGGTACCGCAAAAAGTGGCCCTCAATCCAAAAGTAATGAATTCCTTTCAATTTGAACAAGTCTGTTCCTACCTTTTGCCAGGGATAGTCTGGTAATGGCTTATCTAGGAGTGACTCTTTTCTTTACCTGACAGTCTTGCTACACACTTGACACTGCTGAACCATCTGCATTAAATGATACCAGGCTGCCAAACAGATGATTTCAGCTTTACCTGACATCATTTGACCCCTTTGTGACATCACAGATCTTGTTCATGGTTTCCCTCTGCAGATGTTAGGGTATCACTATCCTGATCACACAAGAAATTCTCTGAGACTTGTCTCTGTAAACTCTCTCCTAACTCAATCACTTATCTACACACTGGGTCTTTTACCTGGGCCATGGGATAGGCCTCCCGATTGGACTTACAGGTAGAGCTGGTACGATGACAGTGTTGATAAATACATCCTCTTCTTTCTTTTGAGGATCAACTGACGGTGCTGGAGAGAGTGCCTGCTGTGTACAGCAACTCACCTGGAGCATGGTGGTGTAGTTGAATCTGGTCAACCACGGTCTAAACAGCAGAATACGAGTCCATTGAGACATTTGGTATTCAACAAGGGAATTAGTGATTTGTGGTCTAATTCAGAGTATCCGAGAATGTAATTGGCAAACTTCTCGCTAAACTATGTAGCTGCAATAGCTTCTTTTTTAATTTGCACATAGCTCTTCTCTGTTTCAGTTATGACTCTTGATGGAAACACCACTGGTTTCCACACACTTGCATGCTGTTGTAAGAGACCTTCCTCCAAACGAATTGATGAGGCATCAGTGGATATCTTGATGCTGGCTTCTGGGTCATAGACAACTAAGACTATAGGTCGTACAAGTTCCTCCTTGATAAGAAAAAAATGGATGTTCTCACTCAAATCCCTGCTTGACTCAGTAATGTTCTTAGGGGCTGACTTAGATCTGAAATCATTAGGAAAATTTCTCTAACTGGTTCACCATATCCATGATCCTGCGCAGGTCTAGATGTTGTAGTGTCCATCCTGCTGGTTGCTGCTGTCTTGTCAGGGTCAGGTCTGATGTCATGCTCATCTATCAGGTGTCCTATGGATTCTGACTAAAGTCCCACTCTGAGTTGAGCATCACCCCTGCTTCCTCTAAATGTTTCAGTGTTGCTTTCAGCTCTATCATCTCCCACTATTACAATGTCATGATTCTAGGCCACTAGGATGCTTTCTAATACGTCTTTGACCATACACACATACTGCAGGTGTGGAGGCAAACTCTTCATCTGAGGATTCCTCAGAGGATAGTGGAAAAAGAGAAGGACAAGAGGTAGTGGGAGATGCCACAAACATGGAACATGATGCAGAAGAAGGGACTGGAAGAGATCCTAAGAAGAGCCTGGAGATATCCTGACACAGAAGGACCATGGGTTGCAACCACACTGGGTGATGCAAGATTGCACTGATCCCTACATCAGTGCCAAAGGCTTCACCAGCATCTACATGAAAAGAAAAGAGCTACATCAATGACCAATCCAGTGTAATTCATCGCGGCTAGGTCTAGCCACACTCATAGCCCTGTGCCGTTGTCCAGCTAGAGTCGCATCCTAAATATTCTGTGCCCCCCTATTCATAGCTATACAGCCATAGTAGTCACATCCTTAGACCTATAGCTAGTCACATACCCCAGTAAAAAAAAACCCATGAACTTACCAGGAACTACCCAGTAACTACCACGGAAAAAGTTCTACAGAGCCATCCTTGTGCTGTCTAAGTTTCCGAGCTCTATCTTGTTTACTTTTACTACTCACCATGAAACTGTCCTTCAGCATCTGCAGAGACTTCAACACTGACAAATGGACTATCTACAGAGGTGCTATTATACTACTAGCTTTAGGCTCAGAAGTGACAGCTCCGCTTGAGCTGCTACCTCCATAGTAGCTATAACACTTCACCCTCGGTAGGCTTGGACCTTCTCTCCCTTCATCACAGCATCTACTGAGAGCCTGGAGTCACTCTAGTAGTACATTGACAGCAACTCGCACACACTGAACCTGATACCATCACAAGTCATCATGGCTACCCTAGTTACCGATACAGCAGGGCTTCAATACTGCATACAAAGATAGAGCAACTCTCTTAGTATGGTGGCTTACTAAATGAGCCCAGTCTAAAGAATGAAAACAATAATATCAATTCACAGAATTGCCTGACAATATCTCAGATAATTCTTCATAATAACCAAAAAAATTGCACTTCGCAAAAAAGAAGTACAAGGCACTCTCTGGAACGAGAACCACACCCCTTCCATTGGATGTTGTCTTGAAAATTCATTCGCTGGTTCATAGTAAGAAGCTAATAGACCAACTAAACAGTCTCGAAATTAGCATCTCATATGACAGAATCCTTCAGCTGGAAAATGATATGGCACTTTCAATGTGTAAGCAGTATCAGGTTAACAATGTTGTTTGTCCAACCCGTTTGAGGAAAGGGCTATTTATGGTGGGTGCTATGGACAACTAGCCCTAGCCCTAGCCCTAGCCCTAGCCCCAGCCCTAGCTCTAGGAGATCAAAGTTGGCACCTCAAAACCTGCATGCCCAAATTCCAACCGTTCTAGCTCCTAATTGGAATGTCCAAGACAGCAGTCAGTGGCTAGAGGAAGCCATACTCTATACAATAGTATGGGTCCAGCTGGTGTGGTTTGAAATTAATCTTAGGACAATTC
Source organism: Cladorhizidae sp. MBARI D1340-BT2 (assembly GCA_028752905.1). NCBI lineage: Eukaryota > Metazoa > Porifera > Demospongiae > Poecilosclerida > Cladorhizidae > Cladorhizidae sp. MBARI D1340-BT2. The sequence continues at coordinate 16,673,282 of JAQNBH010000015.1, forward strand.
AGTTTCAACCAAATCACATGACCAAGTGCACATAACCATGTACTCACAACCACATTTTAGTGCTTGATAAAAATAATTATTCATTGTAGGGCTGCCTCTAGCCACTGATACTAATTTGTACTGTCTAGCACTTTCCAATTAGGATGTTGGGAATTTGGGCATGGAGGTTTTGTCAACTTTGACTGCCTGCAACTTGGACATATTTATACAGATGGAGCAACATTTATTATCAAAAGGGAGTGCACAGAGAGCTATCTTTTGAGCAGTTCATAGAGCGAAGTGAGCAGAATCTTAGGGCATTAAAGTCGGAACCACAAGTTTTTATAACAAATGGTGCCGCCCCCCCCCCCCTTAAATAACACTATCGACAATGTAAAAGGGAAAGGAGGGGTAATTGGCCTTACAGAAAATCCAGTAGCTTTGAGACGTTGGATGATATGTGGTCCTGAGCTTGCTAGGTGTATTTCGGAGTTTGAGAGTGATGGTAAGAATGAAGAAAATGATGCACATTTTAGTCAACATCACGTAGAAAGTTTTTCTGCGCAGTTGAGTACGTCGTCAAGCGCCTGGTTAGAAAATGAATTTCATCGAAATTCATTTTCCAACTGGGTGCTTCATGTACTAACGTTTTAGCGCCTAATGAAAACGCTCATTGCATAGAGTAGGGCTTTCTCTATCCACTGGTGCTACTAATTTCAACTCTCTAGCACTTAGCAATCTGGAGATATTTATGTGGCAAAATCAGGCAATCAGGCCTTTGAGGTACCCCCACTTTAGCTCCTGTAACTTTGGTATAGTTAGAGCTATTAAAAATATCTTAATATCAAAAGAGAGCACAGAGAGAGACCTATCATTTGAGGTATATATCAAGTCTATACACATGGAGCTATAAAGTGGTAACCACAAGTTTTTAACACTTGACTACGAAAATGGTTGCGATCCCCCTTCTGAGGATTGTGGCTTCTAACATCAAAATCTCCACCAAAATCTAATGGATTATCCTTGACTCAAGCTTAAAAAATGCATAAAATTTTGTGAAAAATATCCATCCATAAATGTCTGTGTAATCCTGCTAACGGACAGACAGCAGACAAACAAACATGGACGCTAGCTAAGTAAATTCCATTGGAGTTGTGGCAATCTGTTTTCTTGGCTTTTGACAGCATTCTGTGAGTTCTATGTTATATTTTGTGCTTCTCATTCAATGTAATTGATTAATACACTCAAACTTTATGCATGATTTCTTTATCAGTGGGAGTTGTGATGGGACAAGATCACGTGCACTACATTTAGACTTTCTATTATATGAGAGAACATAGTAGCTGAAGAGTAATTCTTGTATGAGATACCATAAAGTAATTCCTGGAATAGGTATATACCATGCCCCGATGGTGTCCAAGTATATTTTTCGTGACCCCTACAGTACCACTGAAATGGAAGGGAGTGTGGAAATGATCTGAATCTACAATCCTTCAAGCATAATAATTAATTCAAGGCCGTAGCCACCGGTCAGGTTGGTCAGGTTTCAACCTGACCACTTTTTGGAACTATCACTTGAACAATTCAAACCTGTGACGACCAGTACCATTTGTTAATTTCATTGAAAAACTCACTCCCTAGTCTTCCTTAAACACCCCACCATCCTACCCTGGGATTTGAATTTCCCCGGCGAAGCCTTGGGAAGTCGAAACCTGTATTCTGCTCAGCCCAGAGCCAGTGGTTCAGCGGCTGGCCCTTTCTTCATTATGACGAAGGTCAAGATGTGGTGTTCTGTCACACTTGCATCACAGCTATAAAACTAAAGAAAATGAAGTACAGTTGCTGCATTTCTGAGTCATTTGTAAGTATTTTTATGTAGCTAGCTTTGTAGATTAATATCTAGCTAAAATTGAAGACATGGCTCATTAAACAGTGTGTAGCTATATTGTGTGTTAATAAATAATTGTGTATGGCTAGCATTTACTTAGTTTTCTTTTGATGTTCAGGTCACAAGGGGTTACAACAACTGGAAGGATGCAACAGCTGCTTTCAGGAACCATCTCCGATCCAAGGCACACTGTGAGGCATTTGAAGTTATTGTAACATTGCCAGCGACAACTGAAAATGTTGGGGAGTTACTGAGTAGAGTACACAAAGAGCAGAAGGAGCAAGCAAGGGGCATGCTACAGCTAATTTTGTCCAGTGTCCATTTTCTTGCGTGGCAAGGACTGGCTCTGCGAGGTGATAGCAGTGATGCATCAGCAAACTTGATGCAGTTGCTTTGTTTGAGGGCAGAAGACAATTCTCAAATGCTGAAGTGGCTAGATAGGAGGAGTGCCAATAAGCACACTTCTCCAGAAAATCAGAATGAGATGCTCAAAATCATGGCTCATCATTTGTTACGCAGGATCCTTGAAGATATTCACAGCTCCCCGTTCCTTGCTGTGATGGTTGATGAGCGCCACTGACAGGTCAAACAAGGAACAGCTGACTCTAGTTGTGAGATGGGTTAGTGAAGTTTCTGGGAATGTATTGTTTATCTGCAATTGATGCACAGAGAATTGTTCGAGTAATGATGGATGCCTTTCTACAATTCCAAATTCCATTGGCAAAGCTTCGTGGCCAGTGCTATGATGGATGTAGCACTATGGCTGCTGGTGTAGCAGTTAGAAAAAGAGCCCCGAGCTGTGTTCACACACTGCTTTGGACACGCACTCAACCTTGGTGTTTTCACTACACAAAACCCTGCCCATAAACTTCGACAATCACACCCCACTAAAACCGATCTCAGTTGATCGCCCAATTGATTATTAATGGTGTGATTTTTCATGTTTTTGTTTTTGTTTTATTGTGCCTAGGACTAAAGCCAGGACAAGACCAGGAAGAGTGACATGCTCATGCACATCTTTGTGCCATTCCTAGTCCTAGCCCTGGACCTGGCTCTAGCCCTGGACCTGGCTCTAGCCCTCGCCCTAGTCCTGGTTCTAGCCCTCGCCCTAGCCACAACAAAAGCCAAAAAAATACATGGGAAAGTACGAAATCTAATCAAAATCAAGCAAACTAATCTGAGACCATCATACAGGAGTAATCTGAGACAGTCATGCATCACAATGGTGTCACACATGCACTTATCCTTCATTTATTTCCCATTACTCTTTCCCTTTCATTTCAGATTACAATTCTCTGTACTCGTTTCTCATGGATAATTAATTTTGTTAAATATTTTTGTGCTCATTGCATGTATATTGTGTGTGTCTATGTCTCATAATCTAGAGTGATGATTAACTAATTCCAAGTTGGAATATTCTGAAGCTAAAGCACAATTCCTCCAGTCTCCTCTCCAGAATCAGATATTAGTGGGACAGATTAGGTCATAATATGGAATATATTATGACTAAGAATGAATTTTCTCCAGTGTGTCTATAAGCCATGAAGTTTATTTTCAGACATGGATGCATTTCAGATTTGACCTCTGGGAATAGAGAAAGGGTGAAAAAATTTCAGCATGTCAAATTTCACTTTTTGCAGGCATAACAGTAGTATATATCAAATTTTTATTACACACAGATTGCTGTAAACTCTGTTTTTAGAAACTAGAACAAGAAAGAATAGAGAAAAATACAAATATATCAACAAAAAGTGTTCTTTGTCGAGGTTGATTTAGCATGTGTCAAGTTGTCTGATCACATCAGCATCTATTAACGTTACCAGTTCAGTATTGTCATGTAGTCCTTTCAAAGTCTAGCAAGTGCAGTGAACTAAAGGTCATGAAGTATTTTTCCAGATGTTGGCCTGAAGGGTTACCCACTTGATGTGTTGGTCAGTGCAGCTTTCATGGGTGGAATATTCTCCAGGTTTATCGATTTCTGAGTGAAGAACTGTTTTCTTGCTTCTGTCACCTCAGTAGTTTTGCTGGTTCTCCCCACCAGTGACATGGATAGCTCACTCACATCACCTGGTATCCACATGAGTTTGTTGAAGGCCTAGGTTACTTCAGGGAAAGCCTTCTAAGTCATCCATGCAGTTTTATTTACTCTTCTGGCAAATACCGAGACTGTATCACATCATGTGAGTGCATTAAACAATGCAAGAGTGGCACAGGTACATAATCCAGCTTCTCTGCCAATTCGGACACTAATGTATCTGAAGCTGATGCCTGTACCAAGCGATCCACAATTCTTCTGACTCAATCGTTCCAACATGGCCATGGCCAGTGCAACAACATTGATGTCTACATAATTAGCAACTCTTCTGAACAGTATCTGATACATGCAAAGCAAGCATGTTTACTTCCATAAAAGAACATGGGTGAGGTTCGTCAAGTCAGGTTGGTTGGGACAGCAAAGTACCACTGGCCCATGACTTGGATAGACCGCTTTTCTATTATTTACTGGTATGCAAGTTACATGCTGCGAGAGGAATCTGAACAGCTCTGTTTTGTTCTCGTCAACATGCAGGAAGTCCTTCCACTGCTTTTTGGCATCGTAGTAGTTAGGGAAACATCTACCTCCTGATACCTTTCCTTCTCTTCTGTGGATTGTGCTTTTTAGACCGTCTGGGATGTAGACATCCCAGATAATATCATTTTCTCATGCTGTGATTTTGCATATGGCACAAAGACATTGTCTGCATAGTCCTGAAGGTCTTTGCTCTACTAGGATACAGCATGTGGGCTCCATCAAGAAACATAGCATCAACCACAGGAGCAGGTTGTGAGTCAGTGTTGTCAGTCAGTCTGGTGTATGCCTGTGTCAAAGGAATGATCGACTTGATGGATTGAGTTGACCTGTTGATGACAAGCATACCACAGTCAGAGCCGGCCCATTCATGAGTAGGATACTGCATTAAAGGGATACCAGTGCTATGAAATGAGTCCTATGCTGTTCCAGAACTTGGATTGTGAACAATATTGTCCACAGGTGTTGTTGTTAAGAGACAATTGCGCATTTTTGGTGGGCACAGATCTTCTATCTAGGAGGCAATCATACGGCACACACATCTCCAAACCTAAAAGTGTGTCAATTAACCCTCTCTTGTTTGTGAGGACTTTCAGTGCATGTGGAATGGAAGTGGAGTTTCATGGTTACAGCTGTGACACACTTTGCCTGATGACTTTGCTGCCCATAGATGTTTGACACTGTTTAAGACCAGTAGATGTGAGAACATTAGAGCAGTGATTATAGTAGCTGTTACCACAAGCTCAATCTGGTGCTTGATGTTCGCCTGATCTAAGATCATGTTCACTACAGCTAAAAGAGATAGTGACAAAAACCCTTTCTGACAATCAGGATGGAATGAGCCATCATCAAAGTTGAACTGGGTGTAAATTTGGCAAGCAGCTCAATACATCTATTTCCAAGGCAGCCTCTCTAACATCTGTGAACAACTGTTTTGTTGATGCGTCGTGGAACAACTTGGAACCAGCTAGCTTGTTGCAGAAGAAGCACACCACAGGTTCTTTATTCCTGACATTGCTGTGAGCAGCCATGTGTGAACCTTGGATACATCAGATGCTACAGCTCTTCAGCTGACTATTGCCATTGCTGCAGCTTTCTTGGATTGTACTCTTATGACATGTTTTGTGCCACTGGGTCACTAGTGTGGGGTCCAGCTAAACTGGGATTTGTCCAAGTTCTTGAAAGAGAAGGAGATCCTTGGCTAGTGACACATATCAATGACCTACTGGTGACTTGGCAAGGCATTGCAGAGCATATCCTGTTTCTACTTGGCAGAGAGCACAGAGTTCTGAGTGAGTGGTGCAACATGGCTTGGGATAGATATAGAAGGCTGGGCAGGATCAATCAGAATATGGCATTTTGACATGGTGACAAAGAAAGAAGCAGACTCCAGGAGCAGAAAAGAAGGTTACCAGGCACTGTCCAAGTGTCTAAGTCTATAGGGTTTTCACCACTACTACAGTCCTGAAGAGTGCAGACCACAGTATCAGGAGTTAGCTAAGGAAGTTTTATCAGAACTTTGGTGTTGAGAGGTGATCACCAATTTCTGCATGTGTGGTATGTTCATGTATGTCACAGGAAAGAATTATCCTGTGATGTACAATAACATACCTTTTTAACACTGCCAAACACTTTCTATTCATTATAATTATGACTTAATACTACCTATTGTAGGAAATTATTCTCCTTTTAAACTGAAAGAAGCTCATTTTGATTAATTTGGACTTTTTGGGGTGTTTCATAGAAAAATATCTCCAAAAATGTGATGATGATGATGTCAATGACCGGTCAAGGTCACTAGATGTCAGACACTAATTATCTTCACATCTGAAATATATCGTTGGTGTATTATATGTGCTGAAATAAACCCTTGGTGTATTGACTTTCATGCTTTAGTCAAAAATGCACAATTGGCTTGCCTCTCTAACCCACTATTAATCGAACTTGAAGTGATAAGGGACCATCCTTCAGAGTTGCTTCCCCATGCCATTTAGGTGGACTGAGGTCTGGTTTGATTGAAATGGGGGGGGGGGGGTCAGTTGATTTATTTTGTAAAGGAGACATGTAACTTCAGAGGTACAGTTAAATTGTACTAAGATGGGGCAGATATCAGTAGACTCTTCATGGACCTTACCTTGATGGTGAACTCTGATCGTACTAGATTCGTTAGATAGATCAATATCAGAAATAACAGGTGAAATACTATTAAGGTATGTTGCTTTGCTGCCTTGAGAATCTTAATGAACCACTTGGTACCTCATCCAATATGAATATGACAATGTTAAACCTCATTTCATTGGAGTGCTCTGAACAATCTGTTGAAGGAGAGAGAAAGAAGATTGCCTTTCATAGAGCTCTGGACAAACAGTGAAAGGAGATGAGGAAGGTCTCCCCTCGGATGAGTACCCTAGACTAACAGTCATAGGAGGAGATAAGATAAAAGAGGGAGGGTTCACTGTCGAGAGTTGGCAGTATTCCAGAATGTGATTTGGTGGAGCGACTAACTAATGAAGTAAAGCTATAGATAATTGTTTGCCAGGATTTGACAAGGCTTCAAATTTGCTATATAGAGAGATCAAGAAGCAATCACTTCACAGATGAGAACTCAATGTCTAATTTGTTATCTACATTAAGAAGGCATTTGTGGATTTGCAAAAACACTTTGAAAACATTCTTAGACAGCTCACCGCAACAACAATGGATCCATATTGCACAACTTCCATCATATTGAACACCATCATCACTGTGTTGTTTTCCTACTAAATCCTAGGGCTAGGGCTAGGGCTAGGGCTAGGGTTCATTTCATCATCACAGATGGGGCAAAAGAATACATCCTTGTGATTCTTTCAAGTGGCCTTTTTATTCATTACCATTTCATGGCTTGGGTTTGCTTCTACATCAACAGCGTGGATAAATTAAAGGACTGAAAAAAATGAGCAAATGCCTGGCCAGTGAGAGAAGCTTTGGCGATGACTTCTAGCTTGATGATGGCTATTAGAGAATAGAGAAGAGAAGAAGCATGCATGAAGATATTATAGCAATGTGCCGGATCACAAGGGCTAGACAGGCAAACAAGAGCTGATGTCATACTGGAGGAAGCAGGCTGGAGGTCTGGTCTGAAAAGAGCTGGTTAGATAGACATAGCGGACTGAAAATAAAAATATCAGATATAGATGCGCCGGTATAAAAGGACCTCAAGTTAGTGTGTAGCTAGAGTAAGCTGTAGCCCTAATCAAGTAAATTTTCACTTGTGGACTTCTTTCTTTCGACCAAACTTAGATCAATGCAACAACTATAGCTACAGCTGTAGTTTGAAGTTATAGGAAACATTCTCATGGTTTTCGGTTCTCTGAGTGCTCTTTGGAGTTTCTCAAGGGCTCTTTTGAACATTTTATATCAAGGAAAGGTGATAGATGTATAGAAACTTTTAAGTTGCTTATTTGGGATGTGCTTTTCAGATGTTTGTGCTCATGCAAGTTGTAATCTTTGGATGTATAATCAATGCATAAAACCAAATTGCATTGTATAAGTTTTAATATTGATAAACAACTGTAAGGGTGTAGGGGTCTTTATTTTTATTTTTTATATCAAAAGCAGTTCCAATATGTTTGCGATTTACTATGATTGCTCTTACTGCTTCCAAGATTTTAGATTATAGAGATTTTATGACATTGCTATGTGCCCATGTTTAATGGTGAGCTCAAGTTTACTGGATGATGTTGGCAGTTACATTGACAACATGCTCAAGAGCTTTGTGTGGGAATAGGCAAGTGTGTTTGTTAGACAGTTTTTAATACTTCCTATTGGCATTCCTATTCTAATTTTCCTTTTTTTGTTGAAATCCCCTATCCCCCCAGAGATGCAACCTATAACATTGATATTAGATTCAGTGTGTGTGTGGGGGGAGAGGGGGGGGAAGTTATACCATGATTGCTCCTACTGAGAAAACCATGAAACAAAAAGCATAAGTTGTGGAAAAATTGACATGAGAGATTATTCATGAGATAACTCTTGATGAACAAGCAAGGAAAAAACCCTGATATGGCTGGAAAGTTTGGGCACAAGCCATACCTTTAGAAACAATTATCAGGCCTATATGTACTAGAACTAAAAACTCATTAAAGGAGTGATATTATTACCAATGATCTACTTCTCCACTCTGCCCTCTGAAAACAAGGTTTAGTGAAACATATGACCAACATATTCCCCTTCTCCACCACCACACATCACCGACCATTCTACATCTCTTCTTGTTGACCAATAAACCAGCCAAAACAACAATTGCCACTTTCCTGCCCTGTACCAACCTTACAATCCACTCTACCCGTGTCCCATTCTTAGCCAATTTGTGATACTTGAATTCCTCTTCTATTTACTTGTTCCTCCCAGTCCTTCTCAATCATATTCTACCCACCTAGCATCAGGCCAGATATCTCATACTTTCTTACCCAAACCTCATACCCTTACCACCACCCTCTTCCGCCATTCATTTTCTACTTGTTTACCACCATATTCACTAACCAGCTCTCTTCCAATCTCTTACCAAAACAACAACTTCATCTCTTCCCCCTTCTCCTCCACCAGTTCACTCAGCAATGCCACTCCCGCTAGTGAACACCTTTCTCCCACTCATGGTTTAATTGTAATTTCAAAGAACACGAGATTGCATGAATGGTAACAATTCTTCGGTTAATTAAGACTAAGAAAGAAGACTAAGATTTAAGATACATCTCAGTTTACATTAGTACTCTTTGATGGTCTCAGATTATTATTAGCCGATATTATGCACATGTGTACCCTGTCAAAATTTGATACCCACCACACCGGGCTAACAGATAGACCACTGCGCATGTTCTAACTCCAGTCAACTGACTGGACTGGGATCAGGTGTCAACTCGCATTACTCCATCGTGAAGGAAGCTGTGGGATGAAGAAGGCCATATGGTGTCCAAGATACCTGATCGATAGCATCATTTTTATGAGCAATCACTAGACAAGTTTTCTGAAATGACTTCGCTTACCGCATCCATGTTTAACTTCATCAAAGGAATTTCTCCAGAAAATTACATTGCTGAAATCATCTCTGATGTTACAATGCCTACTAAACCTGCTCATGGATACTTGTGATGAAACTTTTGATACAACAGTATCCCTCAAGCATCACTAAACACAGCATGTGTGTGTGTATGTGTGTGTGTGTGTTTGCATGTGTGTTTGCTGATCTGCTAGCTAGGGTGCACTTTGTCCCTGGACTGCCTGATTCTAGAGGAGTGTTGTACAATATAATGCCAGCTTGGCTGCACTTTGTATAGAGCACTTGATCCTAGAGGAGTAACAAGAGAGTCGGTACCATTGTCTATAACTATATCAAATGTCTATTAGCTGTGTAGAAACTTTTAAGTTGCTTACCTGGGGGGTGATTCTCAGATGTTTGTGCTCACCTAAGTTGTAGATCTTGGGGATGGATAATGAAGGCATAAAATTGAATTGCGTTGTAAAATTTAAACAACTTTAGTGTATAGTGGTCTTTATTTTATAACATATAATAGCCTCAATGTATTGGGGGGTTACCATGATTGTTCCTATCATTTCCAAGAGTTGAAATTAAATGTCTGCAGAGATTTTATAACCAGTGTGCAAATGGTGAGCTGATGAGAGATAGGTGTTCACAGACCCCACCACGCCCTCCCCACCCTCCCCCCCACCCACACACCAATCTGATCCTCCCCCCATGCATGGAAGCCCCTCCATTAAATTCGTGGACAGTCAAATCAGAGCTAGTCAAGAGGGTGATGAAACCGTATCATAACTCAGAATTTTTTGAAACTGAATTCGATAGTGCCGGATTTTAAAGCAATGCTCAAGTGCTTAATTTTGATTCTCTTCCTTCCTCTATGCCTAGCAGAGTTTCTTTGCTGTTGCCATCAATGCTAGTGAGGATGCCATTCCTCTGTTTATGTGAACTAGAAGTTGCCATGAAAAGTCACCGTAGAAATCTCCATTACATAATCATTGATTGGCTGTATTGTGAGAAGATGAGCTATGCTCCGACTCTTGATTGCTGCATGCCTATTTAAATCTATAACTGTCCTCTCTATGCACTCGAGAGAAATGACCGAGAAAACCCAAAGAAACCTTTTCCCTTTTGAGATGAAAAGCCTAAGTAGTGAAAAAAATTTGACATGAGGGATTATTCAAGTGATAACCTCTTGATGGTTAAGCCAGGAACTTCCCCCCCCCCCCCCCCTGATATGGCTGGAATTATTGTAGTAGGCCTATACGTTCTAGAGTTATAAACTCAATAAGTACGATTAAAAGTGTAATGATATTTAGCGAGTAAAGCGAGCCCTCACAAGGGACTTGGACAGAAAACTGGATACTCTCACGCATGGCATATGTATATCTATCTATGTATGTTTCTATGTTCATAGTGTAAAATAGGAACCGGATACCTGTCTTAAATAATGCGGACTTCTAGAAATGAATGCAAGGCATTGTGTGGCGAGAGAAGGTGCAATAAAAATATCAATAGAAATTTAGATCACATTGCTCTAAGAATTGTACTCCGAGCATAGATCTAATACTATGCACTGATCTGTAAATTAATTATTGATGTGACCAGATTGGATTATACTATGGTGCAGAGCATATTCCTCACAGTTTTCAAGGAGTATTAGCTCAATATTGACTGTAACAATCATTTCCATTTTAGCAAATGTGTCCATAGCTAGAGTGTCTTAATTAATAGAATGGCTGAGTCAGAATGAATGAGCTTAAGGAAACTTTACCAACGTTGATGCTGTGCACTTCTCCCACGATTGTTATATACTACTCACTCTTATTTTCAAAATCTCAGTTCTCCTTGTTCTGCTGTTTCAGAAGCACGCTTTGACTTTTCTCTCTCTCTCTTCTTTTCTGACGTCTATTTTCTTTATCCATTCTGACGAATCGAACAGCTAGCTGGATTTGAAATCTGCACCTGTGCATGTAGCTATGGTTTTAGTATGCACATGTGTGCAAGAATCCGCTCATATACACATGACAACTATTTTCAAATTAATCACACCTCCATAGCTAGACAACGGTAAAACTGTTGGCTTCAGGGAGTCAGAATTGTTCACTAGACTTCCTTCTTTGGTCCTAACCCAGACCAGTGCAGCCGCTAATAAAGCTTTGGTTTGTAGCTATAGTTTTCTTGCAGCACTAGAGTCAAGAGCTGTATTGAAAACTACAGCAAAGTAAGCTAACCTAAGCTGTGGGTGTTTAGTAGTTTAGGTGATTCTATCATGCCTATGCCGCAGCTATAGCTTTCTCTCATAGCTATCTCAAATGCTCCCTGGTACGTAGGGTGTCACACATTAATGTCTGTTTCAAGCTTCTAGATCTTAAAGACAGTTTTCAGGGTTTAGTTAATGGCATACTTTTATGGCACTCCTTCCCTTATAGACACATAGACAGACAGAGGGTATAAGCTTTACCTGAAGTTTCTCCATGTTCCAAGCACTAGTTAGATTTGCAATAAAAATAGACCAGTTATGATTGATTTTGAACACGAATAATTTTCAATGTCTATATAGCCAGCTAGATTATCTTGCTAGATGTGCAAAATTATGACCTCTCAAGCTTATACTATTAAAGATACAAGGATTGGTAATATTATTTTACACACACACACACATACTCACACCACACACACACATATACTCACACACACACATACTCTCTCTCTCACACACACACACATACACACACAGACATTTCTCCTCTTCAGGCAGTGGATGCAGTCATCATTTCCAGAATAATTAAGCCAAACTGAGCATTCAAGGTGAACTACTTGTAAGTATAGTGTGCACAGAGGCCTGCTTGTTAGGTTACCAGTGAAATGAAAATCTTACTACAATATAAACATAGATATTTCTGTATTTCAGATAAGAATTTTCAGAGTTTGGTACAAAGCATATTTATATGTTTGGTTTCTACCACTCAATATCAACCGTGTTAGCTAGCTTCTTTATAATTCAGTTTTCTGCATAAGCAATGGAATTCTCACTTTCAGTGCAGACAGATCGTCCTCCAGCTAATTCTCGTATTGCCGAAGCTTCCTGTTCCAATTTTTTTACAGGTGAACCTACAGTGAGTACGAAGCATACATATACCATGCACGGCAATAACAAGTTTTCCATCTGGCTCCACTGTAAGGGTTGGCTTCACTCGCCTATTAGCAAAGCATTGTTTGGCAAGTGAAAGTGTGATGGAGAGATGGACAATTACTTTTAGCATGACTACCAATACTTAATTCTTAGCATTGTTGGCCTAATTCAGAGCATTGCTCTAGGTATTCTACTAGCCAAGTAGAGTTGCAGGCCTAACACTATACACTGATCTGTAAATTATTGATGTCATAAGATTCTATCGCTAGGATTGTTATATGTAGAGTAGCTAAGAGATATTCCTTACAGATTCCAATCTGGTGCAAGGCTGTGACGAGAATCCACTCAATATTGAGTGTGATGATCATTTCTGTTTTTTCCAATTTAGCAAACTTGTTCATAGCTAAAGTGTCAGAATGAAGCTTCACGTCCATTCTTTTAAACATGGAGTGTGGAAGCTTTACCTAAGCCCAAGGAAGCTTCTCCATGATGGGCTGCTATGCTTCTCCCATGCCTTTTTCTATCACTTGCTTCCAATCTCAGTTCTCCTTGTACTGCTGTTTCAGAAGCACAATTTGACTTTTCTCTCTCAGGTCTATTTCTTTATACATTCTGGAAAATAAACATCTAGCTTAACTGCTGAAAAAATATCTGTGCACATAGCTAAAGTTTCAGTATGCACATGCACTCAACAATCTGCATGACAACTATTTCTAAATTAATCACACCTTCATATCTAGACAACATTAAATCTGTGGCTTCATGGAGTACTGTAGCCGCCAGCACTGTAGTTTTTCATCAATAGAATTCCTTCTTTGGTCCTAGCCCATAACAGTGAAGCTGCTTATACAGCTTTGGTTTGTAGCTATAGCTTTCTCTTGCCAGTGTGTTATACTAACTTTATTTCAAAGTGACTAAAGCAATAATGATATATCATACGCTAGGACAACAAGGTTCCAATGTCAACAAATATGGTAATGGTCTTTGCAAGGATCAAACATCAGCAACAATGACAAAAACAGAGTTAAGAAGCCATCATTCTGCATTCCACAGCATGTCACTTCGGGCCAGAAAGATGGTGCCGAGATTGCCATTCGACCAGCTTTACCCAATAGTTCACTTGCAACTGATTATTCATGGCTGGAAAGTGGGATCAAAGGGCCTTCTGAGCACCAGGACAAGAGTGACTGAATGAACTGATCTTAATCGCTAACATGGCAGAAAACCTTCCTATTTCCAAGTTGAAAAAAGCTTGTTGTAACTTGCCATCTCCATCTTCCGACTGTGAGCCTAAGGAATTTGGTGAATTGTAGGATATTGTAAGTTTAATGAGGTCCCAATATTATCACAATATCTGGATGTGCTGCAGTGACAAGTATTTCAGGAGGAAATGTAGATCGTGGATTACCAGAAGCCCTAAAACCAGCAAAATCAGTGAAGATCTTATTTTCTGATGAGAGAAGTGGTTTAATGTTAGACATTAGCTTCAGGAGGATAAGTGAAGTGAAGATCTTGGGGCAACCATTTAAGATGTGCAAGGTTGTGGGAGAGGATGAATTATAAAGCTTGTAACTAGCATCAACCCATTACTGCCAGCATTTCAGGTTTAGCAGAGTGTCTGAGGTGACTTGTAACAGGAAGGACAGCTAACCAGCAGGTTGTTGTCTTTCTTAGTGCACAAACATCAGTAAACTTGCACTGTACCGAGAGCCACTGAAGCTTTTAAAACCATTTGCATTATTTCTCTTGGATAGCTCTGCTTTGATAGCCCTGGGAAGGTTCTTATGAATTTTCCCTTCAAAATATCTGAGATTACATCACCAATGTCCCCGTGAGCAAATTAGAATAAAGGTGAGAAGACCCTGGAGGCTATTTCCTCGATCATTGGATTCTTTGAAATGGTGTTAGCTGACAGATATGTTAGCTTTGCTTTGGTTGAAAAGTCTGAGAGAAAGGGGATGTTAATTAAGGACTTAAGGATGGCACAGAGCTACAGAAGTTGAACATGTGAAGCCAAGTCAAGATTTGATCAATTTTGTAACAAGTGCGTTTGGATTTCTTTATTGCACCAGCAAATGAGCCCTCAACAGCTAATGTATACTGCATACATGGAACCAAATATTGTTTGTATATCCAAACTACTTTGTATCCCCCACATATTGGGGAAACATCTAGTCATTGAAGAGTATGAAAAATGCTCTAGAAAGGCCTTACTTCCAAATTTCTTGGATATCTGCTGACCTCAAGCAATTGATGATTCAAGGAATGATGTGGAATTATCAGTGTTGTTTTTGGTTTCAGCATCACCGATATAGACGGAGATCCTATCCTTTACAGTCTTGCTATCAAAACCAGCGAAAAACTCTTATCTGGGTGAATACAGAGACCAACATCCTTGCAGTGGTTCTCAATGGAGGAAAGAATATTCTGATGTTTGGAGAGACTCGAGATCATATTGGTATCATCAGCTAATTCATTTACCTTGTGCTGCTGCTAAATCTTGTTTCCACAGTGGGGAAAGAGGAGATGGTAGTTTCAGGTATTAGATATATACCACGTGCCATTACCCTTTGCAGAAGCCTATTTAATGCAAGACAGCCTAACAGACTTGTAAAGCCTCTGAATAATACTGCAGGGTGGCCTGTCCAGTCTCATTCACTGACAATACTTTGGCCAAGTACCTGCAAGGCTTCTCAACACTCCAAAGTGCGTAGATGAAACTACCCAGTGCAAGAGGAGCAAATCTGGATTATGGGGTTTAATACTAGCAGAAATAATAAAGTGGGTAGCAGGGGCAGATCTAGAGTATCAGTAAGGGAGGGGTTTATTCTTGGACATGAGTTTGCAATTGAGGGTACTCATCAAAATGTAACATGGCATCCATACATGTTACTATATTACTATATATTGAGAGAAATAGTTCTAGACATTCATGTCTTTCTGTCCACCTAGTTTTACATAGACCCTTCAGTTTATGCACTCTATTTTCTGCAGCAAAAGTGTACAAAAGTAACCCAAGAATCAGATTAAAATAGTCATTTATGACATCAATTGTATTTCGAATATCAGGCACAGAGCATGATTTTGCTACAGCCAAATTTAAAACATGTGAGTGACAATGAGTGTACAAAGCAAGTGCATTCTTCGATAAAAGCCTGAGTCCCTTTTCTTGTGCCCTCTATTGCTGAAGCTCCATCATATCACTGTCCTCTCATATCGTCAACTTCAATACGAGAAGATCAATAATGCCAGCAGCAATGTTTTCTCCAGTGGCCCTTTCGAGGTGGAGAAAGTCCAAAAATATTTCTTGGATATGCGGCTGAGCTTGACCAAGATCAACAAATCGGATACATAAAGACAAAATTCCCTGATTTGCATGCTTGTGTCTGTGACCTCGTCAGCCATAATGTATTGAGGTTTTTAATGGACTTAAAAGCTTTTCACGCAATAAATCTGCCATAATACTTATAATTTCATTTTGTATTACTCTAGATGTGTATTGCTGGTTCTTCTCTCCTAGTTGAAGATGATCCCGTATTATTGGATCGTACTTGGCAACATATTCGAGCAAAGCTAAAAGTTACCTCTCTTTCCAGAAAGATTTGATGTCATGCTCTCTATGGCCCTGCATAAGAAGCCCCTGCATGCTGCAGGTTATGAGGTTGGGATATGTGAGGGACTACTGTATTAAGGTACATAATGTGGCTATAGGTTATGAGGTTGGGATATGTGAGGGTCCACTGTACTAAGGTGCATAATGTGTGCTATAGGTTATGAGGTTGGGAATTGCGAGGGTCTGGTACACATAATGTGGTTATAGGTTATGAGGTTGGGATATGTGAGGGTCTACTGTACTAAGGTACATAATGTGGCTATAGGTTATGAGGTTGGGATATGCGAGGGTCTACTGTACTAAGATACATAATGTGGCTATAGGTTATGAGGTTGGGATATGTGAGGATCTACTGTACTAAGGTACATAATGAGGTTATAGGTTATGAGGTTGGGATATGCGAGGCTTTACTGTACTAAGATGCATATTGTGGCTATAGGTTATGAGGTTGGGATATGCGAGGGTCTAGTGTACTAAGGTGCATAATGTGGCTATAGGTTATGAGGTTGGGATATGCGAGGGTCTACTGTACTAAGGTACATAATGTGGCTATAGGTTATGACAAAGATAGGGTATAGAAACCACCATATTGGGGTATAAGATACCAGTCATATCTTGACTCACCTCCTCTTTGTGGCATACAGAACCATCACAGCAAGTTTGATCTATTCCATCATATTGTAGACCTGCTAGTAACTGTAAGGAATAGAGAGCCTCAGAGTCACTTATATTAATAAGTATTTAACATGAAAATACAGAGACAAGGTTATAAAAACACATTTCTATGTTACGTTTCCATCCCTTCCCTCACAATTAATATCATATTTCCTTGAATGGTTATGCAGGTTCAAATAGTTTCAGGCATCCTAATGGAATGAACACTACACTAAGCAAGTGAATGCTATTCAAGTGCGTACACTACTAATCACAAACCAGACTGGCTCTTCTGTGCGGTCATTGATGAGCTCGAGCCACAAACAAATTGAATCTAGTGAGAGGAAATGGTAGGAGCTGGGCCGAACAAAGTTGGGAACAAAGTTTGCTAGTCCTCAAGTCCTCAGTCATCAACTAGTATATTTTCACTAGTTTACAGTTCTTCATCATCATCATTAAGTTCCGCAGAAGGGTCGCTAGAATCCTGACATTCTCGACTTTCCAGCTTGGAATTGAATTAGTGATGTGCCTTCACCTATGACCTCTCTCTGCTTTAGACAGTGAATTTCTCCCTGTTCACTGCCATCTGCATGATGTTCTCAACTATCATCTAGGAATCAAAATTTACCTGCACCAACACAAGATGTACGCATATTGCAAATACCATTCAAGGAAATATGGTAGTAAATTAATGAAGCAAACTTAGCATAACAGCATATCTCAGAGTAGCTCACCATCACTAACAACACGTATGGTTGCTTCTGAAGCAGTTAGTGCAGTACAACGCAAGACCTTCCTATCTGAGGCTTGAGTGGCAGTGAAGCTAATGTTGGATGAGGTTAGAGTGCTGCTCTGGATTATCAGAGTCACTGAGAATTCAATTCCATCCACTATATGTGTGGTAGTAGCACCTATAGTGTCCCGGTTACTCAATGCTACCACACGCCCACCATCATATTCCCACACTGTCACCTCTGCTGCAACTGGCAGTGGCTGTGTCCTCAGAACACACTTCATCAGGAAATGTAAACATATTGGCAGCTGCAATAATTACACACAGAATGTTATCATAAAGCATTTCATGAACACATTAACAAAATAATTTTTTTTAAATTTTTTCTATTTTTTAGGATCAACATGTTTTAGCAAGAGTCACTTCATCCCTTGAGGGCTCATCAGGTAAGCAGGTGCACTGTTGTTGTTGGCTTGTCTAGCATCATTAAGAGTAACCATAGGGACTTGGAGTGTGTTTATTTTTTTATTTCTCTAGCATGCTAGCTTTTTAGCCAAAGACCAAAGCAATATTTAGCTAGCTAACACCTTCGAGTAAGCTCTAGTTCAGCTGGCAATGGAGTTTGTGTCAGAGCTAAATCATTTGCTGCAGCTAGGTACTTGCATAGCTATCTAGGGTACATGTAACTCAGTTTTTATTTTTGTTATTTTGGTCCTGCTGTAATGCAGCAACTGCAGTGTATTTCTAACATGGTGGCATAAGATACAGACTCACTAGCAAATAGTCTGAGTTAGAAATCATCACGTTCCCAAGTTGCATTTTATGAGTGGGTATATTCAGTACCATCAGAAACATGTAAAACATGTGCAGATATATACATCCTTTACAAGATGCCCAACAACAGGAAATTGAAATTACTCCTCATATATTTGTGCAAAGTTTGTGGTTACCTACAGATTTTGAGATGATTACCACGGAGCATGCTGGGGAGAGTGGAGTGCAGTTTTCTGTTGGTGCAGAGCTGGAGGCTCCTGGTGAGCATGCAAGTGACTGCCAACAGAGAATCACATAGTGCACATGGTCTGATGGAGACTTGGCAAGGTCAGACAGAGGGCACTTGGTTTTTAGAGATTACTCTTCCAGATAATGTCGGTATATGAAGAGCATGTTATAGTTATCAGCACTAATGATTGTGTAAGTTCCCAAATACTACATCACCACATTCATAATAATGCACAAGTAGTACAAGCCAAAAAAAAACATGGTGCTTGTGTTGCGTACGTTAATAAATGCATGCAGCAAACACAAAAACACGTGCAGGCCGTAAATCCTAAACTATTGGTCAGCGAACATTAATGAACTGTCTGCATAGTGGTGGTGCAGCGCATGTGCCAGCAATAAAAGTGACAGTGCACTAGTAAGCCTCAGTAAAGTAGTTGAGCATTTTTCAAGTCTTCTCTTTGTTCCAGAACCTTCATTCTTCCTACCTGAAGTAGTGGAGTCTAGTTTAATAAGCCTCCTGTTCTGTGCTCCAACTGAGCGTCGATCCTATCAAGAATCAGCAGTACAGTCGACCATCCATCTCCTACCTGAAGCACTTTCATTATATAGTGGGGCATAGGTCTCAGTACCTCTTGCTTGCTATATTCCTGATGAAGGCTAGAGCATCTAATCAAAATGTTGAAATTCAAGGAGTAGGTCATGGTATCTTCATTATGTTAACTGAGAGTTTATTTAGACATATTATGTTGCAGGGCCCACTTAATCCACAATCAACAAGTATTCAAGATGATCTAGCACCAAGGTGGGTGGAGCAATTGAAGCTCGAGGCACTGGGGCATTACCTGAGCTAACCTATCCTCCAAGCACTTATTGATTGTTGTTTAAATTTTTTATTGTAATACATTTATAATACATGTATATATATAATTATGTATATATATTATTATAATACATGTATATAATATATATATTATTATAATACATGTATATAATATATATATTATTATTAAGTGATGCTCTCTTTTATTTTGTTTGCTGCCTGGACACTGTTCAATTAAATTATAAAATGTTGTTTAAATTCAGTTCTTGTTGTGTTTACAACAAAAAACATTCTCCCTCTGAATTGGGAAATTGTTAGGAACAGGTTTGTTGATGATCTTTATAATAAGAGCATCTCCTAAGCAACCAGCTTAGCCAGTAACATATTATTATAGTGCATGTACAGAGAATAGCATATCACACAATAAGTTAAGCTAACATAAACTATTATTCTTATTGCATTGTGAAAGTATAACTAAAATACTGCCACATGATTGTTGTATTAAAGAGACATGCACGCACAGCTCTTCACATGATTCCTTGTGCTATATATAGGCTCAGCAGGTAATACAATTAGTATACAAGTTATAGGGGAATAATAATACTAGTATTGGCATATATGATTAAAGGTAAGGGATCATCTAACTAATTGTGATCTACATGGGCACAGTCCTGTTTGCTTTCTCTGTTGAGCAATCAGTCCAACATACTAGTAGTAGTAGTAGTAGAAGTAGTAGTAGTAGTAGTAGTAGTAGTAATTGTTGTTGTTGTTGTTGTTTAAAAAACAAACATAATTCTTGTTTACACTTGTTTAGTTGTTGGTATTTTAGAGTTGCACTCTGAGGCAAGCAAACCTCAGCAATGCAATGAGCCACTCCTATTAAACACCTCATCTAACTTATTATTATTGTAGTGCAGTACAGAAGTCGCACTACATACCATACCTTGTTGCTTTGTTGCTATACCATTTCCATTGCTAATGTAGACACACATAATTATATGCTTGTAGAGTGGCCTGCTTTTGCTTGTTTTTGTTTGAAGATTATTCATCAGCAGATCAACTGACCACTCAGTTGACATTCAGCTGCACAGCAGAGCAGAGCCCAAGTCCTGTGAAGGATGTCCCTTACCCAACTCTGATTATAAACACCATGAGAGCTAGACAGACTGCATCATCGATAAATGGCAATCAAGTCATCATTGAGTCATGGATGTGCATTGGAATCTTCTGTTGATAAACTTTTATGAATGGACCTCTGGTATGCAAGTTATGTGTGGGTGAACACAGAGACAGGTACATATGATACATGCATAAATCCTTGAAGATCACTTCACACCTTCTATGGGTTTTTTGGTCTGTAGTTCACTATTTTAGTGAAGGGTTCAAGGTACACTGCAAGTCTTTTATGAAATAGTAACAGTCAAAATACCATTACGCAGCTAAGAATCGACCAATGGGAGTTTTAACTGAATATGACCTTTGGATATTGGGACATTTTTAAAAGTGGGTCAAACAAATATAGGTATAGTAATAGCATACTCTAGACTTAATACATACTTTAGACTATGACCTGGATACTACCAACCCACTGCAGCTGATGCAGCTGATGCTCGCAACAAGGGAAGGGAAAACCAAGTCAAGGTTTGGTGTGGGGGAGGGGCATTCAACTTTTTTCAGCATGTATTATTCACAAACATAATAATCTGGCCGAGTGAATTTCTTTGCAAGACTAGCCATAAGCACAGATGAATACACTCAACAGACTGTAGGCTGACATCCATGGATTGTGCAATAAGTTTCTTATAACTATGGCAGTAATTGAGAGAGAAATCTATACTACACAAACATACGCCTCCAGAGCTCCGAGTTTCAGTAACAGATCTCGAGGTTCTACAGTTTTCATGGAAAAACCTGTTTGATGATTAAATATTTATACCTCTCAACAAACTCTCCATCGACATAAATGACCTTCAGAATAATAAACTTGAAATCTCTTGACATTTTGAATAGATGCTCTAGTCTTCATCGAGGTGCTAAGACTCGCATGAGCTTGTTTTGTTATATTCAGGTAACTAGCTAATGGCATACAAATCGTTTATTATCTTTATTGTATTTTTGCCACATCTGGTTCACATGCTGGAAAACTGACTGACCAGAAGTAGCTCTTGTCCCTCAGACCCTCCTTGTTTACCATGTGCCTATAGAGGCAAGTAAGAGAGTATGATATTATACAAGGGCTTGATATAGAATGTCTATATGCACGTCAAGCAAGAGCACAACTACAAGAAGCATAATACTACTACACTCCTTATAGCTGTCACTCCAGTGGAGCTGCATCGGTTCTGTCCAAGTGCTGGGGTGGAGAGCAAGTCATCATGACAAATACATCAGCCTAAGCAATGATTTAGAAAGATATATCCCGCAGTGAAGAGGTAGTTTTAGCTGACATACGCGAGAGTTTAATATTGCAGAAGAAGTGGCGCTCATCTTGAAATCCCAGTTATATGCGAGTGAAGTATAAACTTGAAGAATATCTCGAGTGCATGTTCCCATGTAAAGATAAATACTTGAAGGATTTCAGATATGCTATTCTCCATGATACACTTCCCGATGGCTCCATCAGACATAGGGATGGCATAGAATATGCAAGTATAGAGTAGCTGCTGTTGAAATCTGGTAAAGCTCAGTCTTAGTGGAAAGTGGCGTATGAATAATAAGTGTGCTAGCAATGTCACAAAACACCACTAGCCTCTCACTCACTCTGAAGCCACTACTTTTCAAAACTTTGCTAGAACTTTCCAAAGCTGACTTGACTTGAAGGATCTTGAAGTATCTGGTGTAGTATTGCTACTTTCTTGAGAGAAGGGCTACTCTTGTGTACGTCCTCCAGGTCAGCTGATAGAATAAGTAATTATATGTCCATACTTCAACTGACCAACTAGTAGTAAATGTTTTAGCAATTTCTGGAAAATATGTTCCACATGCTACACAGACTAACACAAATAAGGTTCTCAATGTGTGTCCCTTTGTCCTCACAGTTCAGTGTCTTGGAATAGCTATGCATCTGTTGGACTAGTCATTATCCCTGCACTCCATTTTTGCTTTTGCTAGCCAGGGCTGACAATCCACCCTGCATAGAGTGCTGTTGTTGTTTAGAACCAGAAGTGATAAGGTGGTTTGTATTTTACACTATATTCAATAACAATATCAACATTATTGTAGAGGTGACTATAATATGAGCACTTTGAACTACTATGAACTACTAATATACTACGAACTGCTAATAAGATGCACATTCAAAGCATATTTCATGCCGACTTAAATGTTTACCATGTAGTAGCGTGGGCAAGCCATTAGCATACCATTACTAGTAGTCTCTCCATAGTTCTACTGTATAGGGTAGTAGCTAACATAACACTCCATGATACACCTATCAAGTTGTCTTACGTCAAACACTGCAACATAATTACTACCAGCTGATATTTCGTTCTTGGAAATCTACTTGTAAATTTACAACATATAACTACGTACCAGATACTGCTCCTAAGAGGGTGCACAGAATAGGAAAGCTATTCATCTGTACACACAAAAGAAGTGCCAAAACTAAGGGATGACAAGTTCAAAATTCACGAGCACTTTTGCGAGAACAGTGAGGTCATCACTGTCACGCGAAACCCAATTTTTTTCCTTGCCGCATACGACCTTCCCCGTAGGATATACATAGTGGGTGGAGCTTACTAGCTTTCACATTTGTCTGCCACTAGTCTAATGTACACTTTTCCCAGAGACAAGCACACTCTTCCCCGTCCCCACCACAAGATGTGGTAAGGCTTGCCCCACAATAACTTATATTGTCTAGTCGAAGCAATTGGTGTTTGAAGTTAGCCACACTAAGGGAAATGAATGGAAGAGTTATTATATATATTGCTATGCCTGCCTGTATGTTGTTGGCCTCTCTATTCTCATTATTTTCCTCATTTATTGCTCTTCCAATGTTTGTACCTATTTTTCTGACTGACCGACACCTCATTACATTCATCATTACACTCATCATTACAGACATCATTACACACATCACTCATCATTACACTCATCATTACAGACATCATTACACACATCCATCATTACACACATCATTACAGACATCATTACACACATCCATCATTACACACATCATTACACTCATCATTACACTCATCATTACACTCATCGTTACACTCATCATTACAGACATCATTACACACATCCATCATTACACACATCACTCATCATTACACTCATCATTACCCTGCCCTCACCGGACGGCCCCCTCCAAATGACTTAGAGTGTGCTCTCTTTGCCCTACCTGCACGACTTGGAGGGCTAGGCATACGAATACCATCCAAGAATGCCGACAGAGAACAGCTTGCATCCCAACTAGTGACCTCAATCCTGAAAGATCATATCCTAGACCAATGTAGAGAATACGGCAATGACATCATCAAGGTTCAACTGAAAAACAAGGCCATCATCAGCAAGCAGAACAAAGAAAGGAGCAAAGAGGAAGCCGATCAACTCCAGATACAAATGCCAGCTTCACTGCAGAAGGCCATGGAATTGGCTCAGGAAAAAGGTGCCTCCATCTGGCTCACTGCCTTACCCCTCCAGAGGGGTAGGAAGCATTTTGGGATTGGTCAGGCGAAAGTGTGTGTGGGGGAGGGGGATACACGTACCTTATTGAAAAGAAATATCTTGGTAATTGAAAATAATATATATATATACCTGGAATAAACCTAGTCTGAAATAAGTTCACAAGTTCCTGAACACTCGGAGTCTGTGCTCATTGTTGTTTCTCACAAATTCATTCAAGGTGATCCAAAGCTTCTTTGTAAATGTTTAGTATCATTAGATGATTAAGTCTATCCTGTTTCATAGTACTTCGTAAGTATGTTTTTATTCTTTTCATGCAGGAAAAAGATCTTTCAGCAGCATTCGTAGCAGGCATCACAAGGATTAGATGGGCAACCCAGCACACCTGCTTAAAAAAGGCACGTTGACCATCAGAAAGATTGTGAAGAAAAGTCAAGATATCTTTCAGTGTTACAGTTCCATCTGACTCACGTGAGCTAAAACTTGAACTAAAAACTTGAAGTTAAGTTGAAAGCTCACTCTTATTGAAGTCATCTCCATAAAAGGTCACTTAACTCAGCCTTTTTATTGGCAGCTTTTACAAGCAATTCTTCAAGATTTTAGTAAACAGCATATCCTGGCTGATCAAAGTGATCTTGAATTGCTGACATGGCCAAGTCTATTGCTTCAAAGTAAAAGCAACGATAATAATCTTCAACTGCAGTGTACTGATGAGATTCTCCTGTTCCACTCTCAAAACGCTTTGGAGCTTTTCGATCCCGAGGTAGTAGTGGCTGATTTGTATCAGTCTGTTCACGTAGACACTCTATATGCTTAGAAGGAAGAAAAAAACATCTCATCACTCCTCATGTTCTGTAATGTCTGGACCGTCTGTTTAGCCAGAACTTGAGCTTCTGCTGCAGATAAGGACTCATTGCAGTTTAGGGGCCACAATTAACGCCGCGTGAATTTCCGTGCACAACATTTTTAGCCACTGACTTATTGGTCTTACAAGCGCTTGTTGAGAGAGGTACTGACACCATCATCAATTGTTGCAAGCAGCATGGGCTTCTGGCTCGCTCTATGCCTTGTCATGGGTGTGGAGGAGCTATGCGATGGGAGAATGCAACAGAAACAGATGGGTACAGGTACAGTGCAGCTATAAACATGAGACAGAGAATAATACAACCCAACCCTCTTTCTGCAGGTGGAAGTGCCCAGACAGAAACTGCCAGAAGAAGAGGTCCATTCGTCATGCTTCATGGTTTGAAGGCAGTCACCTATCGCTGGAGAAGATCCTAGAGATCACCTATCTGTGGGCAGAGGAAATTCACCAGATTAAGATTAGGAAGTGGGTTGGGATTGCTGAACACACAGGTGTTGACTGGTGCCACTTCCTATGAGAGGTAGGGCTAGGCTAGGGCTATAATAATAATATTTCAATCCATTATACTTCATTGCCCTCGCTCTTTACAGGTATGTGCCCAATATCTTGACAGTCATCCCGACATGCTTGGAGGTCCAGGCACTGTTGTTGAAATTGAGCTAAATTTGGCAAAAGGAAATATAATAGGGGCCGAATCACGAATGGGAAGTGGGTCCTAGGTCAGGAGGAGTAGAACGTGGCACCGATAAAGTGTTCCTTGCTGTTGTGCCTTGCCGTGATGCCAACACGCTCATCCCTGTAATCCAGAGGTATGTACTTCCTGGCACAGAGATTCATACAGATGAGTGGAGAGCCTATATGAGTCTCAATCAAGTTGGGTATACACACTTTACGGTAAACCATTCCCAGAATTTTGTTGACCCTGTTACAAGTGCATACACCCAATCCATCGGGTTTACACTTCACAAGTCCGCCTTTCATGACGCTCTAGCTCTGAGATATGGTTGGACACCATCCAAACTGCCTTCCAAATGTGATTGCGGCAACAGCTTCACCGTTGAACATGCACTCTCCGGCGCAAAGGGAGGTTTCCCATCGCTCCGACATAACGAAATCCGAGACATCACCGCCGCCCTACTTACTGAGGTGTGCAGTGATGTGCGTATCGAACCAGATCTGCAGCCAGTGACATCCAACCAGCTCAACGGTGCCTCAGCAAATTCTCAATATGGTGCAAGGCTAGATGTGTCTGCAAACGGAGTGTGGGGTGGTAGATACGAGAAGTCATTCTACGATGTGAGAGGGTTCAACCCCTTCGCTCCCTCCAATAATAATCAGGCTCTAGCCGCAAGCTCGTGCTTCCTGTATGTTGCCACGTTCTACTCCTCCTGACCTAGGACCCACTTCCCATTCGTGATTCGAATGTGAGCAGCGGATACGCGAAGTTGAGCACTCTTCCTTCACCCCCCTTGTTCTCTCTGCTACAGGAGGCATGGGGATTGAAGCCACTAATTTTTACAAACGCCTGGCCGCCATGCTAGCTCAGAAATGGGACTCCCCCTACAGCCAGACCCTATGCTGGCTGCGATGTCGCCCGAACTTCTCCCTACTCCGCTCCTCCATCCAAGCTATCAGAGGAGCAAGATCCTCTAAAGGTCACGCCGCTAAGTCACCTGCTTCTGTGGATCTCATCGCATCAGAATCTTACATTTCTGATAAGTGATTATTTCATCTGTGAGACAATTATATCATCCCATATTCCCCCCTATATATATATATATTAATTACAAAAAAAAAATCATTACAGACATCATTACACACATCCATCATTACACACATCATTACAGACATCATTACACACATACATCATTACACACATCATTACAGACATCATTACAGACATCCATCATTACACACATCATTACACTCATCATTAGAGAATGGCGCTATGCGCGTTTGCTATGAAGATGCAACTCGATAAACAATTGATGTTCAACAAAAGCAATGCGTGCAATAACTGGCATCAAAGGCGTGTGCGCATGTGTAATGAGTAAATGGCCTCAGTCCGGTAAAGGGCCCTACGTAATAATGTTCATACAGAGAAGGTTCATTATCCACTACCTCCCCCAAGTCGACACGATGTGTCTACTTAAGTTTGGTATATCCGTATCGGGAGATCGGCTTCGGGCCCCGCTGGCTTCTGCGGAGGGGGGCCGTCGTTGCTGGCTCTGGTAGGAGTGCTGTGGGTGTGGTAGATTCGGAGATGGGGGCGGGTGTAGTGCTGGTTACCGACGCGTATGATCGTGGGCTCGGCCGAGGTATGCTCGCTGGGGTTTCGGGCGTCGGTGTCTCGGTTGGCGGCAGTGTGCCGGGGTGAGGGGTTATGGTTGGGATGGCCGGTGTGACATGGGGAGTTCCGGGTCAGATTGGGCTTGGTGGGGTGATCATCGATGGTTGCACGTTGGCTTCCAGCGGTGATGGCGCCATTGTAAGCGTCGTGGGTTGAACGTCCTGGTGGGTTTGTATCGGTAGTGGGTTTGGGGGTGGGAAGGACGGGACGGTGGTGGGCGGTGAGGAAGGGATGGGGTTGTATCGACGGAGGAAACGTCTGTTCCTTGTCGTTAGTCTTCCTGAGCCATCCGTCCTCACCGCGTACTGATGGTATTGAAGTACTTCGACCACCGTGCCCGTCTTGTCCCATTTATTAGGGTGACGGCCTGACTGGTTTTGGACCATAACTGTGTCCCCGCATTTCAGGGGGGACAGTCCCTGGGAGTGCTCGTCCCAGCGAGTGCGGTTGGTCATTGATCGTTTGGTTAGGGCTCTCTCACGTAGATCCAGGCGGTCTGTCCACTCTGTGTGGGGGCAGTATCGTTCGGGGATTCCGGGTAGGAGGTCCCGTGTGGGTCTTCCAAACAGGCAGGCTGCCGGTGACATTCTCGTTTCAGGGTCTGGGCTGTTCCTATATTGTAGAAGGGCTTTGTGGAACTTGTCCGTGAGCGTGCCTCCAGGGCCGGTGTTGCCGGTGATGAGTCTCTTCATGGTCTTGACCGCCACTTCGGCGCGGCAGTTGGCGTGTGGGTGGTATGCTGATGTGATTCTGTGGTGTACCCCCCAATCGGTCAAGAATTGTCTGGTGGAGTGGGAGGAGAACTCTGGGCCGCCGTCCGATGTCAGTGTGTCCGGGATTCCAAACGTGGAGAAGGTTTCCCGGAGTGTCTGGACGAGCCCGGGTGCTCCCTCCCTGGATGGTGTCACTACCGGCCAGTTTGTGTACCGGTCCACTAGGACGAGATAGTTGACCCCCTGGTGGTGGAAGAAGTCTGCTGCAATGTGCTGGAATGGGTATAGCGGCTCTTCGGCGGTGATGGAGGGCATGGCTGGTTGGGATGGGGCGTTACCGTTGCAAGTTGCGCATCTGTCCCTGGTCGCGGTTATGTCCTTGGTAATGCCCGGCCAAAATATTGATGCCTCTGCTCTTGCGTTCATGCGGCTGACTCCTTGGTGGGCGGCATGGAGGGAGTTGAGGCATGTGGGGCGGAGTGAGGCGGGTATGATGATTCTGTCTCCTCGGCATATCACTCCGTCAATGGTGGAGAGCGTGTCAATGAACGGGAAGAATTCCCTGATTGAAGGTGGCATGAGGTTTCTTCTTGCTGGTGGGCCTTCTTCGATGATGAGGATGAGTTCTTGGAGTGGTCCGTCGGCTGCTGTCGCGACTTGGATGTCCTCCCAATTGAGGGGGATGTCGGCGATGGCTGCGCTGATGGCAGTGGCCAGGCCCAAGTCATCACATTGGGGGTCGTCTTCTTCGTTCAGGGGGGCGATGGAGATGCCGGCCAGAAGGTTGGTCGGGATTCTGGGGCATGGGGTGTCTGGTGCTGTGCTGTCATCCTGTAGGTGCAGCCTGTGGGGGGTGGGTGTCCCGGATGGGTGGCGTGAGAGGGCATCACTGGTCTTGTTCTTCACGCCAGGGATGTGCACCATCCGGAAACGATATCGGAGGGTTTTTTCTTTGAGGTTCCTCAACCTGGTGTTGGGAATGTCCTCCAGTGTGCGGTCTCCAAAGAGTTTCAGGAGTGGCTTGTGGTCGACGGCTATGACCAGGTCGCTGCAGCCAAGTACAAAGTGGCGAGCTTTGTCCAGCGCGTCGGCCACTGCCAGTGCCTCTCCTTCCACTGGGGCGTAGCGTGACTCGGCGGGGTGGGTAAATCTTGAGCCCACTAAGGTGACCTTCCAACCGTCCCGGCAACAGAATATCTCGCGGGACGGGCACTGGCAGTGTTTCTGGAATAGCCAGTACCCTATCCCGTCTTTGCTCCAGTCTGTTGCCAGGCAGGTGGGGCGGGACTTTTCGAAGATTCTTACTCTTTCGTGGATTTTCGAGCAGATTTCCTTCTTTGAGGCGTCGAAAGCGTCTTGCAGTGCGGTGTCCCAGGTGAAGGGGGATGATGGTTTCAAGAGGGCTCTGAACGGGGACATCACAGATGCCATGGAGAATGCATATGCTACCTGGTTCACAAGGCCGAACCAGGCGCGTATGTCTGTGATGCCTTGAGGTGTAGGGAAGTTGGCTATCGATTCGAGGTACTTCGGAGATGGCTTGACTTCCGTCCAGGTGATCTGGAACCCGGCAAATTCCACCTCATCGCAGGCGAAGCGGAATTTGCTCGGGTTCAGTGTTATCCCGTTTGTGGCGCAGAGGTCTAGCCACTCTGTGGCCTGATGGAAGGCCTCGGCGATGGTGTCTGACCACAGTAATGCGTCGTCGATGCACTTGGTGCGGTTGGTGATGTGTGAGATGAGTGCGTCATAGCGGGCAGTGTACGCGTCACCCGACGCAATGTATCCCTGAGGTGCCGAGCAGTACCGGTATCTTCCCCAAGGCGTAATGAACGTCGTAAAGTGTCTGTCCTCCTCCGCGAGTGCCACAGAGTGGTAGCCGTTCCAGGCGTCAAAGATAGTCTTCTTGGTATTGCTTGGGACGGCTCTGGCCTGGTGGAAGGGTGACCGGGTGTGGTGGGTTTCTCGCATTGCATGGAGGTTGAGTGCTTGGAAGTCGATTGTCCTCCTGAGAGACCCGTTCTTCTTGGTGCAAATCACCATGCGGTGGCACCAAGTGTCCGGGGTTCCCAGGGGAACTCTCTCCAGTACGCCGAGACGTACGTCTCTATCCAGCCCAGCTTTGACCTCCTCTTGCCAGTGGATGGGGATGGATATTGGGGTGTGGCAAGGCTTGGGGGTGGCTGTGGAATCGATGGTGAGGCTCAAGGGGGGACCAGACATCATGGGTAAGGGTTGGTGTTCGCAGATGTTAAATGCGCTCGCCGCATATAGGTCCCGCAGGTGTTGCTCTAGTTTCCCCCTGTTGGCTTCAGTGGCAGGGAATGGCAGTTGTGTTGGCCTGGGGGGTAGTCCTGTTCTGGTCGGGCATGAGCATGGTTTGGGCTGCTGAGGTTGTCCTATCCCTACTGTGTGGCTCGCACTGTGGTTGTTGCTCCTTGATCGGCTGGGTGGGGTGGGTCGGCTTGGTTGGGTGCTGGTCAATAGGGCATCTTGGTGATGGTGAGCTGGAGGACTGGTCTGTAGGTCCAATGGTTGTGGAGGTTGTCCCTGTCTCGGTCCCCTAGCCTGGCCGTCTCCCGGGGGTGCCGTGGGCGTGCTGAGAGGGAAGCCTCTGGGGATGAGGTCCAGGTCTGAGCAGGTTGCAAGGCTGAGGTATAGCTTGCTTGCGATTGGGGAGAAGTATACCATCTGCCTCGTCTCGAGGTTCGTGGATGGTATCTTGATCCGCAGAAGGGCAGCTCCCAAGATGGGTAAGTTGGTGCCGCTTGTCGAATGCATCATGAGGTTCACGGGAATGAGGTCGCCGTCGGTCTCGGTGAGCTGGAGGTTGGCCAATAGGGTGGGGCCTGTGAGGCAGCTCTGGCAACCGGTGTCTGCCATGGCGGTGGTGGCGAGGTTGAGCGTCTCTCTGCGTAGGGTATGTCCGTGAATTCGGAAATCCTCCGTTCTGGCTGATATGGCGACGTTCAAGCTTGGCTGTGGTGGGGATCGTCGTTGGATCCATGAGTGGGATGATTGGTTCCAGGATTGGTGTTGGAGGATGCCTTCTGACATCGTGTCCATCTGCTCGAATACGGCACTCTCGTGCTCGATGTTCTGCCAGCACATGTGGGCTGAATGGTTTTGTCGTCCACATGTTGAGCAGGTGTTGCCGAAGGCTGGACAGTGTTGTCTCCTGTGGGCTGTCCTCTCTTGCTCTCCGTGTCCTGTGGTGCCACAGAATGTGCAGATGCCCCTGCTGTTGTTGGTGTTGGCTCTGGTGGGTTGATTTGTTTGGCCTTGGCCCCGGGTTGAGATGTGCCTCTGGTTGGGGTGGCTCTGCACCCTGGCTTGGGCTTGGTTTGTGTGGGTGGTTCGAGGTCGGTTGGGGGTGGTCTTGTTAGATTCTGGCCCTGTGCGTGGGATGGGGCGTCGTTGCTGGCGCCTGTATGTGCTGGCCACTGCCTCGCCCCCTTCGTCCTCATCTATGGCACTTGTGGTGGTAGGCGTGGTCATTGACACGGCCGAGCGCTTCCCCGCAGCTCTGACTTCCACAAAGCGGATGGTCTCCTCGACCCCCATCTCCTGGTCACTGTGCTTCAACAGGTCTTCCTGGATCTCTGCATCGGCTAGGCCAATGCAGAGCTGATCGGCAACACGCTCCTCCCCCTGGTTGGAGATGATTGCGCAGCCTGTGCATGCCTTGACAAACCTGCAGACCTCAGCTTGGCCGCGTAGCCGAGCCGCGAAGGCCCGGACAGGCTCTCCTCGGTCTTGGGTCATCCTGCTCAAGGCCACCCTGGCCACCTTAGGATTTTCCTCCCTGACAGCCAGTGCCCTGATAGCCTTGAGCAGGTCCCCTTCGGACATCTCTTCAATTGGTAAGGGACCGACCGCGTTCCGGGTCACATCGCGCCTCAGCCTTGCATCACAGCATTCTAGGAGCTGGATGGGGATGTCTGTGACGGTCAGCTGGACAGCCTGGACGTAGGATCGCCATCGAGTGGTAAAATAAGACCAACCCTCGGTCGTGCCTCCGGAGGAGACCTCTGGCCTCTTCACAGGCGCGGGTCTGGCCTTGGTAGCCTGGCTGTGGGTCATGGCATGAGTGGATAGCACCACTGCTGCCACAGCTGGGTCCATCCCCGTTGGCGTGCTGTAGGTGCATCCAGGGAATGGGCATAGTACTGCTTCCATGAGGTTGGTGGGCGTCTATTGGAGTGATACCGACAATTGTTCCTCAGGTAGCCGAATCTTCTCCTGCCAGGTCTAACAGACTAATAGAATTTATTCTCTACCAATCAAGAGTTATTGCACGCATAGAGAATGGCGCTATGCGCGTTTGCTATGAAGATGCAACTCGATAAACAATTGATGTTCAACAAAAGCAATGCGTGCAATAACTGGCATCAAAGGCGTGTGCGCATGTGTAATGGGTAAATGGCCTCAGTCCGGTAAAGGGCCCTAAGTAATAATGTTCATACAGAGAAGGTTCATTATCCACTAATCATTACACACATCATTACACTCATCATTACACTCATCATTACACACATCATTACACACATCCATCATTACACACATCATTACACTCATCATTACACACATCATTACACTCATCATTACACACATCATTACACACATCATTACACACATCATTACACTCATCATTACACTCATCATTACACTCATAATTACACTCATCATTACACACATCATTACACTCATAATTACACTCATCATTACACTCATCATTACACTCATCATTACACACATCACTACACACATCATTACACACTTCATTACACTTATCATTACACTCATAATTACACTCATCATTACACTCATCATTACACACATCATTACACTCATCATTACACTCATCATTACACACATCATTACACACATCATTACACTCATCATTACTCTCATCATTACACTCATCATTACACACATCATTACACTCATCATTACAGACATCATTACACACATCCATCATTACACACATCATTACAGACATCATTACACACATCCATCATTACACACATCATTACACTCATCATTACACTCATAATTACACACATCATTACACTCATAATTACACACATCATTACACACATCATTACACACATCATTACACTCATCATTACACTCATCATTACACTCATCATTACACACATCATTACACACAACACTCATCATTACACTCATAATTACACTCATCATTACACACATCATTACACTCATCATTACACTCATCATTACACACATCATTACACTCATCATTACACACATCATTACACTCATCATTACACTCATCATTACACACATCATTACATACATCATTACACTCATCATTACACACATCATTACACACATCATTACACACATCATTACACACATCATTACACACATCATTACACACATCATTACACTCATCATTACACACATCATTACACACACATTATACACATTATTACTTCTGATCGATATTGATTTCTGAAAAACCCAGATCCGACATTATATATAGAAATGACTTGACCTTTCAACCTTGAATTAAAAGTATAGCTGGTAAACTATTAACTGGAAATGGTGCACATCAGGAAATCAAGGTTTACATAGTAGGTTGAAGTTGTGCTTATTATTACCATCTGGTCAGGAAAGTTACATAATTTTTTTCTAGCAGGACTCTTGATACTCAGAACCACTTAGCTATTTCCCCCAAAATTATGGTAGCAAGGCCTATCTTTATATATGGTTGTTGTATTTCCCCCAAAATTATGGTAGCAAGGCCTATCTTTATATATGGTTGTTGTATTTCCCCCAAAATTATGGTAGCAAGGCCTATCTTTATATATGGTTGTTGTATCAATACAAGTTCAAACTTTGTAGGTTACAACATTATTCATACTGATAGTATCTATCTACTCAACACCATGAAACTCCACCTGATAAATGTTTTTCTCTCCATGTAAGAGCTGATGAAGAGTAAAGAGGTAGCTACAAAGAACATACAGATGTCCACCAAGATGGATTTGTTGGTCTACAATTTCATCAAGCAACTTTGAAAACAATGGTGATGAATGGCAAACAATAATAATAACGATAATAATAATAATAACGATAATAACGATAATAATAATAACTATAATAATAATAACGATAATAATAATAACTATAATAATAATAACGATAATAATAAAAATGATAATAATAAAAACGATAATAATAATAACGATAATAATATAATAATAACGATAATAATAATAACGATAATAATAATAACGATAATAATAATAACGATAATAATAAATAATAATAACGATAATAATAACAACGATAATAATAATAACGATAATAATAATAACGATAATAATAAATAATAATAACGATAATAATAGTAACGATAATAATAACGATAATAATAATAACGATAATAATAATAACGATAATGGTAACGATAATAATAATAACGATAATAATAATAACGGTATTAATAATAACGATAATAATATAATAATAATGATAATAATAATAACGATAATAATAATAACGATAATAATAATAACAATAATGATAAACGATAATGATAACCTTAATGATAATAACAATAATGATAATAACGATAATATGATAATAACGATAATGATAATAACGATAAAGATAATAACGATAATGATAATAATGAATAACAATAATGATAATAAAGATAATGATAATAACGATAATAATAAAAACGATAATAATGATAACGATAATAATGATAACGAACGATAACAATAATAACGATAACAATAATAACGATAACAATAATAACGATAATAATAATAACAATAACGATAATAATAATAACGATAATAACGATAATAATAATAACGATAATAATAATAACGATAATAATAATAACTATAATAATAATAACGATAATAATAAAAACGACAATAATAAAAACGATAATAATAATAACGATAATAATATAATAATAACGATAATAATAATAACGATAATAATAATAACGATAATAATAATAACGATAATAATAACGATAATAATAATAACGATAATAATAATAACGATAATAATAATAACGATAATAATAAATAATAATAACGATAATAATAATAACGATAATAATAATAACTATAATAATAATAACGATAATAATAATAAAGATAATAATAATAACGGTATTAATAATAATGATAATAATAATAACGATAATAATAATAACGATAATGATAAAAACGATAATGATAACCTTAATGATAATAACGATAATGATAATAACGATAATGATAATAACGATAATGATAATAACGATAAAGATAACAACGATAATGATAATAACGAATAACGATAATGATAAGAAAGATAATGATAATAACGATAATGATAATAGCGATAATGATAATAATGATAATGATAATAACGATAATGATAATAACGATAATGATAATAACGGTAATGATAATAACAATAACGATAATAACAATAACGATTAATAACAATAACGATAATAAAAATAACGATAATAACAATAACGCGATGATAACAATAACGATGATAACAATAATGATGATAACAATAACGATGATAACAATAACGATGTTAACAATAACAATGATAACAATAACGATGATAACAATAACGATGGTAACAATATAACGATAATAACAATAACGATAATAACAATAACGAAAATAACAATAACGATAATAACAATAACGATTAATAACAATGACGATAATAATAATAATGATAATAATAATAACGATAATAATAATAACGATAATAATAATAACGATAATAATAATAATAACGATAATAATAACGATAATAAATAATAATAACGATAATAAAAATAATATATTAATAATAACGATAATAATAATAACGATAATAATAAAAAATAATAACGATAATAATAATAACGATAATAATAATAACGATAATAATATAATGATAATAATAATAACGATAATAATAATAACGATAATAATAATAACGATAATAATTACGATAATAATAATTACGATAATAATAATTACGATATACGATAATAATAATTACGATAATAATAATTACGATAATAATAATTACGATAATAATAATTACGATAATAATAATTACGATAATAATAATTTACGATAATAATAATTATGATAATAATAATTACGATAATAATAATTACGATAATAATAATTACGATAATAATAATTACAATAATAATTATTACTATTACGATAATAATAATTACGATAATAATAACTAATAATGATAATAATTATAACGATAATAATAATAACGATAATAATGATATAACATATTAATGATAATGATAATGATGATAATAATAATATTATTATATTCTAATATATTTATTTTTATATTATTGTTGTTGTTTTTTGTATTTTTTGTTTTATTATTTATATATATTATATTTTTATTTGTTTATTTATATTCATTATTTGTCGTTATTTATTTATGATTATTATTATTATTATTTTTACATCCGGTGCACGTGCTAGGCGTGTGTACTGGGACATGGTAGATAGCTAGCTACTGGTATATAGCAGGCGCATGTGAGCCTTATCATCTCATTATTCCTGCTGAAGGCTAGAGCATCTATTCGAAACGTCGAGTGAATAAAATTTGAAGTTGATTATTGAGAAGATGAAATAATAGAAAAAAGTATCGTAACTAAAAAATGATTGACAATGAGCTGAAAATAATTATGAAGGTGTAGAGTTTTGAGAAAAATTTTATTATTTTGGGGTGGGGGAGGGGGGGGATCGTCTTTGTCCTCCCCTGGAATGAAGAGAAATGAATATCATCATAAATACAAATGTATGCCATTTATAATAAAGTATATGCCAATACTAATATTGTTTGTGAAACACAATTTCATAACTAACAATTATGGTGGTTTTTTTAAATCGTTTATCTATCTCTAGTGGAAGAAATGCCGATTTCACCGGTCATACCCATGATGTCCTTGTACCACGTTTCGACAAGGCCAGTATGAGTTATTCAGGACACATCATCAACCTACCCGAGGATATATCCTCTTTTTTGCAGTCACTGCCATATCCATCTCACCTTGACCTAGTAATCATCTGAAAAGAAGGAGCAGGTTCACACAAAGATTTCTGAGTCAAGAAACCAAAGGCATTGAATGCGCGCAGTGGCTGATTGCAAACAACAAGTACTTCTGCAACAATCCTTTGGACCAAGATGTGCTCAATGTCATGCCAGAGGATGGTAACATTTTGATTCACTTTGTTTCTACAGAGTTTGTCCTTCCAGATGGCAGTGAATCCCAACAATATATCAACACAGATCCTGACATCATTCTCTGTTTAACCATATCAATCTTCATGGAGTACCTGCCCTTTCAAGCATGGTAAAGAGCCAGCTGTTTAAAACATGGCATGGTTTAAGCGATCATTTTGGTTTACCATTTCAAAGGTTCTCAAGACCCCCCATTTCAAGCATAGTAAAGTCCATTTCATGCTGATTCATTTGGTGAATTTCTGAGCATGGTCAACAGAAGACACCACACCATCTCCATTAATTCACATGCATATCTACAGCAACACCTTGTTTCAGCAACCATCAAAAGGATGCATATTCAACCCATCTTGGATCAAATGTTTGGTTTACATTCAGACCATACCTCCAGTTAAATGCATAATACCAGTATGAGCTGTACTGAATGTTTATGTATGTGACTAAATTAAATGATAACTGATTAAATAATAATTGTTTATTGTTATCAGCATAATATATCTTACTGGTCAACATATTTTTCATAAATCTAGTCACATATTGAATTTTTTAAACTCATTCAGCCCTCATATATTAGTTTTATAAGGACCGAGCAGAACAGTCACACCTCATGATACTCTGCACTATGCTAGCTAAATTGACTGTCTGACAAAAATGTTTTGAAATTCCTCTTGCTATGTTATCTATAAATGAATGCAAGGCATTTTGCCTGGTCAAGCCTATATTATTTAATAATGAAAAAAGCAGCATAGATCCTAAACTAGACAAAAAAGAACTGGCTGAACAGGCAAATCAAAAATGACTGCATAGTTAATAGCTGATAGGAAAGAACAAAGAACGCCAGATTTTCATTCTGACATAGCTAGCTATTGAATACTCTCCATAATAGTGAGATTTTAGCGAGCAATATGTCAACTTTTTGAAATAGATCAAACAAATAGTAAGTGATAAGCCATTCATTGACACAAACTTTTCCACCCTAGGGCTCCCTTTACTTGTAAAAATAACAGCTGGATAAAAATAACAGTGTCAATAATGAATTAGAAATTTACCCAGTCACGTTTCACTCTAATCTTCATCAGCATTTGCTGTGTATGCATAATTTAGAAGGCGCTCAAAATAACTGCAGCTGGTTAAGCCAAAAATAAACCATATCATGAGTAACTTTCAATCAGGTAGTGGGGAAAACAAAGAGAAGGAGGGTACTGTGATAAACAAATTAATTGAAGAACTCTTTCATGAGAAATTAAAGATGATAGCTAGGCTTTGAAGAAGAAATACTGATTAAAGATTAAAAAAATAAAAGAACTCAGGAGAGAAATAAATTTACTTTGAAAAAGAACAATGGATAATGAACAGAATGAAAAAAAGAAATAAGCAAGTACAAAAAGAAGTAATAGAAAGAGTACGCACGAATAAAGAGAAAGAGGGAAAAAAAAGAGACAAAAGGAGAACAAAAGGAGAAGAAGAAAATAACTATTCAACTATATTCCATAGCATTATATTAAGTATAGGTCAAGCAATAGATTTACCATATATATAACATATCTTGCAACAATTGTAGAATTAAAATTATCTCAGTACTATAATAATTATTATACATCATATTAAAATTACATATATACACAACTGGTAGGTATTTATTATATGGAAGGCAAAAACATGTCCTATAGTTCCCTCATTGCATTATCAGAATTCATGGCAAGTTATTATCCAGCTACAAAATGAATTCCCTCTAATGTGTCCAAACCCTCATCCACACGATTCCTCTCTTTCCCCTCAAATCTTATACATTAGGATTATTAATCATGTTTGCTTATCTCACACACATCTACACACTTCTCCTCTTCAGCTGTTACAGGATACTGTGATCATCATGTCCAGTATGATAGAGTCAAACTGAGCAATCAAGGCAAACTACTGGGTCTGCAAAGTGTATGCTTGTTATTTTGGGAATGATTCACTGTGAAATGAAAATGGATTCATTTAACACAATCTAAAATCAAAGTCATATTTCTGTTATGATTTAAGATAACTATTTTCGGATATCAGTAGAAATGCTTAGCTACTCGTACTTGTGGCTTCCAGAGTAAACCAACTGTTTATCCAAACATGTTAGCTTCTTGTTATGCACAGTTCCGTTTTCTGCATGGATAGCACCCTTCTCGCATGCTCATCCACCCGGTTTCATCTAAGAATCTGCTGTTGATTTCTGGTTCGGTGTCATAGTGGTCACTACGATGACCATTCAATAAGCCCGCATTATTAAGATGGGTGACCTTCAATGGGTGAATGTACGGTGAATACATAGCTACATACATTGATAAATAGATACATAGATATATATATATATATGGCATGAGAAGCAATACCAAGTTTTCCTCCCACCTCCCTTATGATGGCTGGCTTTGCTTGCCTAGTAGGGCTTCAGCTCTGTTGGGAGTGGAAAGTGACTAGAGCAGTACAATGATTGGCAAACAAAGTGAGCACTTAGTGTGAAGTTGGATGGAAACCTTGGTATTGCCATGCATGACGTATCTATATATCAATATATCTATGCATTACCCATTAAAAATGTGAATATAATGTGGGCTTATGTAAATCGGGAATGGGCATCAGCGAAGAGATCGATGGAGTGAATGCCTAGAGATTCAAAGCTGAACTGGACTGATTGCACTACACAAGTGAAAATGGGCTGCACAGTTTAATAGCTGACAAACCACTTTACCAGATAGCAGAATATGCCAGCCAGAAAAAGGACAGACAACAAACCATGACCTTAATAAACACCTGCAAGCCCTCCAAACCACACCCCATAGGCCCTTATGCATTTTATGGCTGCACAGGCAGGTGAGAATGGGCTGCATGGGCAGGTGAGAATGGGCTGCATGGGCAGGTGAGAATGGCTGCACAGGCAGGTGAGAATGGCTGCACAGGCAGGTGAGAATGGCTGCACAGGCAGGTGAGAACAGGCTGCACAGGCAGATGAGAATGGCTGCACAGGCAGGTGAGAACAGGCTGCACAGGCAGATGAGAATGGCTGCACAGGCAGGTGAGAACAGGCTGCACAGGCAGATGAGAATGGCTGCACAGGCAGGTGAGAATGGGCTGCACGGGCAGGTGAGAATGGGCTGCACGGGCAGGTGAGAATGGGCTGCACGGGCAGGTGAGAATGGCTGCACAGGCAGGTGGGAATGGCTGCACAGGCAGGTGAGAATGGCTGCACAGGCAGGTGAGAACAGGCTGCACAGGCAGATGAGAATGGCTGCACAGGCAGGTGAGAATGGGCTGCACGGGCAGGTGAGAATGGGCTGCACAGGCAGGTGAGAATGGCTGCACAGGCAGGTGAGAATGGCTGCACAGGCAGGTGAGAATAGACTGCACAGGCAGGTGAGAATGGGCTGCATAGACAGGTGAGAACAGGCTGCACAGGCAGATGAGAATGGGCTGCACGGGCAGGTGAGAATGGGCTGCACAGGCAGGTGAGAATGGCTGCACAGGCAGGTGAGAATGGCTGCACAGGCAGGTGAGAATAGGCTGCACAGGCAGGTGAGAATGGGCTGCACAGGCAGGTGAGAATGGGCTGCACAGGCAGGTGAGAATGGGCTACACAGGCAGGTGAGAATGACTGCACAGGCAGGTGAGAATGGACAGCTGACAGTAAAAAGAATAGTGGACTAAGTTTCTCACATGCTCTAGCTTTTTATTTTATTTTTTGGCTCGCTACTTAATGCCTAACATTAATTACTAGTAAACACTATGTATGTTATAATTTAGACTGTTAGTGCAGACCCTGAAATGCTGCATTACAGTGAGATTAGCTAATTAGGAGTATATAGGATGTGTCTTCGAGTTTCTTAATTCAGGAATGTAATAGCAGCAAAAAACATATTGTTAATTGTATGTGTATGACAGTGTCGGTGCCATCTTGCAGTAAAGAGTGGAAGAATTCTTATTCTTATATTATATATGTACTTCTGAGTTATTCACTAGCTATCCAACTGAAAATGAGTTTCTTTCTCATGCTAATTGGTAGATTTTCAACACCAAACAATAAATAAATTCTAATTTCGTACATCATTTCACAGAAATATGACATGAATGAATTAGAAAAACTGCTAGCAACAGATCAGATTCCCGAAGAGGTCAAAAGAAAAAGATGAAAGTAAAAAATAAAAACCTCATGGCATTGGAGTGAGGGATTGTGAGAATAACTCGAGAACGAAAGTCGTTATCTAGTGAAGGTTTTGTTTGGCTAAGAATCCAATAGACAACCTCTCAATCCAATTTGTGGTATTTTGAATGCCTATAACAAATTTGAAGCTTGACTGGCCTCTGCATGCTCTAGTTTATGTGCGAAAGTGTGAGCTGGCCGTATTAGCAAATTACTCCATTGCAAATTACTGACACCTGACATATTCCCGCGGGAAGTTCGAGTAATGCGGCATAACCTCCATGCCATATTTCTTGCAGATGCTATATTCCTCCCACTTGCCAAATTTCTCCGCAGAAGATGTTTCTGCTACCGATGATGGTAGTAAGCTGAGCAGTTATCTGTGGTGGAATCAGTAGTACAGCTGACCTTTCGATAACTAATGCAGTTATTCTGTTCTAGTTTATAAAAGTGTAGTTTATTGTTCATAGCTAATAATAATATAATTATTAAAAACCAAAAATGATAGTACCAATGATTGGTTATCACATAGCGCTTTTTTTCAGATTTAGACAATGGTAATATAGATTTTAATTATCAGAAAAAGGCATTTTGACATTTGCAATTGACAAAATACACACAAATATCACATGTCTATAGTTAGCAGGAGTTAGCTACAATGGAGAAAGAGTGTGAAACACAATTACCAATTATTGCATAGATGCAAGATGTCTTATGACCATGACAATTGATGCCCTTGGTCACTCACTCCTAAGATTCTGGCTGTGTTTTAGAATCCTGCATGAGCTCTTGGAAGCCAAATACATGGTTTATTTAATGATGGTTGTAAATTGGCAATTGCATGCACCTGTGTGATGTTTAGAGCCTGAAGTTGTCTAGTGATGGTAGACTATTGAATATGCTAAAATTCACTCAGCTCTGACCATCAGTTCTCTCTCTAAATTATGTCGCTATATATTATTTTTTACTACTCTCCTTACCTTCTGTTGCCCTTGCAAGCTCTCTGGGACTAGGTCCCGAGTAGAGTGTGTATCATGCTGATCCTGGGCCGTTCATTCAATTCTGCTTCATCTGCTGGTTACATATTCTAATTTCATTTTCACTTGAATTGTTTTTCTCTTCTCTCTCTAACACTATGTGCAATATAATTATGGCACATGAGGTGTTCTAATAGGTAGGAAAATCTATTGAATTATCAGTGACAAATGGCCATGAATTTCAAATCCTGCCACATAACTAACAATGCATTTCACAATCCAAGAGATGTACTAAATTACAGTATACATTTTATTGACAAGCTGACTGACTTTGACTTAATATTTTACAGGCCTCTGTCCTTGCATCATTTCATTCTTCACGTAAGTTTGAAATGGCCAATGAAGGAATGTTAGCACAAGATTGTTGGACCATTCCTTATCTGTGCAACCATAAGAGCAGGTCATGGGGTCTGCATATGCAGATAAGTGGTTCAACTTCTTGTAGTCCGTCTAAGACCTTTCCATGGGAAAGGTAGTAATTTTCTTGTCTGGAAGGACATTACTAGATGGCATCTTGCACTGATCAATATTGTATAAAGCTGTTGTAAATGCAATAGCTGTCTCCAGCCTGTGTCTGTATTTCCAGTTTCTCAATTGTACGATAGCATCCAGCATAATGCTCCATTCGAAAGGCCTTTCAATTGTGTATTATAAGAACAGATATATTAAAGCATAAGTTTGGTACATGCATTAACAAGGTGTATTATCAATGTACATATTCCTTAACTTCATTCTCCTGACGAAGAAAACATGTCAAAGGACAACAACAAAATTTAAAAAAATCAAAT
Organism: Cladorhizidae sp. MBARI D1340-BT2; assembly: GCA_028752905.1. Classification (NCBI taxonomy): domain Eukaryota; kingdom Metazoa; phylum Porifera; class Demospongiae; order Poecilosclerida; family Cladorhizidae; species Cladorhizidae sp. MBARI D1340-BT2. Next base: position 16,716,516 of record JAQNBH010000015.1, read on the forward strand.
CGATTGTATTAGACATAATAAACACTTGAACATACTAGTTTGGAAATGATACATGAAATAGGCCCTATGCTTCATTAATGTGAGTGTTCTCCAAACATGCTCCAGATTGGAGACTTATGGGAAAGCTTGTGGGTAATCCTCTGCACCTGACAATCTGTTTCAATGGTAGGCATTAACCATTTACCCTCAGTACAGTCTCACACCAGTTACAAAGCAACTTGTCCCAATCTGTGAAGATTTCGTAGAAATGAATACCTTTCCTGGTTGTCATTGGTCCCGGTAGTGTGCGTGTGTTTGGTTGGACTGGCAGTAGAATGATTGTGCTCGCTTTGCTTCTCAGTATGGTCAAGAAAAGGTTTGTTGAGATGTAGGTGAAGAGTTCTCACCATGCAGTTTGTTATGCACTGCCTCTTCCTTGGTGGACTCCTCTCTACAATATTCATGGCCAGATTCATATTAGATTCCTGGCTAGTACCATAATCAAAGTCATGGCTGGTCTGCAAGCTTGCATAGCCATTAAGTTGTAGGTATTGTTGGGCACACATCACTACAAGATTGTTTTGAAACATGGGTTTCATGACCTGGTATATTACGGGTCAAGTAAGACTTTAGGTGTCCTGAATTGACCTTGCTTCTGATTTGATTGCCATTACCATCCAGCAACGTGCAGAGGCCCTAGGAGTGATGTCAGTTATTTCACAAGGCCTCAACCAGTCTTGTGCTAATGTGCCGCCATGCCTCAATACTTTACAAATTCTTTTTCAGGACAGTTGCCAACAGTAAAAAACAAATATGTACATATCTTCAAGCTTAGAGTTATGTCTGCAATTATTGGAAATGTGAAGTCCTATGCAAAATCTCTTTTAAATTATACTTTGAAACTGATTTTAACTCAAGAATAAAATCCCATCCTCTCTGTATCTCACATAAGAGAAGTATATGGCACTATAAATGTGATCATATAAATTATCACCCTAAGCAATACCTATTGCAAACTGGAAGCATTTTTAGCCTTTTGGGGGACTTTGCATCAAATTACAACTTATGTTTGGCTTTGGCTTCTTCAATTTTTTCTCATACCTGTTCATCCAGGGCCAGCACCTGTTCATCCAGGGACTAAGTGAATACAGAAGTCATAATAGAGAGACTTTTTGTGGATCATATTACATAATCAATATAAAAACTCCCAATAATTTCATTCACAAATTCTAAATGTTTCAGCTAATTTTTATTTTTGCATTTCCAAATCATACTTCATTAACTGTAGTCTGCCATTAGACAATCTTTACCATTGCTACACAATCCTCCAAGTCTGTTTTAATTACTTCAGGAGACACGTCTGTGTGTATATTCACATATTGTAACTCTTCTTCACAATCATGTTCTGCATTGATGGCTATGGCACCCCCCGAGCTGTGGGTAGAACATCAGTACAAAGATCTGCTGCTTTGTTGATTGTTGCACACTAGTGTTGATGCCATAAGTGGTGGGGAGCACAAATCTAAGATATCAACAAAATGCAAACCATAAGAAGAACTAAAGACATGTACATAGTAAGCCTATAATTATACCAACCAACAGTTGCAATTACTATATTGGAACTCTAGGTCATATAGGATGGATTACAAAATCCGTCCCTAACAGCAAGCTGCTACAACAGATACACTGACCACAATTGATGAATAGTCTAGTAAAGCTTCAAATATAGTAACTTACTTGTTCCAGTCAGTTTGGTGTATTTCGACATTGCCCTCTTAAGTATTTTGGTTTGTGCGCTCATCTTGGCCATTTGTTTCTGAATGGTATGCAAAACATATCATATGCTAGGGCTGGGTCTAGGCATATTGAATTGGGGAAGGGGGGGGGGGGGAATTTTCAAGACCCAGAATACCTTGCATCAGTGAGGGTCAGTGTTATATCTAGAAATTTCCATGTGTGAGAGAAGCTTTTGTGCTTTTGTAAATTATTTGATAAATTTTAGTGATGATGAATTACTTTGCTTAAAGTGAAGTACTGGTCACAGGAAATAAAAGTAGTACACGCAAAATTGCAGTAATTTGGGATATAATTCATTTCTTCTAAAGTGTCTTGAATTGTATCAGGGTTTTCCTCATTATCCTGCCAAAGCCTCCATCAGAGCGGACTTCTTGTACTAGACACTAGATGCTAAATAGGCAGCAATTTTGTCAACATTATCATCTGTTAGTTGTGACAAGTTACTAGGAATAAGTCCTAACCACTGTTTTGTAACTTTGTTGCAGTGACAAAGTCGAGATGATAATTCAGAAATCAAGTTGTCGAGATAAGGAACAAAACTCTCTGATATTACGAGTGCCGTTAATATATCAATAATTAATTCACAGTGCGATAATATTGAGCAATGCTGAAATAGATGAGATGGAGATCAGAGGATGTGGTGTACTTTATAAGAGCCAGCTTAGGATCGCAAGTTGTACATAGTTGGTTGTGGATCTAGTGTTGCCAAAGCTACATTAGTACTACTCCAGTGCAGACTTATTAGATTAGAAACAGCCACTTTGCCAGATGATTGAAGCTGGCTCTAAAAAGTCAGCTGAAAATCACCATTCTAAATCATTACATTATAGATATTCCTTTGGATAAGTAGTAATATTAAGATTGCCTGCCATAGTTTAGTAGGTATTATGACAGGAATATGAGACCTAGTCATGGATGGCCAGCACCTTACATAGGAACAGGGCACAGGTATAACACTTGGAAACACTGCACATGCACATGCACATGCACATGCACAATGCATGTATGCAGCACAGACATACATCATTCATGTCCTTACATCACCGGTGGTACCCCCATGCCAAATGACAGAGGGAAGTAAAGAGGGATGTGTCCTTCAATTTAGGAAGAACAGGAAGTGTTACTTCATATTTTTAAAGTTTGGATCTGATAGTTTTTTGTAATCCCATTCTGGAACAAAAAGATAGCTTTCCAATGAACTACTTTATGACGGCTAGTAAGTCTGTACAGTGAAGATACACAAGTCTCTTCAAAACTGTACCTGATCACCTTCAAAATACTCCAGGTTGCCCTCCAATTCACAGGATGTGTAAAAGAACCACAAAAGCATGTTAGGAGCTAGAATGTTTGGTTGTAGTGAAAAGCCACTGATTCTTGCTTTTTTATATATTTTTATTTGTTATTGAACTCACTATGTGGTATATGTATATATAATTATATATAATAATTATATGAAGTAAATAAAATAGACCTTTTGTTGATCATGTATATAAGCATATAATATATATTATATGAGAAAGAGAAGGACTGCTCTGCCAGACCACCTTGGAGCTAGGTTGGCCAGGACTAGGCCTGAGTACAATATGCTGGCAATTTTTTTTTGAATAATAGGTACCTCTGAGAATTAGCATAATGCTGAGAATAATAGGAAATATTTTAGTGAACTTTCTAGGCTAGGAAGGAAGAGTTTAGCACTGTGGTTATGCACCACAACAATGGTACGTCCCAGCCATTTTCCACTACTTTTGACATCTGGAGCGCCAGAAACAGAAGCTATTTGGGCATGACTATTCATTGGATCAACCCTGAAACACTGCACTTCGAATCCTGTGCTTTTCATGCAAGCGATTACTGGCTCCTCATACCTACGATACAGTAGCTGCGATGGTGCTGGACATCCATGCACTCTTTGGGATTGAAACTTCCGTATCATATGTCGTGACGGATAACGGCACGAATGTTGTGAAGAGCACTGAGGAAGGCATCGTTGAGGCGGTACAAAAGAAGTTTGAAGAACAGAGAGCTGACGATCTTATGGCGATTGACGTCGGAGAGATACTGGAAGACCCCATCATAGCCGATAAATTCGACATGCTTCCATCTCATCACAGATGTGCCTCGCACACTCTGAACTTGATCACAGCAGCGGATATGGAGAAGTGGATTCGGGATCTTCGAAATGCCGAGCGAGGCGCCAACAACAAGGAGCAGGCAATGTTCAAAAAGCTGTACAGGGAAATTAATTCCAGGACTACCGTGCTCTGGAATTTGCTCAGCCGTAGCCCCAAAAACTTTAGGATATCAGTTGGTTATGCATAACACCACTAGATGGAACTCGTCTTATGATGCCTTGAAGTCTGTGGTAGACAGAAAGATGCATGGGCAAACCAAGTTGAAGTAAGAGTAGCTACAAGGTGCAATCAGTGATCTACACGCAGCAGAGGCACGTCAACAGCTGTCGGAAGAACTTCGTGCTCTTCAAAATTAAAGAAGCCAAACATGTGCCTCCACAAATGATACTGATTTGGCATTTGATAACCTTGTGACTTTTACAATAAAAAAAGAATTATTATATTAAAGTAAGATTTATAAATAGAGTTTACGTTGTTTCTGTTCTTTCCCGTTATCTATAATCACTTCCAGTTCTTCATCACTCAAACGTTCAGGACCCTCGATACACACTCGCATAGCTTGGTCTAAAGTGTCCTCACCAAGTCTGCTTCTCAGCCTCGTTTTTAATAGTTTCATATCACTGAAGCTTCTTTCAACTGTAGCTGTAGTGATAGGCTGGACCAAGGAGATTGGAGCAAGACGTTCAAGATTTGGAAAGCCTGCTTTTAGAGTGTCATTTGTTAAAAGGCTAGTAAGAACATCAGAATTAGAAGCATTACGAAAATTCGTGAACAATATGCGCCGAAAGATTTTCCACTCAGCCTCAGTTTGTTGTGTGTCTACGTCAGGTATTGAGAATCTTGTCTGCCCCTGAAATGTAAGTTGTTGTGGACTGCCGTAGAAGTTGGTCAGTTTTTGTAGCTTCTTCACCATATGAAGACAGGGAATCTTCTTTTGGGGGTAAATGGGATGGATTAAACACTGAAAATGCTGAGTAAACATCAGAGGAGCTTAACCTACTAGTAATATGGTCAATTACACTCTGAATGTAGGGACGATAAATCTTTGAGATAAAGAATTCTTTATCGGTTTGATGAACAATGATGTTTCGCTCACCAAGTGCTGCCTCATATGAAAATACCACTGTGTGGTCTTTAAACCAGGTAGTAGTTAGTGGGCACTCTATATACTCAGATAGTCTGTCGACAGTGCTTTTAACCATCACAGGAACGATAGCAAGATCAAGATTCTTAGCTCGAAGGCTTCCTTGAAGTTTAGCAATTGTATGGAGTACATCAAAAAGCATGTACTGTACAAACAAGCCACAAATTTATATGTGCACATTAGCTTCAATGCCATATGCCTCAGCATCTCCACTCTCCTCATAAATGTGTTCAAAGGTGCCAACCAATGCTGGCAATGATTGTCTCACAGCACGAACACATCACTCCTGTGCCAACCAACGTGTGTCACTTGGTTTGTGCATTTTCAGCTCAGGGGCATTGAGCACTGCTTGAATTTCTGCTAGTCTCTCAGCCTTTTTAGGTGGAAAGCTTGCCACACAGAGAGAAGAGTCCCCAATATTCTCTTGACCTCATTGTGTTCACTTGAAGCATGAACAGCTGCCAACTGTAGTCTGTGACAACAGCAGTGAACAAATAAAGCACTAGGAGAATGATATCGCATCTGCACTTGCACCCCACTTTTCTTTCCAGACATCGCCATCAAATCCTAACCCTCGCAACTTACTAACAGGAATTCCTTTGTCTCTAACAAACTGGAGTAGATAGTGTGTGAGAGCCTCAGCGTTAACTTTACAGGCATGGACAATCCCTAAGAAATGCTCTACTGCCTTGCCACTATCCAACCACCTTGCACATATTGATAATTCTGTTTGGGAGGACACATCAGTACTTTCATCGGCCAATAGAGAAATGTACTGACTAGAATTCAAGCGACCAAGGAGTTGCTTTTCAAAGCAATGGCTAATGCTTTTAAGAAGCTCAGCTGTGGTGGCTTTGGAGAGGTAAGTTGCATTGGCTGGACATACGTTTTGGTGTACTTTGAGTTGTTTATTTCCATTGTCAATTTGAAGTGAAATCAGACTTTCAAAAGTTGTTGTATGTGGAATACGATGCCGAACCAAAAAGTAGACAGACCTAATTACTATAAATTCACGATTTTTTCTCCTCTCTTCATTTGAAGCACTAACCATCTGTTCAATGACACCCACATGTGCTCTTGAACTCTCAATCATTGCTTGTCTTTCGACAGATGCTAGATGCCATTCAGACTTTTCATGCTTGCCAAGTAGCTCGGTTGCTTTGACCTGTTATTTATAGGACGTATAACCCATGCATGGTGCATGTCTCTATGTGACATAGGCATGTGTGTGTACTTTGGAATAAACATGGTAAATGATTGGTAACTATAGTGAGCGACTCCTTATACTTGTGGGTGGCTGCTGGACTATATACACTGTAAAACAACTACAACAAATAGAAATGAGACAAAATGTTTTTATTATATACTTTAAAACAATACTGGTCAAGAAATAAGTGTTGACCAATCTTGACAACAAACATTTGCAGGACCGTTTATCTATTAATATAATGAGCAAGTCTATAATAATCACTAAAAGCAGCAGTAGTGATTGTCAGCCATTGTTGTCCATAGTATAGGTGCATAGACAGACATATCTGCACATGCATTTTGCATGTGCTTGCTGATAATTGATCTACCCACACAAAGAGTGCAGCTTGGCAGGTGTGACTCTCACATTGCTGGCACTTTGTAGTCCTTGTCTTTATTTGCAGTATACTATTACATGTGTGCACTGAAGGAGAAGATGGAAGAAACAGGCTAGAGCTCGCTTAGTGATTTCTAAGTCAGGCTCCTTGCTAGAGAGGATGCATCTGACACCACTCTGTTAGAAGTTCACTGATGCTGCTGAGGTCATGGTTTTTAATAGCATGCAGCGTCATTGTCAACGGCTGCGAAAAATAAACAAATGAAGAAAAAGTGAGTACATGTACATATATGGATAAAGGCAGCATATGATTTTGATGAGAGCAACTCTAGCCTGCTAGGGTCTTGCATTACGTGTTGTACTAGTGGACAAAGGCACCAGCTAGCGTGCTAGGCTGTTGGGCAATAGCATACTAGAGAAACAAAGCAAACTGAAGCAAAGAGATAACACTCCCTCTCCTTGTATGCTCACTTTCTTAATAGCACTGGGCAAGAGCACAACTAACAGTGCACTACAGCAATTACTTGATACAGCCCTCAGAGGATAAGGAGGCCACATGGCCCTTGCTGTTGTTTAAGGCCTGTCCATTCTGCCATAATGAATGCTCATAAGCACCTCCAGCCTGCAAAACCTGAATTCCCATCAGTGCAGATTGGCTGTATTCTCACTATAAACAAGAGCCCCAGCAACACCAACAATGATGTTGTGTTTCCCCTCCTGGGGGTGAGTCACCTACTGACCTGAAGGAGACCCGTCCTGCAGAACAAAAAGGATGTGGCTAAAGGAAGGACAGGATTATGTAAGGATACAACTCCATGAATCCAACAGAGGAAACAAGTCAGGAGGAATACTCTAGCCTTAACAATAGCTGCAGCATAATTAGTCCAGGTGTTCATCAGTTGCTACATCGTAAGTTGGTCTAGATGTAGCTGGTTTATGCTATGCCAATGACTTCAAGCAGGTCATACCTGATTAGCATTCTAGTGTCCTCCAAGCTCTGACCTGCAACCTTCACATGCAAAGTTTTATTTAATGCACACTTTCCTAATCAATTTATTGCTCTGATTCCTTTTGAGTAAATTCAGACCACCTCTGCAGGTGAATTGTCTCTGAATCATATTGGGAGGTATTTCCTCATTCTAATTCAGTGTGCACACAGCAATGCACAACACTGAATGTGTAATGAGACCTTTGTTAGATAATTTTATTATTAATAGAATAATGATGATGCTGGTGGTGACCTGGCGATGCTGTGCTTCTGCTAATTACCTCAAATGCTTCTTTTGCTTGTTTGTTTCTGTTTGAACCCATTAACATTCTCTATGTAATTATCGCAGCTGCCAATGTGTTTACATTTCCTGATGAAGTGTGTTCTGGGGACACAGCTACTGCCAGTTGCATCAGAGCAGGTCCTTCATTGGTGTGGGAATATGATGGTGGGCGTGTAAAGGCCTTGAGTGACCTGGACACTATAGGTGCTACTACCACACATATGGAGGGTGGAGTTGAATTCTCAGTGACTCTGATATCCCAAAGCAGCACTCTAATCTCATCCAGCATTAGCTTCACTGCCACTCCAGCCACAGATGGGAAGGTCTTGCGTTGTGCTGGAGCAGAAGCTTCAACAGCAACCATACGTGTTGTATCAGATGGTGAGCCACTAACATGCACATATGCTCTGTGTGCTTCATTAGTGTATTATTAGTTTATGGGAGGGGGTGGGGAGGGTAGCATAATAATGTTAAATAGATATTTCTGTGAGTTGCTCGGTGACTCTATATTCTTTATTGCCATATCAGTTGCTGCAAGTCTATATTATGCTGAGGCATGATAGAGTGTGTCATACTTAGTATTTAAGTCTCTATGCTTACACATAGCACTATCCCACCCACAAGGCTATCCTGCCACCTTGTGCACAATATAGTGTGTTCTACATCCTAAGCTTAGCACAACCTATAATATTAACCATATGTACCCAAGTGTAAATATTTGCACCTTCAAAATTTTCCTTTGCAGCAGCGGATGTAGGATTTTAATAAAGGAGGGGGTGGGGTTACCACCTATCTCTCGGGGGATTTCCAGTAATAAAATAAATAAGACTGCAAAACCTGCCGAAGCTAACAAGCACACTAGAGTTCCCCTATTCCCACTCCAAGATCTGTGGCATGTTGTCATGTGTAACTGACTAACAAGCACACTTGAGTTCCCCTATTCCCACTCCAAGATCTGCACCTAATAATGTGCACTGAAAATGAACTGGCCAATGCTGGACTGGATGGGATGTCGGAGCCACCATTGCTTTATACAGCATACACATGCACTTGTCTAGGTGTGCACTGTCCAGAAATAAAATATATGTTGCAATAAATATATAGTCACTATTGAAACGTAAAGACTCTCTACCTCTCCTAATATGTTTGTTTGAAGTATATATGTAGGGTATTCATCAGGTGACACAGGTGAATCCAAGTATTCTGCTTCAAATCTTGGCCATGCCTAAATTTATTATTTGTTTGCCATATCTGGGGGTTCTTATCAACTTATTTGAGGGAGGCATAGAGAACTATCTACAAGTTTCCATGACTGAACAGTAGCAAGTCTTCTGAGTTATAACCTTTCGCTCCATCCTCCCTTGGGCTTCTACTTGTAATGAACAAACAATGTCTTCAGATACAGTTATGGAGAACCTGATGTGACAATAGTTGGCACGGCACTGCCACGCCCTCTTCTTGTTGGATTCCCCACTCCTCCTGATGCCCTCTTCTTGTTGAATCCCCCACTCCACCTATGCCACGCCCTCTTCTTGTTGGATTCCCCACTCCACCTATGCCACACCCTCTTGTTGGATTCCCCACTCCACCTGTACCACGCCCTCTTCTTGTTGGATTCCCCACTCCACCTATGCCATGCCCTCTTCTTGTTGAATTCCCCACTCCGCCTATGCCACGCCCAATATTTATACACTTCAAACAGTGTGCAGTAGTCAGCATTTCTTTATGTTGCTCTTCAGAGTCGCCATGTTTCTCCATATCTTGAACCTGTAATAAGGGTGAATATTCGTTTATGAATATTTACATCCAACAAGAGTCTTTTCCGTTATTGGGATAGCAATGAATTGGATTAAGTTAATGAGATATTGTAAGCCTCTGCCTTCAGACTATGTAAATGTACATAAATAGTTGTATGAGTTGCAGTGTGCATTGGAAAGAGCATAAGCCCAGACACCAAAACTGCTAAAGCTAGACTAACTTTAACATTGCACACATCTTATTTGTCACTGATGTATGGGGTACAGGAGTCCTTGGAAGCCAAGACCCTCAGCAGTCCCCAAGGTTCCTTCGGTACGTTTTCCCATCATCTTTGACTATTCTATTTTCTGCCTGCCCTAGTTCCAAGTGCAAGCTAATGGTTGCCAATTGGTGCTCCACTGTGGAGTTTCCTCCTCTTCTTTCCCTTGTCAATATTGCACTAAGAACCTCCTTATAGCTCTCACTCCATTCTCTCAATAAACTCCGTTATTTAGAACTGCTGCTAAGCGCCCTAAATCTGAAACAATAAATGTGGTGATAAAAATGCAGAAACAGTAGCTAAAAGAAGCTCAGTAACCACATGCAGCATAAGTGGTTGTATTACTGAAGTAGACACACATGCCTATGTATTCATATATACACTAGACACATGCATCATAAGTAGTGTATTACTCTTGAAAGTAGACCCACGTGCCTGTGTATTCATGTAATGCACATACATCATAAGTAGTTATCTGGTTTTCTTGGTCTGTGCTGTTAACTATTGTCACAACAATAAACTTATGGGAAACCAACTGATACCTGTCATGAAGATGGCAGTGAAGATGGAGAAATTCACTGCCTAAAGCAGGGAGAGGTGGTGGTAGCTGAAGTTGAAACACAAATTGCTGAGCTAAGTTCCAAGATGAAAAGATTTATAGTTAAGGAGCTACCAAAGTTAGTTTTAGCTGAGAAATAAGTGCTGTTTTTTTTTATTGCCCGCCATTTCAAAATATGGATCAAAAGATGGACCCCACTTCCTGATACTCCATGCGCAGCAATATGAAGCCATATAATAATCGACTTGAAATTGTATTCTCCGGATGTTGCGTTCTAGCCTTCATCAGGAAAAATTCATATAGAGCATCTAGTCAAAATATTGAGAGAAAATTAAAAGCGAATTTCACGTTGAGAAAGCTTCTCTGCTCGCGAAATATGCGTAATTTACATTCACGGAAACAAGGAGTATTTTTTTCAATGATGCATAATTAGAGCTTTTCAAGTTGAATGTCTGTGTTGTGACGCAAGTAACTTCTCATTTAAGTGTTTACTTCTGTACTGTGCAGATGTGAAGATAGATAGGCTCACTCGCACACATGCATGATCATTGAATTGATGACGTTTAACACTTCACATTTTTGTGAATAAAACACTACCATCTCCAAGTAATGCATTAACTTTAGAATATATATATGGTTCTGCATGCGGCATTAGAGGATAATATGAGCCGACTAACGTCAATCAGAACAATCATTAATAACCTTTCTAAAAGCTTTAAGCTAGTTCCTTACCAAACAAGCTACCACCTTCTAGTTCTAGGGGTGACAACCTTCATTCATGAGTTCCCCGTTTCTAGTAATGTCATCAAATTGATGTTATTGACTTTCTTCTCGAGTTACCACGATGATGAACTGGCCAAACAAGTCTACCAATGGCATTCTCAAGGCCACTCCTTCTGCAGCACAGGGAAAACCCATCGCACCCATCAACTTTATGTGGAAGGTCTGTTTTGAGCAAGGTGTGATGACTTGTCATGATCTACCAAGGACATTGATGTGATGTCCTCATTTTGCAAGGATTCATATCAGCGATAATCCCAGCCTCAAAGCTTCACATTTGTGGCTTCAAACTTTTGCTGCATACTAAATATGGTGCATCCTACATAAGACACAACCTGACTGATCTGATTTCTCCATCCTCAATCAATTGAACACAAAAAATGTCTCCATGACAACTGTGAAGGTTGGGGATACCAACATCACAAATGTACAAACCACCTCATGCAAAGTGGTATCAAGTATATACTTCCTGTTAATACTCACCAGAAGTCCTTGCTGGTGATTTAAATTGTCATATACTACATAAGATGAGTCCTGTGGACAACTGATAGCTTGGATTCGTGAGTATTACACATCCATTTTACTGTATATATGGACCAAACTATAGGGCTGGAAAGCTCACAAAATATGCTAGAATCTGGTATAACTTTCTTCTCCTTCCAACCTACAGTTAAGGGACAGTAAGGAGTGGAAGTTGAAGTGTTTTTAGTGCGGAGCTTACTTGTGAGTTTTCTACTAGTTACATTGTAAGGCAGAAAGTTCACAGATTTGTCTCAGGGAGGAAGGGGGCACCATTGAGTGGGAATGAGCCAAGTGTGCTTCGTGTAGTAAACTCAGGTGCTAGTCGAAGTGGGAGATACTACCTACAACAGCTGGAAAGAAGTGTAGTATCTTGTGAATAGGTGAGCAGGTTCAATCCCTCCATGAAACACACAAGGGTCACTCCCGCTCAGTGAACTTTTTCATTCCTGAGACAAACCAATAAACAGCCGCCTTGCAATGTATTCTGAGAAGAATTAGCAGCAAGCTCACAGGCAGGCTCGCACTTATGCCACTTTCACTTTCCTTTCCCAACCTCACCTTACACAGACACAATCAGATTGTGATAGAGTTTGTGAGCTTTCCAGTCCTATAATTTTGTGAATATATGCAAATAATGTCTAATGCTCGCAAGGTCATTCAAAATTAGAAATTTCCCTATGAGCATAGAATTAGTGATACCATTGTCCTGTATTTATTCATAATTCACATTGTAGTTTTGGAATTATGGAAAATAATCTTGCAGCAAAAACAAAAAATACCTAAGGTGATTCCTTGTGAAACCTCAGAATGGAGTGGTGAGTTTGTTATTTGAGAATGAACCTTGCATTGAAGTAGAAGGGAGAGAAAGTTAGGTCACAAGAATTATTAGTGAGACCTGACCAGTTGTTCCTTGGGAAAGATAGGCACAACAAGTGGAGAAAACCTCGTCAGTAGTAGGCACTTTAATAACTTGAAGAAAGTGCAAAGGAGTGACATGGGTCAATAACTAGCTGGATCAGCTGGAGATTTCCTGGCTTGAGGATGGCAATGATTTTATCGGAATTTATCCTTTTTCCAAATTGATGGTATGAGACCAGTTCCATGGACTGTGGTGAAAAATGATTTACGTCCACTGGTTCCCAGGAATTCAGGGTAGATGCCATCGACAGCTGTGGCTCTCCTTGCTTTGGTAAAGCATACAGCATTGATATCAGCTCTGATGTAGGGGTCACAGAAGTGGATATATGTTGAGGAGAGGGTCTCTGTAAAGTTTTTTCCACTTCCCATCGGGCTTCTTTTACGGAAGCCATCGAAGTAGCCTAGCAGCAACTGCATTGTTGAAACCTATTAAAGATGGTTGGTTAACAGTGGGTAAAGCTGCTTCAAGATTTTTAAGGAGATTCCAGGACTTCCTAATAGAGTTTGTAAAACTGTGATGGTGTTACAAATTTATTAACATGGTCTCTAGCACAAGCTTTTCCAGTACCAGCGAGGCATTACACAACAGGGAGATTGGACGATAATTCTTGACAGAGGCTCTATCACCTGATTTATGAATAGGGGTAATATTGTGCACCCCCCAAGAGATAGGTACTGTATGCAGCTTTGAGAGATACACAGTTAATATGGGTGGTGTAAAGGCGAGCATAGTGGCAATGCATTGCAGAGAAGTATTTTTGGACCTATTCCATCAGTGGAGTTGAATTCTCAGTGACTCTGATATCCCAAAGCAGCACTCTAACCTTATCCAACATTAGCTTCATTGCCACTCCTGCCACAGATGGGAAGGTCTTGCGTTGTTCTGTAGGAACTGTTTCAGTAGCAACCATACGTGTTGTGAGTGATGGTGAGCTACTCTGAGATGTGCTGTTATGCTAAGTTTGCTTCGTTAATGTACTACCCTAATTCCTTGAATGGTATTCTCAATATGTGCACATCAGTATTTGCAGATTAATTATAATTCCAAGCTGAAAAGTTGAGAATGTCAGGATTCTAGCGACCCTTCTACAGACCTTGATGATGACGATGAAGAACAAGAAACTAGTGAAAATACTAGTTGATGACTGAGGACTTGAGGACTAGCAAACTTTGTTCCCAACTTTGTTCGGCCCAGCTCCTACCATTTCCTCTCACTAGATACAATTTGTTTGTGGCTCGAGCTCATCAATGACCGCACAGAAGAGCCAGTCTGGTTTGTGATTAGTAGTGTACGCACTTGAATAGCATTCACTTGCTTAGTGTAGTGTTCATTCCATTAGGACGCCTGAAACTATTTGAACCTGCATAACCATTCAAAGAAATATGATATTAATTATGAGGGAAGGGATGGGAACGTAACATAGAAATGTGTTTTTATAAACTTATGTCTATATTTTCATCTTAAATACTTATTAATATAAGTGACTCTGAGGCTCTCTATTCCTTACTGGCATATCAGTTACTAGCAGGTCTACATTATGATGGAATAGATAAAACTTGCTGTGATGGTTCTGTATGCCACAAAGAGGAGAGGAGTCAAGATGTGACTGGTATCTTATACACCAATATGGTGGTTTCTATACCCTATCTTTGTCATAACCTATAACCACATTATGTACCAAAGTTATACTTACACAAAATTAAATTTTCAATTAAAAAATTACGCCTGCTCTGAGCTCATCACACCGGTTCATGCAGGTATGCTTATTTCCATGTTGGAATTCTATCCCTTATATTTAAACCTGCTTTTGTGCAGCCTTTCTACATTTTGTTTAGCTGTGCACTGTCCAGAGAATTAATAATCACCACTCAAGCATAAAAACTCTCCTGTGCTAATATGTTAGAGTTTGAAGTGTGATTATTGGGCATTAGTTGTGTGAACAGATGAATCTTGGCCATACACAATCTATTATTTTATGTTTGCCAAATCTAGAGAAATTGTCTATTACGGCTATGGAGTATAAGGCACTAATACTAGCCAGTGTTGGTGATCTGGTAAGACTGAGCTACCATAACTGACTGATGGAAAGTCTTCTGAGTTAAAATCATTTCTGCCAGCCTAATAAGTCTTCTAATAAACATTAAATAGTAAATGTCGTAATATCACGACATTTGGAAAACTATATACAGGTATTGAAAGTTCACCACAAGGCTATCTTGAATTTTCCACTCCACCTCTACCATACCCAACATATACTTCTTCAAACAGATATCTCGGTTTAGTTGGAAGGTCCCATGTTCTGCTCCATGGTGTGTCTCTGCATCCTCAACAATAGCCTTCCTCATATTGCTTCATTGGGAGAGCAAATGTGTTGTATAAACTTCATGAGATGTAGCCCGACCTGAAGTCGAGTGTGCCTGAACAGAGCATTAGCCCAGACACCATTCAGCATCAGCTGAAATTAAACCAGCATTGACATCACATGCATCACTTGGTCTCACTGTGCCAGGACAGCACATGTGGAATGCCACATGTGGGATGCACAGTGGTGGATTCGATGGTCCGGCCACTCCGGTTTTGGCCTGACCACTTTTTCCTTTTTTTATTATTTTAAGATTGCAAATGGGTGTGGTCAACATGCTGCGCATGCACGATGAGACCCTTACCCATTTGACTAGCTTTTATTTGTCTGGCTGTGGCATGGCTTCGAGCTTTGTTGTAGCGTCTGAAGTGATCGATAACCTTCCTGCAGTTCCCCGTCAACTGCCCGAATCCTTCGCCTTTCCGAAGAGAGCTTTCGTGAAAAAGAAGGTAGTGGAGAGATCTTGCCAAGCGAGCTCGTTCCGTACCTGGTCTTGGCTCTACATTATAGTGAAGCCAGAGATTCTCTGCACTGCCAGCTCTGCTGCAAAGCTGTTAAGGCTAAGCATTTAACAGTGAAGCCAGGAGCTACCGATGCTGCTTTTGTAAGTTTAGCGACTTCCTCATAGATCTTTTAACATAACTTTAGTACTATTCACTTATTTAGAATGCTTTATATTGTAGTTATCTCGGGGATTTACGAACTGGAAAGATGCCACACTAGGTATCCGACAGCATGAGAAAAGTCAGTGCTACAAGATAGCAGTTGAGAAGCTAATTACAGTGCCAACAACTACACGAGATGTAGGTGAGATGCTCTCTGTACTTTGGCCCAAGACAGAGCAAAAAATCGGCACTGCCTTCTAAAGGTTCTGAGCAGTCTAAAAGTTTTTGGCAAGGCAGGGATGTGGGATACGTGGTCATGACAATCGTGGTGATGGAAATCTGTTTCAACTGATGAAGCTCATGAATGAAGAGGACTCCAAGGTAATTGGGATCATATAAAGAGTAAGACTCCGGTAGTCGAAAAATCCATGCGCGTCAATTGTTTTTGCGGTATATATATATTTTAAAATTCACGTTTCCCTGCTTATCTTAAATGCACACACCATGTAGAGAGAGTCCTTTGATTTTGATGGAGCGTTTAGAAGGCATCAAGAAAGGATACTCAAAGTAAGTAACAATATTCATTAGCAGCAATACACAACCAAAAATTTAAACACAACTTCATATTAACACAACTTTATAAAACAACAAATGCAGCAAATACTTTGAGACCAAAAAAACAAAACAAAAAATAAACATCAGAGGGCAAACTTATACTGGGTACTGTGTTTTGATTGCATGTAGGATGCTGCCAAAAGCCTCAGCAGTTGTGCAGGCATTCCTCTCCCTCCACATAAATTCATCAAGGTATGGAGGAAGTTGACGATGAACCCCCTTCATCCTTTTAAACTTAATCTTCGCCTGCATTAGTGATCAAATTATCTACATACTGTGTATATCTTGCGGTATCACTTACTCTATTCCAGTAGGATTCAACATTTTTATTATCGGACAGCTACAAAGGGCTGTTGAACAAACCTCCCGCAACCACCGATAACATTAATCGCAGTTGGTCGACTGCACCCTACTTCACTTGCAGCAGCCAGTAACCTGGTACTCTCTGTCCCACCAATATATTAAAAGAAGCCATGTCTGCAAACTTAGCATTGACTTTGACGAAGTTGCCAATGAATTTGTCATTAAAAGTGAACGCAGACAACATGTATTTGGTACCTTTATTTAATTATTAACTGTGCAGTTTAATTTAAATACGAAAATGAAAAATCTGTCACGTTTTGACCACACCCAACCACACCCACATCCTGGCCTGACCACCTCAAAATTGCCGGAGCCACCCCTGATGGCAGGGAATCCTTGCAAGCCTAGACCCTCGGCAGTCTAAAAAGACCCTCTTTGTAAGGTTGTTCCTTGTGTTGTGTATTGTTTGCTTGTTTCTGTTCTGCCATTCCACATAATTCAAGTCCACTAAACTTTGGGGTTTTTTCTGCGTGTTTCTTTTGCAGTTTTACTATAGCACAGCCACTGTGCTTCCTATAGATGCATGCCATTTGCTATGTGTGCCAGTTCAATATTATTGCATAATTTGGACAGAATCTACATACTGGACATGTAGTACATGTTCCCACCCTTATCCTGCTGTATGTGCATAGATCACTGAAATGCCTGGATGGTGCTTGCTTATACATAGACAGTGATCACTACTTGCCTTACACTGTTTGATTGGGTATTGCATTTCTCTGAGTTCCACTTACAACGAGCATGCACATTGCAGTGCAGGTTTAGGTAGGCATGCAAGACTTATCAGGGTGCACTCTATTTCACTCCAGCTGGCGTACCAACTCTCATGGAATATCCATGAGTCTCATGATTTCAGTGTTTGTCTCACCTTCTCACTGGCTAGCTAATCGAGCTCACAAACGCACGCTAGTTGGTCAGAATAGAAGCATTGCTATCATGTTAATAGTGTATCATATCGGCGAATGGTATGGTATCGTATCGGCATATTTTGCATTGTTCACAATATACTACCAGTAACATTACAACAATACAGAAAGAGTCGACCCTGACTTCATCATCATTGTACAGCAGCGACTGCTATCATGCTGGAGTATGCATTATGGTGGTTTTGGTTGAGAAGTTATTGCTGTAGCTATGTGACAGCGCTAATATGCAGCTGCACCAGCTACCTACAAAACAGGTTTCACCGCTAATACATGTGTAGATAGCTACATAGCTATATACAGTGCCACAAGCTACATAGTAACTCAACTATGAAACTACTAGCTCCCCAAGTGCTCTAATCTGCCTTCAGTTATTCAAGTAAACTTAGGCAATATTAATTCTTATATCACAGGGAACCTCCACAGGAGTTGCTGAGGTCTCCTAGGCAATCTACAATGCTGTATAACATGTGCAGGAAATAGATACCAACTATTTACTTACTGTTTTTAGAATTTCATACACTGCAATTGTTGTCTTTAGTCAGAGACTGTCAGTCTTCATCTGTCATGTGGTGCATGCACTTGCAAAACTCAAGGGTGTTCAATTCTTGAAGGTGACCGGTCTGCTCCAGTTGAGCGATTTGTCACTTGCATGGTCTTAGAAAGACTGCTTTCATTTAGGCAAGAATTCTTTTAGGGCAAGCATCACCATGGGCACAGTGCTCTTCTACACATTCTAGATGTGAGTAACCAAACATAATACCATATCAATTTTCTGATGACAGAAAATTGATTTTCATAAGCCACTTCCCTCTAAGTGCTGCTCCTGCACACTATGAAAACACACACATTGTGAGTGCACATGTACAGATTTCTTGTAACCACATTGTGTTCTCTAGCTGAGAGCACTTTCTAGCTGGAAGCCACACTCGCTGGCACGCAGATTTTAAGGATCTCTGGTAACATTGGCATGGTTACACCTATGCAACATCTTTCAAAAGAGAGCACACAGGGAGACCCACCTCTTGAGCTATATATAAAAGTCATGCATACAGTAGTGAGGTGTGTAGAATCTATGCAGCTCCAAAGTCATAGCCCCATTACCATGATTTATCCACTTTTCCCTTTTTATTATCATTCCTCGTGAAAAGTTACCCTCAAAGAGCCCTTTTGATCCTCCACCAAGGCTCCTCCTGGAATTCTATAGGCCAAACAATTAGTCATCAGTCGTCTTTTATATATGATTGCCTTTATCCAACCATTCCTCCAGAGGTGTCTGCTGTGCAGGTTGCTGTTATGAATGAAGCCAACACCTTCAGACTGACTCTGCAGTTTACCATCACTAATGGGAGAGGAACTCCCATTCTGGTGGTCTCACCTTCTGCTGTGTCTCTAGTTTCTCTGCAGAGCACTACTTCTTCTACCTTCAGTGCTGACATTACTCTCCTTTACAACATTAACTACAGGATCACCATCACAGCCAGCAACTGTGCAAGGCAGGGCAGGAGGGTCTTCAGCTTCTTGAGAGGTACATTGCACTTGTCTAATTATACATACAGCTATATTCAAGTTAAATATCATATTCACTTTTTCTAATATACAGAATAGGGCAAAATAATAGGTCAAAATAAACTTTACATTTACGAAGCATTGGATGCCCGAGCAGAATTATTATACTGAATGCATGAACCTGAATGCATGAACCCTCCATGAAATCCATTTTTAATGACGTGCATTTAAATTCTAATGGGTAAAAAAAAAAAAGTTATTTTCTGTGGGGTGTGGGTGGTGCCTCATTGATGTTGATGTTCAGGGCCGCAGCATTCTAGCAGCAGGTAAACTTTGCAGATTCCAAGAGCTAGTCCAGTATCCAGGTAAGTGGCTAGGGAGCTGTGTTGATGTCGAGAGCTACTGCACTGAGCATCTGTCAACTCTGGATACTGCTATTTAAACCAGTGTTTAAATTAGAAGGGCTACTTCCCCCTGGGTGGTGCCAGCTAGAGCCAGTGCGGCCTGTGAATCAGACCTCATGCAGCACCAGTCAGGTGGAGAACAGAACAGCACAGTTAGACCAACCTCAGACCAACAATGCACCAGGCACTTGGAAGGTGGTTAGTTGAGTGCATGGTTCTAGGGTAGAGCCATGCACCAGGCACTTGGAAGGTGGTTAGTTGAGTGC
Source organism: Cladorhizidae sp. MBARI D1340-BT2 (assembly GCA_028752905.1). NCBI lineage: Eukaryota > Metazoa > Porifera > Demospongiae > Poecilosclerida > Cladorhizidae > Cladorhizidae sp. MBARI D1340-BT2. Next base: position 16,736,268 of record JAQNBH010000015.1, read on the forward strand.
ATGGTTCTAGGGTAGAGTCATGCACCAGGCACTTGGAAGGTGGTTAGTTGAGTGCATGGTTCTAGGTAGAGCCATGCACCAGGCACTTGGAAGGTGGTTAGTTGAGTGCATGGTTCTAGGTAGAGCCATGCACCAGGCACTTGGAAGGTGGTTAGTTGAGTGCATGGTTCTAGGTAGAGCCATGCACCAGGCACTTGGAAGGTGGTTAGTTGAGTGAATGGTTCTAGGGTAGAGTCATGCACCAGGCACTTGGAAGGTGGCTAGTTTAGTTGAGTGAATGGTTCTAGGGTAGAGCCAGCACCAGGCACTTGGAAGGTGGTTAGTTGAGTGCATGGTTCTAGGGTAGAGCCATGTACCAGGCACTTGGAAGGTGGTTAGTTGAGTGAATGGTTCTAGGGCCGAGCTATGCACCAGGCACTTGGAAGGTGGTAAGTTGAGTGCATGATTCTAGGGTAGAGCCAGCACCAGGCACTTGGAAGGTGGTTAGTTGAGTGCATGGTTCTAGAGTAGAGCCATGCACCAGGCACCTGGAAGGTGGTTAGTTGAGTGCATGGTTCTAGGTAGAGTCATGCACCAGGCACTTGGAAGGTGGTTAGTTGAGTGCATGGTTCTAGGGTAGAGCCATGCACCAGGCACTTGGAAGGTGGTTAGTTGAGTGCATGGTTCTAGAGTAGAGCCATGCACCAGGCACCTGGAAGGTGGTTAGTTGAGTGCATGGTTCTAGGTAGAGTCATGCACCAGGCACTTGGAAGGTGGTTAGTTGAGTGCATGGTTCTAGGGTAGAGCCATGCACCAGGCACCTGGAAGGTGGTTAGTTGAGTGCATGGTTCTAGGTAGAGCCATGCACCAGGCACTTGGAAGGTGGTTAGTTGAGTGCATGGTTCTAGGCAGAGCCATGCACCAGGCACTTGGAAGGTGGTTAGTTGAATGCATGGTTCTAGAGTAGAGCCATGCACCAGGCACCTGGAAGGTGGTTAGTTGAGTGCATGGTTCTAGGAGGGTAGAGTCATGCACCAGGCACTTGGAAGGTGGTTAGTTGAGTGCATGGTTCTAGGGTAGAGTCATGCACCAGGCACCTGGAAGGTGGTTAGTTGAATGCATGGTTCTAGGGTAGAGTCAGCATCAGGCACTTGGAAGGTGGTTAGTTGAGTGCATGGTTCCAAGGTAGCAGAGTTGTCAACCATCCCGGAATGGCCGGGACAGTCCCGGAATTTTGGGCCTTGTCCCGGTGATGTCCCGGAATTTATAGCTACATGCACCTTGCGCTTCCACTCGCTTAGATGGCCACTGCAGTCTCAAGCATGTTTGGTTTAGTCCTTTAGCACTCGTAAAGCAACAAAAACAGGACACTTTTTAGCAGAGAAAAACTTCAGATAAAAACAATTACGGCTCCAGCGGTGTGCCAAACAACCTTTGACCTTGTTTCGATTGGAGGTGTGGCACTCATGGGAAACTTCCCAGCCAGTTATTTCATAATTGCTTTTGCATTGCAATCTCAGCAAAATGGCTAGTGTAGCAAAGAAGCAGAAGAGAGAATGCCATTTTGAAATAAATGGATTAAAGAATTTCAGGGGATACGCAAGAGTTTCAAAGGTATAAATAAAACAAATATAATGATGGAATACAGCAAATACAGGGTAAATAATAACATCATGGGTACAGTGTGCTTCTTGTGTTCAATGCAATAGTAATGTCAGTAGTCTAGCCTTCATTTTAGGTCACTTGTATGCACGATGTACTCTGTGTGCAATCGACTTTGGTGTTACCCAAGGTGGTCGTAATGATGTCACATAAGGATATGTTAAAGGCTATGCTATCAACTATTCCAATCACCTCTCTATTCCAACATCAGAGAAGTGATCAAGTAATCGAAGCCGAGGTCAGGTGGGCTACATTTGTTGCTAAGCATAACATATCCTTTCTGTCTAGTGACCATGCCACCAAGCTTTTCAGCAAGATGTTCCCAGACTCTGAAATTGCAAAGAAATTCTCCTGTTCCCGCACCAAAAACACCGCCATAGTGAAGAAAGCTCTTGCTCCTTACTTCACACAGAGAGTTATTGAGTCAATGTCTAGTGGTCCATTCTCTTCGATGATTGATGAATCCAATGACAAGAGGGATAAGTCTTGCATAATTCTTGTGAGGCTTCTTGATCCACAGATAGGTGAAGTATGGACGAAATTCTTGGATATGCCTGTTGTGAACATTGGTACAGCTACCAACTTGTTTCAAGCCTTGAAGGAGTCACTGACTAAGAATGGGCTTAGCTTTGACAATGCAGTGTCTTTCATGTCTGATACCACCAATGTTATGAAAGGAGTGAGGTCAGGTGTGCAGAGAAGCTGATTAAGGATGAGATCCCAACTTTGTATGATGTTCGTTGCATCTGCCATTTGGCTGATTTAACAGTCAAAGCTGGTTTGAAGGCACTCCCAGTGAACATTGACCAGCTCTTCGAAATATTCTATTATTTCCATCATAGCAGCAAGAGGAAGCAGCAATTTGTCAACCTATGGTCTTCACTTTTCACCACTGAGCCAGGGGTGATTTTGAAGCATTGCCCCACACAATGGCTGAAGTGTGTGAATCGTTACCTCAGGCAGTATGATGGTTTGAAGTCATTCTTCTCGTCTTGTGAGGAAGCTGAAACAACCAAGGTCTGTAGCAAGGCTTGAGAATCCTCTGATGAAACCTCTGTTGCATTTTCTTTCTTTTATTTTGCCCTCAATGGATCAATTCAACCCCCTCTTCCAAAAATCTACAGAGAATACTACCTCACAGCTGTATGATGAGATAAACTGGTTCGTTAGGTAATATGCTTCAAACTTTCTTTCTGAGGACACCATTTTAGCTGCTAGTGATAACCTCAAGAATCTTGACTTTGATGAGGCTAATCATGTTTCCAATGAGGATTTGGGAATTGGTGTTGGCTAGTGTATCTCATCTTGAACACATTCATGACACAGCACCATTCTTTGAAGCTATAAGAGCATTTTATATGTCTTCATCAATTAAAATGCTTGTCAAATTTCCTTTTGGCGATTCGTTGATGAAAGATTTAAGGGTCATTCAGCCTGAACACACTTCATCGTTCTCTTTCAACACCATCACCTCACTAGCTAAATGTTTTCCACAGATTGTCCTCAACGATCCTGTATCTCTGCAGAATCTGAAGGTGCAATTCCAAGACTTCAAGCTTTCTCCCAATGATTTACCAACATTTGTCGAGTACAAGGCAGCTGATGGTGTCTCATGAGACCCAAGGCAGGGCTTTTCTGGTTGGAAGTTGGGGAAATGATCACATTGAAAGGGCAGCCAAGATTCAATCTCCTTCACAAATTAATATCATGTCTGATGTCCATCCCAGTCTCTATTGCTGATTCTGAATGGGTTTTTCCAACTGAGAAAGATCCAGCCTGATCAAAGGTCAAATCTTGACCAGTCCTCCATTGTTGCCCTTATGGCCATGAAGTTCAACATTGATAGTTGCTGTCTGGACATCAAACTCCCTCCTGAACTGCTTTCAGAGTGCAAGAAGGCTACAAAGAGTCATGTAGCTAGTCCCCATTCAGACTCAAATGTTTCAGCTGGTCCTTCTTCTGCTTCTACTTCATAAACTTCAATTTTATCTTGGCATGTTTCAAATAAGGACATTACATCATCAATTAGTGGGTGTGAAATGCTAATAAGTGATGTGGTCGAAAAATCGCGTATGAAATTAATGGCGTGGTCAAGGGAAAGGCGCACGCTAATTAGCGAGCGTGGTCGAAAATTTGCGCCGTAAATGTCCCGGAATTAACTTATGGAAAGTTGGCAAGTATGATGATTGTTCATGTGACCTTAGAGAGGACAGAGATGTATGTACATGTTTCCTCTGTTGGAGACTGCCCGTCTGGGTGTGGTTGTGGCCTTGTAGCTCGGGCTCGTTTTGTTGAGGTGACACTCTCCCACTTGTGCAGTGGCAGGTGAGACATGCCCAAATAGTTGCTCATTGGGAATACAGTAGGAGACCAAAAAAAGTTCCAGTTCCGCACCCGTTCCAACAGTGGGTAAGGAAAACAGAAACGCGGAATCAACGCATAAAAACCCGACGAATAACGCATAACAAACGCTGTTAAGTTTACGTTTCCAATTTTTTATCTTGGCGCTGATTTTATAAACGCGTGTGCACGCGCACATTGGGCGGGTGCCAGGTGTGCTAAATCTAGCTAGTGTTTTTTCCTCTCTTTTGTTTTCTTCTTCGCAGATGTCATTTTGCTCTTCAAGAAGTTTACTGCTGACAGAAGTAAGTAGTAGTTATTTATCTTCCTAGCCTTTTGGCCTGTGCCCACTAGTGTCCTTCAGCTCTATTTGTATTAGCTATTGCCTTCTTGTTGGTAACTACTCAGTTTAGACAAGATGCTTGGACAAAGCTTGCCATGTAGTTTTGTAGAGGTTAGGTTTTCTAAGCATAGTATTAGGTAAAGCCTGGTGTAGACTGAGGCTTGCACTCACAGGACCTTTAGTGGCTAGCAAGCCTTGCCTTAGAGCACTGAGTAGCTTAGCAGACCTTGCCTTAGAAAGGTTGAAGAGTTTACTGAGTGTCTAGTAGCTTAGCAGGACTTGCATTAGAAAAAAACTTAACCTCTAGAACCCCCTAGCTAAGCTTTTGTATGCAACAAGCTACGTCAGAATGTTAGGCCTCACTTCAACCATGTATAGACCAAGAGATGGTATGATGCATTTGCACATTGATATTTTGGCTAACAGAGAAGAACTGTCAGTGTAGCCCTTAAGCATGGTGGAATATGGGTCATGTGTTTGGTGGCAGGTATACTGGAAGAGTGGAAAGGTTACGTCAAGAACATAAATGCATTTCTCTATTGCGTGGTGGATGTCTCATTGTACATGCAACAGGACTCCGGCTTCTATGGTTTGAGTTGTAGGATAAGTTGGTCCTTGATGCCCCCCATCGACTTACACATACTAGTTGACTTCTCTCCTACAATTAGTTTCCAACCACCTACTTCTCCATGGACCCTATTAAATTTGAGCCTGTAATGAGAGAAGTGTTTGGAGTCGATCCAGCAGGCATACAAGTGTGCTTGCAAAAGAATGGAAAATTATATTGATAGTGTTAGTTATTGATAGTGTTAGTTTTAAAACTGACCGACTGTCATTTTTTATTATGTGAAGATGTCTACTAATACAAGGCCAATACATCTACGATTCACACAAAAATATACATGTCAGAGAAATGGTGTACACACCAAGATATGCAAACACTTTATCGTCTTTTGTCATGCCAATCGGGTCATCTTGGTTGTGACAGCCAAGCCTTGTATGATGCTGTGTTTAATTGTCATGAAAGTTCACTGGAGTTCACTGGTGATAGTTGAGCTCAATTATTATGGTAACCAGTGAACAAAATATAGAAATTTTGTAAAGTACACACATTCAAGTTCAAACAATCCTGAGTGCAGTCTGTGGATCTCAAGTTGGACTGCATTCACCAATCCATATAACATCCTCTATGCCACAAGTCATCTTCTTTTCATCTGGAAAGGTAGGGTAGGGAGGAGAATTGTAATATGCCTTTAAGATTTGGAAATCAAATGTTTCACCAATACAATCTATTGCCAAAGAGTATAGCTAAGTTTGCTAAGGAGTAAACTAAGCAGGCAAGATTGTCTTGGGTCCTTCAAGCCCCAAAGCTAAACTCCTAGCCACAACCCAGGCAAAGCTATGTTCATAAGCTTACCTTTCAAATTTAGAATAAGCTAATCAATCAAGCTTCCTTAAACTAAGCCAAACCAGCTTATAAACTATAAGCTTAAACCAAGTTGTCAGATAAACCAAGCTTAGCAAGCTTTAGAAATGATAGACAGATTACCTTGTTCCGCGTGTCTGATGAACTGACAGTAGAGCTACCTTGGAAGGTCTATCCTAAAGTGGTCCTGCACCGCAGATTGAAATGTGTAGTCCTAGTTTGGTCTGTAGCAGACGCTGAAGCTAGTCAACAGTTGTTTCGTCGGTCCGCTTCATCAGATCCTCTATTCCTTCGAGGTTTGCATTAATATCGATGGCATTTCGCTGAAGAACGGCTTTATGAATAGTAAAGAAGCGAGAGGTTGCCAAACGACGAACAAGCTGGTGAACGACGCGGATTGTACTTGAAGCACGAGGCTGGAGAACGACCGCGCGAACAAGGGCGATATAATTGAACCGCGAACGAGTTTGAAACGCGAAGAAAAAAGATTCCTCGCCGTTGGAACGGACATGTTACTAAACGGTGTTGGAACGACGTTGAAAATAGCGCCAACGGAATATCAACGCAACGGAACTGGAACTTTTTTTTGTCTCCCAACTGTATACAGTACTGCGGCCAAGGCAACTGTATTGAGGCCAATGCTACTGTACTGAGGCCAAGAAGGAACAGTACTGCGGCCAAGGACACTGTACTGAGGCCAAGGCTTCCGTGCTGAGGCCAAGGCTACAGTACTGAGGCCAAGGTATACAGTACTGCAGCCAAGGCTACTGTACTGAGGCCAAGGCTACATTATACTGAGGCCAAGGCTACCACACTTCAAGGCCAACTTTACTGAGGCCAAGGTATACAGTACTGCGGCCAAGGCTACTGTACTGAGGCCAAGGCTACAGTATACTGAGGCCAAGGCTACCACACTTCAAGGCCAACTTTGCTGGCACTTGTTGGTCTTGTATCGCTGTGCAGCACCTGCTGTAGATTTAGGGAGAGGGAGAGTACATGTAAGTCCATCTCTGAAGAGTAAGTCCACCTTTGAACTCCTTGGCTCACGCCAAGAGCTCTAACTCAGATATTGTTTGCACACGCTCACATGCACCACTTTCCCGAACCAAGAATTCTATTTATGCGGAAATCTTAAACTAGTGGGAACCCTGCAAGAGCAGACATTATTGGTTGATGTATGTAGTACACACACACACCACACACACATACTCATGTATAGACACACACACACACACACACACATTCATGTATAGATACACACACTCACTCATGTATAGACACACACACTCACTCATGCATAGATACACACACACACACACACACATTCATGTATAGACACACACGCTCACTCATGTATAGACACACACACTCACTCATGTATAGACACACACTCACTCATGTATACACACACACACTCACTCATGTATACACACACACACTCATTCATGTATAGACACACACACTCACTCATGTATACACACACACTCACTCATGTATACACACACCCACTCACTCATGTATAGACACACACACTCACTCATGTATACACACACATTCACTCATGTATACACACACACACTCACTCATGTATATACACACACACTCACTCATGTATACACACACACACTCACTCATGTATACACACACATTCACTCATGTATACACACACACACTCACTCATGTATATACACACACACTCACTCATGTATACACACACACACTCACTCATGTATACACACACACACTCACTCATGTATACACACACACGCTCACTCATGTATATACACACACACTCACTCATGTATAGACACACACACTCACTCATGTATAGACACACACACTCACTCATGTATAGACATACACACTCACTCATGTATAGACACACACGCTCACTCATGTATAGACACACACACTCACTCATGTATACACACACACACTCACTCATGTATATACACACACACTCACTCATGTATAGACACACACACTCACTCATGTATAGACACACACACTCACTCATGTATAGACATACACACTCACTCATGTATAGACACACACACTCACTCATGTATACACACACACACTCACTCATGTATAGACACACACACTCACTCATGTATACACACACACACTCACTCATGTATACACACACACTCACTCATGTATAGACACACACTCACTCATGTATACACACACACTCACTCATGTATAGACACACACACTCACTCATGTATAGACACACACACTCACTCATGTATAGACACACACACTCACTCATGTATACACACACACTCACTCATGTATACACACACACACTCACTCATGTATACACACACACACTCACTCATGTATAGACACACACACTCACTCATGTATACACACACACACTCACTCATGTATAGACACACTGTATATAAACTGAGAACCGGGGAGGCGGTGTTAGTTCCACCCATGATTTGACCATGGCCTTTCTGTGGTGCATAAGACACTAATCTGCTAGATGAGGTGTGTTAGTCCACCCATGATTCAACCATGGCCTTTCTGTGGTGCATAAGACACTAGCTGCTAGGTGAGGTGTGTTAGTTCCACCCATGATTCAACCATGGCCTTTCTGTGGTGCATAAGACACTAGCTGCTAGGTGAGGTGTGTTAGTTCCACCCATGATTTGACCATGGCCTTTCTGTGGTGCATAAGACACTAAGCTGCTAGGTGAGGTGTGTTAATTCCACCCATGATTCAACCATGGCCTTTCTGTGGTGCATGTGAGGTGTGTTAGTTCCACCCATGATTCAACCATGGCTTTTCTGTGGTGCATAAGACACTAAGCTGCTAGGTGAGGTGTGTTAGTTCCACCCATGATTCAACCATGGCCTTTCTGTGGTGCATAAGACACTAAGCTGCTAGGTGAGGTGTGTTGAGGCATAAATTTGTTAAGCTGTGATGTGAGAGGTGCTTGGCCCAGTGCTCCTACAATGGGAGTGGGAGGCAAATGTTCAGCAGGTTGGGTTCTGTAAATTAATTGTTCATATATTATGGTGTGTGTACTTAGTCAGTCAGTAGTAGAGCAGACTTTGTGACCAGTTTTTACATTGATGTGTACCCATGTTGGTTAGTAGTCATCTAAGACATTTAGTGTGTTCACTTTGGGCTTGGATACTTACCAAGTCAGCCTTTGTAATTCCCCCACCATTGGCTCGTGTATTGGTACCATTAAGGACCAGTTGTCTGGCTGGACTGCCCTTACATACTGACCAGGCCTTGAGCCTCTCATGGTCATTATCATACCTTATCTAAATGGCAGACTGGCAGGAGCAACACCTGATCTAAATGGCAGGACTGGCAGGAGCAACACCTGAAGAACAACACCTGATCTAAATGGCAGCACTGGCAGGAGCAACACCTGATCTAAATGGCAGGACTAGCAGGAGCAACACCTGATCTAAATGCCAGGACTGGCAAGAGCAACATCTGATCTAAATGGCAGGACTGGCAAGAGCAACACCTGAAGAGCAACACTGGCAAGAGCAACACCTGATCTAAATGGCAGGACTGGCAAGAGCAACACCTGAAGAGCAACACCTGATCTAAATGGCAGCACTGGCAGGAGCAACACCTGATCTAAATGGCAGGACTAGCAGGAGCAACACCTGATCTAAATGGCAGGACTGGCAGGAGCAACACCTGATCTAAATGGCAGGACTGCACCTGATCTAAATGGCAGGACTGGCAGGAGCAACACCTGATCTAAATGGCAGGACTGGCAGGAGCAACACCTGATCTAAATGGCAGGACTGGTAGGAGCAACACCTAATCTAAATGGCAGGAGCAACACCTGATCTAAATGGCAGGACTGGCAGGAGCAACACCTGATCTAAATGGCAGGACTGGCAGGAGTAACACCTGATCTAAATGGCAGGACTAGCAGGAGCAACACCTGATCTAAATGGCAGGACTGGCAGGAGCAACACCTGATCTAAATGGCAGGACTGGCAGGAGCAACACCTGATCTAAATGGCAGGACTGGCAGGAGCAACACCTGATCTAAATGGCAGGACTGGCAGGAGCAATACCTGATCTAAATGGCAGGACTGGCAGGAGCAACACCTGATCTAAATGGCAGGACTGGCAGGAGCAACATCGGATCTAAATGGCAGGACTAGCAGGAGCAACACCTGATCTAAATGGTAGGACTGGCAGGAGCAACACCTGATCTAAATGGCAGGACTGGCAGGAGCAACACCTGATCTAAATGGCAGGACTGGTACACCTGATCTAAATGGCAGGACTGGCAGGAGGAAAACCTGATCTAAATGGCAGGACTGGCAGGAGGAAAAACTGATCTAAATGGCAGGACTGGCAGGAGCAACACCTGATCTAAATGGCAGGACTCGCAGGAGCAACACCCGATCTAAATGGCAGGACTGGCAGGAGCAACACCTGATCTAAATGGCAGGACTCGCAGGAGCATCACCCGATCTAAATGGCAGGACTGGCAGGAGCAACACCTGATCTAAATGGCAGGACTCGCAGGAGCAACACCCGATCTAAATGGCAGGACTGGCAGGAGCAACACCTGATCTAAATGGCAGGACTCGCAAGAGCAACACCCGATCTAAATGGCAGGACTGACAGGAGCAACTAAATGGCAGGACTGGCAGGAGCAACACCTGATCTAAATGGCAGGACTGGCAGGAGCAACACCTGATCTAAATGGCAGGACTGGCAAGAACAACACCTGATCTAAATGGCAGGACTGGCAGGAGCAACACCTGATCTAAATGACAGGACTGGCAGAAGGAAAACCTGATCTAAATGGCAGGACTGGCAGGAGCAACACCTGATCTAAATGGCAGGACTGGCAGGAGGAATAAGGGAACAGCCTATAACTACATCTACTGCCCAACAAACATCCCCAATCTGGCCAGGTTGAGCCACACACCTGATCCTGTGATGGCATTTGGTGTGTTACTAGCCACCGAGCCCTTCTCTCAATGTTGAATCCGCTCTGATAATGCCATGGAGATGCGGGAACTTTCCACAGATATCTCTCTAACTCAACGGATGGAGACCTTTGGTGGCCACTATGCTATGCTCCCAGGAGCACTGAGGCCTAGGTTGCATGAGGTCATGTCCCTTCCAACATAGACTTTTAATGTATACAATGCATATGTGGTAATTAGGTGACCAGATCCAGGAACATGGGACATGCTTGCATAGTGCATGACTGAGTATTTAGGAGGCACAACAGCACACAGCAATGTCTGGCTAGCCTATGACAGGGTATTCAGCCAACTGGTGGCCCTCACCAGACACTGCCTCAGAACACTCTGTGTGTTGGCATCCAGGCAGTAGCTATGGTGGGTCAAGGTCCTGTACAGCACTGTGGGGTACATTGCCACCAAGATGTGGCTACCTTTACCAGTAATCATCTGGCTACTTTTACAAGTAGTAATGTGACTACAGTACCTTTACAAGAAGTCATGTGACTACCTTTACAAGAAGTCATGTGACTACCTTTACAAGTAGTCATGTGTCTACCTTTACAAGTAGTCATGTGACTACCTTTACAAGTAGTCATGTGTCTACCTTTACAAGTAGTCATCTAGCTACCTTTACAAGTAGTCATGTGGCTACCTTTACAAGTAGTCATGTGGCTACCTTTACAAGTAGTCATGTGACTACCTTTACAAGTAGTCATGTGTCTACCTTTACAAGTAGTCATGTAGCTACCTTTACAAGTAGTCATGTGTTTACCTTTACAAGTAGTCATGTGTCTACCTTTACAAGTAGTCATGTGGCTACCTTTACAAGTAGTCATGTGGCTACCTTTACAAGTAGTCATGTGGCTACCTTTACAAGCAGTCATGTGTCTCCTTGACAAGTAGTCATGTGACTACCTTTACAAGTAGTCATGTAGCTACCTTTACAAGTAGTCATGTGACTACCTTTACAAGCAGATAATTATGTGGCCACCTTTACAAGAAGCCGCGTGACTACCTTTACAAGTAGTCATGTGGCTACCTTTACAAGTAGTCATGTGGTACCTTAGAGCATGGTCATGGTGAAACTTATAATACAAAGTATACAAAGTACTTAAATGTCATGTCAGATTTGTAGAGAGACTTTTACCTTCTTCATAATATGATAAAATGGGTATGTGTTAAATGGTGGTGTGTCAGAATAGAATGACATCTCGCATGAATATGGTTCTCTACTCAATGTGTTAATTAAATCATGTTATAATAATTATTGCTCTACATGCATATTGCAATGAAGCCTCTCCTATGCTATACTCAATTCTATTATAGTGAACTGCTCCACTCCAAATGTGGCTGCTGATGTGAGAGTGTGGCCCTTCACTAACACTCTTGTAGGAGCTACTATTACATACAGCTGTTCAGATGGGTACTTCCCCCAAACTAACCAGACATCTCAGTGCACACGAGTGGGCAATGGTGGAGTATGGATGCCTGACCCAGCACTACTAGATTGCTCAAGTAGGTTGAATCTTGACTTTATAGTGCCTACATGTATTTGATGCTCAACAAACCATCAGTAGATGTAGTGTATGTGAATTGACTTTCTCATAATCAATTTATATTTCCTCACTGGATGTTTGGGCTGATATTCTAGCCTTATCAGGTTATTCCTGATGAAGGCTAGAACATTTAGTCGAAATGTAATGCAAGAAAATTTATGTTCATTGTCAAGAAGTCATTGTACCTGTTTTAATCCTTATTAGTTGTGTGCAGTGCCCCGCTCTCTCCTCTAAATGGGTCAGTGCAAGCTAGTGATAGTCGTCCGTATATGGAAGGAGATGTGGTGAACTTTCAGTGTCTGTCTGGCTTGAGTCCTGCAGATGTAATGACTGCTACATGCACTATGGAAGGAAGTTGGAGGCCTGACCCACAACTGCTGAGCTGCTCCAGACCAACTGAAGACACTACAATTACTACTGCAACCAAATCTAGTCAAGGTATGCAATTGCCTCACCTGTTAGGTGCCTGTGGGGAGAAGAAGTATGTGTGTCAATACAATATGCAAGTGGATGGCTTCTGATGATGCCACTCAAGTAAGAAGATGATCTATTACTGTGCTAGTAGAACATCATTCTCAATACAGTGTAGACAAGTGATAATAGCTGTTATAATGTTACAAGCAGCTGCAGGTGACCCTATACATTAGGTAGTTCACATCTGACACACTTGGTATTATGGTGTGCTGCATATAAAGTTGCTGTTGGACTCTAGCTGATACTCCTCCTATAGTCTGAGCATACAACACAATTACCTGATCCTAACATACTGTAGGGCAATAGCATGAAGATTGCTATGTCTTCTTGTGGCAACAACTATTTCTAGCAGGAATATATTAAGCCTAATAATAAGTGTAGGCACATACTATACTACTAGTATTACCTTAACTGAATTAATTAACAATCAGATTAGGAAATAAGAATGTTCCAGCTACTAATAATAAACAACATAACAACAAAAAAAAAAGAATACGACAACAAAAATATCATCATATACACAGTTACAAACAAAACAAGACCATCCCTTCCATGACCTCTCACTGACCCTAACATGGACACCGTATTCCCTCTCTGAACAGACCACCAAGAGATGCTGTAGGAGGTATGCATGAGCCTTCTTCATCCCCTGTCCTTTGCTGTACTCTTCACCCCTCAGTGGTTGGCTCAGGAGACTGCTTCTTTAGTACCTCAGCTATCTTTAGGTCCTCACAGTCTAGCACAATGGAATCCTCCAGGTCCACCTTCAACCCCTCCAGCTCCATTTTCCTCTCCTCCGGCTGGTCCTCAGTTTTCTGGCACTTCATTTCCTTGCCCTCCACTTACATCAACAAAGAAAACCTGTGCTCAGTTGAGGAGGTTGTTATAAGGTAGTATTCCTTACGTACTGTTGGAAAAGGTAGAGCATTAGCTTGCAAATTGGCACGAGGTACCTTTGGTGAGAATATCCTGAAGAGATGCCCACCAATGGGGAGCACGGATTTCCCACAAATCTCATTAAATGAACTGATGCTAAGGAAAGGGATCATGCTAAAATAGTTTCAGTGTTCTGGAGCAACTGCACTGAATTCCAACCCATTAGGAAGAAATGTGTAGAGGCAGTGCAAGAGTTATGCAAGAGTTTGAGGCTGGCTAAATAGAGATTTTATTTTGTACGCTTAACTATTTTGTGTGGAATGATTATGTATTTTGTGTTGTAGTGATAAATTAATTATGTTTTATGTTGCTAGCACTATAGTCTATATAAATATGCGTTTAGCAGAATTGCAATGCAGTTCATATCTGGAGGGCTGAATATATAATATACTTGCACACCAACAAGAGTTAAACATGTATAAGTTCAGCACTTCAGTGCACTATTTATAATACAGTAGTCTCTCTTTCACGAGAACCATCTTCTGTGAAGCATCTCCCATAATGACACTATTAGAGGGCACTTACCTACTGTATACTCCTACTTCTAGCCATAGACCACCTCTACAGCAAGACCACTGAAGAGTCCTAAATAACTTGCACAAATCAACACATTGTACATTATTCAAAACAGCGGTAGAGTGTATAGAACCACTGCACATGAGAGATTAGTACCCAAGTTGTTTGCATTACTAGAGGACAATCAGCCATTGGTCCTCAAAATTGTACTTGCTTGCTTTGAAAGAGTTGAGTGTTTACAGAATAGAACCTAGAAGTGGCAAGTCCTTGCACACACAAGCCAACCATTCATGTCCACTGTATACACAAGTTGGCCTGCCTTCTTGCTCCACCCACCTCCATTTGTAGGTGTTCTCTCATAAGAGATGCTACAGTTTCTGTGAATAGCTTGTTTCCCCCAATTCAGGGGGTATACATCATAACCTTTTATTTGTACAACACAACAGGAGAAATTATAGTCCAGCACTGCAAAACAACAATTGGCAGGACAGCAAACAATTAGCCAACAACAATAATAATAATAAATAAGCAAAAAATCAGTAGCTGATAGCCTCTCCACCAGATCAACCATCTTCATTGGGACCTTTCATAAATATCTAATGTACTTGGAGCACTTAGTACAGGTGAGAGTTCTCCAAAATTCTTCTATGCCCTTCACCAATTTCTCATTAGTCATTACTGTGACCTCCCTCCATATGCATTCATTTAGTTCGTGACAGATTTTCAACGAGGTTGGCATCAGATATTTCCAGTGCAGTCCCCCACCAGTTCACACAGTTATGATCCTTGAAGATCTTGGCCAAGCGAGATCTGTGCTTACGATCATTATCCTGCATGAACCATGGTTGTGGTCGGGAACAAAAAAGGTTGTAAGGTCTTATTTAAAGGTTCTACATAATAACAGGCCCACATGATGCCTTCAAAGATGCAACTCTTGCTTGCACCTCACAGGCTTATCCCAGCCTAGACATGAACCTTCACTGAGTTTGGCCTGTAATTACATCAGCAATCACCTAGTCATGTGGGATCCTAATTAGTGCGCCTTGGTTTAGGGGAGGGGGGGTTGTACTCATCAGTCCTCACTTCATCTTCAAATTCACCAGACCCTTAATATATATGAGGCTGCTGAGCCCACTCTAATCTCTTGACCTTTAGCCTTACATGTACCGCCCAGTTAGAATAATTACATACACACTTTATTGGCATGTCGGATATCCATCCAAGAGTAGTTCAACACCGAAGAACTGTGCGCATAGAGATTGTGTAGCCTCTAGATGGCAATACATGGTGAAGCTGGTATGCTTCTCATCATCGAGCTTCATCTGCTCATTCACAATATTTGTAATCTCTGCCATCACAATACAAGGTCTTCCACTGCCTGCCTGCCTGGCAATGCTTCTATTATTGCTGTAGCAAAGCATAGAATTCCTTATCCCACACTAGATGCAGGCATGCCTTAATCTGCCTGCAATAGTAGTCAACATATAGCACTCTCTCATCTAGCAGGATCTTTTGTTTTCTGTCACCATGACACTCACAGAAATAGGACACCTGATGATTGAAGGATAATGAATGATTGAAGAACAGAAACATTCACAAGCAGTACTAATATTAAGCAAAGCAAGTGGCACTACACACTGCTACTAGACCACACCTACCAAGTGGTACTAATATAAGAGCAAGCAAGGTTAGAGAAAATGGGATGAGTGACTTATGCTCGACAGTGGAACAAAACTGCTTCAAGACGGGAGACTGATGCACACTGCACTAATTATTGTTCATTCAATGGATTGCTCGACTAGAGTAAAGAACCTGGGACTACACTCCACTGCACACTTCAGGAAAGAAGAAAGGAGTCTAAACTGCTGTGGAAGGACTCAATATATGCTTGATTGCTGGCCTGAGGCTCACTAGCTAACCACATCACTTTCTCCACCTTCAAAGTGCATGCGCTGCAAGAGCGCCATGCCTATATTTTCCATTTGAGGCATTTGTTGTAATTATTTACAGCATGCATTGTTTGCTTTTTATGGCATGCGTTGTTTAATGTTCTACATAACCCAAATGGCATGTAAATATATTTAAAAATGAATGCATATATAACACACAGAACTGTCTTGAGCTGTTAAACATTCAGATGGCCCAGAGTTGTGCTGGGAAGATGGGAAGAAACTTAAAGGTTACACACTCTCTTTCAAAGTAGAAGTTGTGGAGTGGTCCAGGCACAAGTGATGCAGAACATGACGTTGACTGCTAAAATAGTTTGTAGCAGACAGAAAAAGAGTGAGAGAGAGGAATGAAAAATATGATGCTTTGCTTGAGGCCAATGTAGGCAAGTGGGAAGAAGAAGAGGAAACTGCATGGTGGAGCACCAATTTTCAGCCAACAAGTTGACTCAGAGGTCTTCCACTACCTAGAGCACTCTGAAGGCAGGGTAGTTTGTAACATGGATCTCCTGGAGAAGAACCTATACAATGCTGAGAGAATAGGTATCCATAGATTCCTTGCAACTTCCATGTGGCTGCCTGGCTGTAAGAAGCAATGGAATGTACATTATAGGTGGCATGCGAACACATCTCCAAAAGTGCCAAAAGAGTATAAGCTGCAGCTCACCCTTTACCAAGAACAATTTCAGAGAGAGCTTCATGGCTACAGAGATTGGCAACACGGATCAAACAATGTGCAAGTAAGCTTTGATTCAGCACCTTCTTCCACAAACAATTGTCGTGGACAGCGAACTGTTCGAATTACTATACCACTGATGCTGAAAAGAAGTTTCATAATAGCTTTGTGTGCAACAGGGAATGCAATCAAACTCCCTGCTCTTGATATCTTCAAGGAGCAAAAAGGAACATCAGGCTCACACATCACAGCATAACTTCATGTGCCTGACCATCTTGAAGTCACTGCCCCCGAAAATGGATGGATGACGTTCTCTAAAGTGCATAGCTGGCTACATAATGTGTGGGGCGAGCCTCTAGAGCAGACTCCATCCTTTATGTGGGAGCTCAAACAACATACAGGGCTCAGAGGAGAATGATACCAGGAAAGTGTTCCAAAGAAGATTGAAGAGGAGAACAACAGATCCCCTTGCAAATCTTCGGGTGAACAAGCTGACAAAATGAAAGTCTGGGAAAATCTGATGCTGAGGGTGGTGAGTAGCTACAAACAATCAACACTGCCTGGCCCAACAATACAATAGCTCTATTACTTCAAGCCAAGTTAAGTTTTTATGCACATCTCAGCCATGCCCTAGATCCATGGAAAATCAAGTACAAAGTTTAGTGTGCTTTATATGGAGTACTACACTAATCTCTCTGCTTACTGGCAGGCAAGGTTGCTAGAGCAAGTGCACACCTGTCAGAATTTTGAGGTAAAAGGTTAAGTGCCAATGCGCATTTGTCTGCATAGTCTACAGTATGTGTGTGTATATAAATATATATTGTGTGTGTATGTGTGTGCAGTCTGTGTACCTGTAGTTGCTGCTGCTGCTGGTGGTGTGTTATTTTTCCTGGTGGTGCTGTTTTGTGGAGTGGCAGCAGGAGTGGGTGCAGTCATTGTCTACAACAAGTGTGGCAGGGCCCCACCCCCAAGCCAGCCCCCATCTCCTGCTCCACTCTATGATGACATAGAGTACTAAATATGAAGTGGACCTTCAACATAATGAAGCTTATGGACATGTCCATTAATTAAGACTTGTTAATACTTGTTAGTTCTTTTTATTTTTATAAATATATATACATATACATGTACATGATTGTATATTCCTGATGAAGGCTAGAGCATCTAGTGGAAACATCGAGAGAAGACAACTTCAAGTTGATTATTGAGAAGGTTACTGTAGAGAAGATTACTGTAGTATATATATATACTTATATATACATGTTATAAGCAGTAGCTCTTTAGTAATTTTAACTATTATGGTCCACCTCATTTTGAATTTAATAGGTGGACCCAAAGGTCAAGCAAATGGGCTGTATTCAATCTTGCACCTTGACATATAACCCTCCAAGGTTCACCTGCACAGTCGGGGTTTTTGCCTTTTTCACAATTTTGTCCAAGAGCTCAGGAAATAAGTGGCTTTGTCAAGGGGTCTAGACCATATGCTATATACAAGCTTATTCTTGCAGGATCTCATTACGCACCTTTTCAAGTTGAAATATTACAATCATACTAGAATTCCCACTTTTGGCAGGTACCTTCATGAAGGCTATATAGAAGCCTAGAGCATCTATCTAGCTAATCCATTGAATAACAAATTTAAGGTTTTCAACCAGCAGATAATATTACTAATACATATGTTCCCAAAGTCCATTTTCAAGCTCCAACTCCAATTCTGGTGATTTTTCAAATATCTAAATACTATATATAGGAAGTTAATAGCACACAGCTCATTCAATTATGACCACTAGTGCATTACCAGGTCATTCTGTTTAGGAGCACCTGCAGAATCATAATAGTAACCAACACTACTCTACCCATCCATACCAACCATATGATGAGTGGGATCCACTGTAATCTCCATGTCCTAGAGGCAGATTCAGTGATGTATGCATTTATGAAAGTTAGCATGTCCAAGTGCACACCTGCCAAGCTCGTGTAAGAGTACAAACACTTCCACAAATAACATATTTAATAGGTGCACCTAAAGTCAAGCAAATGTGCCATGTTTGAGGTTATTTCCATACCTCCCTTGAGATGCTGATTTTGGAATCACAAATCAAGAAATCATTTACTTCATCAGTTGAATTAAGCTTATAGCACTAAAGCGCACAGCAAGTTTCAGGTATTCATGAGAACCACATTATTACCTCACGAGCATTTGAGATTGACATTTGGTGTATGTAACAGAACTTTGGTAAATATATATACCTATATCTATAATAATAATTATGTTTTATAGTGTCCAAGTAAGCTAGGGATAGTGCTAGTTTAATATACTAATATAAATAATCATGCTATAAAGCATGTAGAAGTTATGGACCTCTAAAGTGGGGATGCTCTATTCTTAAATATTCTTACCTATATTACAGTAGGCCTTCATTTTAACAATACAACTGCTGAGGTATAAAACAGCAATACCACAAGTGAGGTCTGCTACAAAATATAGCCACACATGTCAGGTAAGAGTTATGTAATTCCATGTGTCACATAAAGAATCTCATCATGTAACAATAGAGATATACTTCTAATATATTGGTCTTCATTATATTGAGTGTCCTTTAAACGTTTGTTATCTGCATTGGTAAGTTCATGAATTTCAGTTTGACAAGTTTTTAAATATTGTCTTGTTCCTATTTGCTAGCTTATAGTCAAGCAGCCGCCTACAAGAAGTTGCTCAGTATAACACCAGAATTAACCAATCGTAGATGTTATTAATTACCATGTGTATTACACAAGTAGACACACATGCCTGTGTATTCATGTACTGCAGATACGTCATAAGTAGTTATCTGGTTTTGTTAGTCTGTGCTGATACTTATCGTCACAACAATTATCTTATGAGGAGATACACATGCATTAAAGTGTATAGTTACCGTGTTTCCTTGAATGGTATTCACCCTCCCTAATGTCCACCCCAATAGCACTCACACTCGAATAATGTTTGCCCTATTTTGAAATCTGAACAGTGAACTCACGCATGTGCAGATAAAAATTATAATTCAAAGCAGATTCAAAGCAGACAGTAAAAAATGTCAAGCGGATGGCAGCGAAGATGGAGATATTCACTGCCTAAAGCAAGGAGAGGTTGTCTCTGAAGCCGAACCACAAATTGCCTAGCTCAATTCCAAGCTGAAAAGTCGACAGTGACAGGATTTCTTGGATCTCAACTATGACAAAGAAGAACTAGAAACTAGTGAAATACTAAATACTGAAGACTGGTAAACTTTATTTCCAACTTGTTCAGGCCCAAGCCTATTATCTCTCACTCAGGAAATAAACGAGAAGAAGAAGGAAACAGTTGCAGAAGACGAAAAGGGAAGAAGCAGCAACAGAAGAAAGGCAAGCACAAGGCACAGGCTGATGCCCACAGGATTACAGAGCAGTTCTGACATTCCACTAGTTCTACTTCCACTGACAGTGATTCTGATACAATACTTTGAAGAAAACAGAGCAAGTGAAGAACCTGTACCAAGCAGTATCGTTCCAATCATCATTCACAGCTCCCGACTCAATCCCTAGAGGACATTGATGATGATGATGGTCTTCTCTGTGGGATTTGTCACTGCACTGAACCTGATGGTTTGGCATCTGGAGGTGTGTTCTTGATCAAATGTGACGAGTGTGGTGTGTGTGTGCACAATTATTGTGTCGTCCATAAAAATTATGTTACTAGGAAATATGTTTGTGAGGATTGTCTTCACTCACTGTGATGGGGATTCACTTCAAAAAATATTTTGAGTTCATATTTGTGTGTGTGTGTGTTTGTTTGTGTGTGGAAGCAAGACTTTCAGGTGTAAGCATTTTTGTTGACTGTAAAAGTATGAATGCCTATCTTGTCACCTTATTATTGTCACCCAATCAGGGTATGGTGATAATTGGTAGCATATATCCCATTAGCGCCACTTGAACCATTGTGAAGTATTTACTTCATGCTGAAAGAGTTTAAGTGGATGCAATGAATGGGTGGTGCCTGCTGAAGGGTGGGGCTGTCACCTATGTTGGCTGCATTATAATCATTCACTGCTATTAGCTCTAGGGCTGGTGAGCAGCTGTATGGACATAATGTGGCGATAATAGGCAAGTTTACGCTAGTAGGTTTTCTAATGAATATCATAATTAACAACTCTAGCTATAGTTCTTGTCACCATGTGATATCGATGCCATCATTATCACTTGAACCCTCTGGTGAGAACAAATCCACAATGATCTACAATTTTCCTGAAGTGCCCCCCAAACTTTCTAATCTGGAGCTGAGTATAATTCATGGGGATCCAGACCTATAACCTGTCATCCGAACACTCTGTAGCCTGATTACCACCAGAATGGATGCCATTGGCCATGCATGCTCTAAATTGCTGGTCCAGGTTATCCCTCAGTGAGTGGGGTTACCAACTCATCCACCTTTGTTATCATGGAGTAGCAGCTGTCCATAGACAAGTCACTTGTGTACATCAGGCCTGGCCACCTGCAGGTTATTTCCTCAGGGGTCCCTGATCACTGTTGCCCCTTTCTTCAGCATGCTACCTACATCCTACATAACCCACCAAGTAAGAACACAAATTGGAATCCATTTACCATATCAAAGATCAGGTCTAGACAGTGTTAAATTATCTGCATATGTCGCACTAGCTCTCTGGGTAAGTCTGATTACTTCCAGCTTAGTTGTGATCTCCTATTTGGCCTGCTGAACCTTGGCCTGTCAATGTGGGCATTTAAGACATGCCACTGGTGGGTTGGGCCCCCATAGCTACTGCACACATGGTGTAATGACAAATGACACCTGAGTAATGTACAGCTACACAGCAGCTAGTTGAAGTCAGCTCTCTGTTAGCTCTGATCCTGGCTGAGTGGTTGTCCACTGACCCTGGCTGCTGCACAAGACTGCTACAAGCATCAACCTGCACCATCCTCAACACATGGACCCAACTCCCATGCATGTGGACACAATCTATTGTCCTGTACTGTACCAGCTGACCTTCATCGATGACTGGGGTGATCCATTGCATGAGGCTTGTGCATGTCTGCCTGGTTGAGTTTGGGATTTATGTTCTTGAATTGGATTCACCCTCATTTAGATTTTCTCCATTATGACACCTGAAATGATTTGAACAAGGTAAACATTACAGAAAATACAGTACCTAGTTTTGTTGAAGGTTTATGCTGTGAACTAATGGCTACTCACAAGGATAACTAATGGCTACCCACAAGGACAACTAATGGCTACCCACAAGGATAACTAATGCCTACACACAAGGATAACTTCTGAGGAAGCCAACTGATAACTTCTTCGAATGAAAACCCACAGCTGCTCGCTGACTCAGCTCAGCTAGACTTGAATATTGCACGTGCACGAGCATCTTTGTGACATTGAAATCCTTTTCCAAATCTTCAGGTATTTGGCTGAGAGTAGAGAATTGGATTAGTGCTGAGTGGGGGGAAAGCAATCATAGTGCTAAATTATGAATCAGATGATGGTTGGAAGTTTGGAATCTTTTTTAAGATGAACTGACATACTCTATGCAAGTTATGTGTGGCGAAGAAGTAGTAGAGATAGTCTTGAGGACCAAATTTTATGGCTTTGGAGCTCTATGTGTACTATGTACCTTCCCAACAAACAGGTTTTAGGTTGAGATTGATTGAAGTCACACTAGACTCCCAGCCAATGGTGCAAACTAAACTAAACATTTTCATATGGATAACATTTCTACTAGCTAGATCTAGCTTCAGTGATAGTTTTGATGGCTGCTAGTGATTAATAAATGAGTATTCAAGATACAGGCATCATCAGAATATGGACATCTCGTTGTGAATTTTGGTCAACACTAATAAAGGACGGCTATCCTGAATGAAGTCATGTTGCTTCAGGTATAATGGCACTGTCCCCTGAAAATACTAAAGCTGTGAAAGAAACTTTTTATGTGATGAAGCCGTTAAGAATTATCACTAGACATGTATCCTCCAGACAGCTAGCTCTGCTCGTTTTTAATATTGCTCCCCTCCAGCACACACATATACACATGCAGACACAAAACCACAAAACAAGCCAATGGAAAATTGCAACCACAAATATTGTTTGGTCCACCACAAGGAAATCAGGAGTAAATATTCATTGTAATAACATGTTTGACAGCTGGCAACAAACATGTTCAGTACATCTAATACACACTAATTGAAATATGTACACGTAACTAAGCTCCAGTTTAAATTACAAGTAAAGTTAATCATTGTCGGTTTGATAAATAATTATAAAGACAAAGCAAAAATAATAAATTTCACACAATTCAAGTTAAAAGAAACAGAAACTTAATCTATTTCTTGGCCTGCCGGGGTGGAGGTACAGGCTGTTTAAAGCCAGGGCAGGTACTTGCTTAGGAGGGCGAGCTGGTATACCGGGCACCATCCTGCACATAGAGATAAAAATTGTTTAAAATTTGTCCATCTTCAGGCTAGACATCACTTAACAAAACTTGATATATATCCACAAATAATATATTGACCCAAAACAAGGAAAAAGATGAACAGAAACAAAAACACTTTGAAACTTCATATTATACTAGCTGGCAAGAATTTGATATCCACCAGTACATGTACCATCAATAATATATCCTGAGTTAACTGACAACTTTCACAGAATACTGTAGAAACGGGTATTTTCTATATATAATATATTTAGTATCCAAGGTTTTCATGGTTAGAATACATTACAGTATACAAGTAGGTATGACAAAGAATAGCAGAGCATGGAGTGGTTTCGATCGCTACGCTATCTATAGTTAAACCTCCAATAAAGTAAATTATCAAAGAGGTCAAACCTCCTAACAAAGGGCAATCTGAAAGTGCCATACTCTATACAAAATGTCCTCTGAAAGAGGACAAACTCTCTACAAAGGACAAAAGGCTAGATCCTGAGATTGTCTGTTATTCAGAAGTTTCACTGCACTAATATTTACTCACAAATTCTCTTGTTGGTCACCTTCTGTGAAGGTTTAACAACTAAAAAATACAATGGCTGTTTCAATAATCAACTTGTATTTACTCACTCGACATTTCAGCTAGATGCTCTAGCCTTAATTAGGCTAGAGTATCATTAATATCCTTATTGCTACATCATTAAAATAAGGTATTCAACACTTGACATTATTAGTAGATTAACTTCCACCTAATGAACTTTGAGTGTTAAAAACAAACAAACAACAACAACAACAAGTGGTCAAAATTAAAACAAAAACAAAAAAAACACCAAAATGGAATCCCTTCTTTCATCTGTGCAGGTAAATTTTGGTATTAAACTGTTGAGTTGATGCTTATTCTGTGTGCTTTACAAAATTTTACCAAAAATACGAAAGTGGAGGGAAAATCTTATTGTAGTTACAAATTTCTTATAAATATTCTTACAATAAAGATAATCATTAGTATTTGTATTCCATGGTAGCTAAGGTATATACCTGTATGTAACAAAACAAGCTCACTTGAGTCTTAGCATCACATTATTCCTGATGAAAGTTAGAGCATCTAGTTGAAATAATATTGCGATAGTTAATGTCAAATTCATTATGTATGTCATTGTAATTTTGTTATTTCAACTGAGCTACATATCTAATCATCAGAAAGGTGAACTGTAGAACCTCTCTATATGTTACTGAAACTTGCAGCTGTGGCGGTGTAAGTCTGATCTATAGATTTCTCTCTCAATTAGTGCTACAGTTTGATGAAGAAACTTGTTGCACAATCCATGGATGTTAGCCTATTCATGTACTTATAGCTAGACTTGCAAAGAAATTCCACTCTGCCAGATTATTCTGTTTGTAGAGTTTGAAAATACATGCTGAAAAAAAGCTGCCCCAAATTGATTGACCCCTCCCACCACCCCAAATCCAGACTTGGTTTTCTTTACCCTTGTCGCAAGTATCAGCTGCAGTGGGTTGACCATCTGTATCTTCTTCCGCTGCAATGGGTTTGCCATCCTATCCTCTTCAGCTGTAGTGGGTTGACCATCTCTATACTCTTCAGCTGCAGTGGGTTAGCCATCTGTATCCTCTTCAGCCGCAGTGGGTTGACCATCTCTATCATATTATTATTCAACTGCAGTGGGTTGACCATCTCTATCGTCTTCAGCTGCAGTGTGTTGACCATCTGTATCCTCTTCAGCTGCAGTGGGTTGGCCATCTCTATCGTCTTCAGCTGCAGTGTGTTGAAAATCTGTATCCTCTTCAGCTGCAGTGGGTTGGCCATCTGCATCCTCTTCAGCTGTAGTGGGTTGACCATCTCTATCGTCTTCAGCTGCAGTGTGTTGACCATCTGTATCCTCTTCAGCTGGAGTGGGTTGGCCATCTCTATCATCTTCAGCTGCAGTGTGTTGACCATCTGTATCCTCTTCAGCTGCAGTGGGTTGGCCATCTCTATCGTCTTCAGCTGCAGTGTGTTGACCATCTGTATCCTCTTCAGGTTGGCCATCTGTATCCTCTTCAACTGTAGTGGGTTGAACATCTCTATCGTCTTCAGCTGCAGTGTGTTGGCCATCTGTATCCTCTACAGCTGCAGTAGGTTGGCCATCTCTATCGTCTTCAGCTGCAGTGTGTTGACAATCTGTATCCTCTTCAGCTGCAGTGGGTTGGTAGTTATCCAGGTCATAGTCTAAAGTTATCAGGGAGTATGCTATTACTATATCTATATTTGTTTGACCCACTTTTTAAAATGGAAGATAAAGCCCCAAAATCCAAAGGTCATATTCAGCTAAAAGTCACAGCTGCCTAAATGGTGGTTATCGATGCTAAAAACCATAGTAGGTGTGAAATCATCTTCAAGGATCTATGCATGTATCATATGTACCTGTCTCTGTGTCCACCCACACACAACTTGCATTCAATAAGTCTATTCAGAATAACTCTAGCACCAGAAGACTCCAAATCTTCCAATACACATCCATGACTCAGTGATGACTTGATTGGCATTTATATGATGCAGTCCAGCTAGCTCACATGCTGTTTATAATCAGAGTTGGGTAAGGGACATCCTTCACAGGATTTGGGCTATGCTATGCTGTGCAGCTGAATGTCAACTGAGTGGTCAGTTGATCTGCTGATGAATAATCTTCTTCGAACACAAACCTTCTTCAAACACAAACAAGCAAAAGCAGGTGTCGGAAATGCTCTCCGAGTGTATCAACCTTAATCGCTCGAGCCAATTCCGATGTCGACTCGCCGTTACTCCCGCCTTTAATTTGACTCCTTCTCAGTCAATTTAACAGCCGGTTTCCCCCTAGCAAGCCCTAACTATCACTTGAGACTAAAACAACGTTTAATTACAGATAAGCACCAAATTAGGGATGCCGCCTTTCTTTTCTCACAGAACAAGAAACACACAGCAAAACAACAATTTCAATAAGTCTCAACACAGTGACACGCAATAGTTCAAATCAATTACTCAATGACTCTAGACACTCTACTCAGTCCAAGCTCATTAACTAACTCCAACTAACTCTCTCTCTCGTTCTTTTTTTCTTGTCTCATTTACGAGCAGATTTCCCGCTCTCTCACTGGGCTGCTGACCAATCAGAAGAAAACATCCCTCTCGAATTCCTTCTAGAAGCTTTTTGTCTGAGTGTTTCCTCGTTCCATATTTCCTCGTATATCTGTTTCGGTGTTTCTTTGTTGTTCCCTAAGGTAGAGAATGGCATTTCCGACACTCCCCTATCGTTCTGGTGAGAACCCACTGGTTCTCTCGAGAGACCGTCTGCGTTGGCATTGTCCTTTCCAGACTTATGCTTTACGGTGTACATATAGGGTTGTAGTTGGAGGGCCCAACGACCTAGACGACCATGGCTATCCTTCAGCTTAGCCAGGTGGGTTAGAGGATTATGATCTGTCTCAATCGTGAAGGACGTTCCCTCCAAATAAATCCGGTAATGTCTGATTCCATCCACAATTGCAAGAGCTTCTTTCTCAATAGTTGAGTATTTTTGTTCCCGATCCAACAATTTCCTCGAGCCATATGCAATTGGGTGGTCCTCCCCATACTCATCTTTTTGGGACAGAACGAATCCAATCCCTGTGTCTGAGGCATCAGTCTGGATGGTAAAGGGGCGATCCCAGGCTGGTGTCCTCAACACTGGATACTCAGTAAGGCATTGCTTCAACGTCTCGAAAGCTGCTTGTGCTGCTTCATTCCAGATCACTACATTGGGTTGGTCTTTCCGTGTCAGGTTGGTTAGTGGGGTGGCTATGGTCGAAAAGTTAGGTATAAAACGCCTGTAATAGCCACATAAGCCCAAAAATGCACGAACATCCTTCTTGATCCTTGGTTCCTTGAATCCCTGTACGGCCTGTACTTTCGCTTGCTGTGGTAATATCTTCCCTCGTCCAACGACATATCCCAGGTACTCACACTGGTTCACAGCGAACTTGCACTTCCTGTCCTTGATCGTTAACTTTGCTTTCCTCAGCCTTTCCATGACCCAACTTAGGTGCTTTAAATGGTCTTCCCAGGTGTCGCTTCGAATTATTATGTCGTCCAGATAGGCTGCAGTGAATCGTTGACCTCCTTCCAAAACTTCATCCATGAGTCTCTGAAAGGTCGAGGGGGCTGCTACCAATCCAAAAGGCATAGTGGTGAACTCGTACTTTCCCCAATGGGTTACGAAAGCCGTCTTCTCAATGCTTTTCTCTTCAACTGGCACTTGCCAATATCCTTTGGTCAAGTCCAGAGCTGTGATGTATTTTGCTTGTCCTATTTCGTCGATCATCTCCTCGATCCTTGGCAATGGGTATGGGTCGGCTCTTGTGATGAGGTTGAGCTTTCTGTAGTCGACACATAAACGTTTGCTGCCATCCTTCTTAGGCACCAGCACAACGGGTGCTGCCCAGGGACTTTTCGAAGGTCGGATGATCCCCATCCTAGACAGATCCTTAATTTCTTGTCGTAGGTACTCATGGGATGCGTGAGGTAGACGGTAAGGTAGTAACCGTACAGGACTTGCTCCTTCCGTCTCTATCACGTGTTCCGCTAAGGTGGTTCGGCCAGGCATGTCACTGATGACATCCTGAAATTCTATTTTCAACTGTTCCAACTGTTTGCATTGTTGCTCATCCAGGTCATTCTCCCTGGGGGTCTTTCCTTCCAATACCGGGTCGTCAGTGACGTCATCATCCACTGCGAGGAACACTGCGGCAGTAGGGGAATTCCAGCTCTTCATGCTGTTGATGTGAAACCTTCGACTTGGTCTCATGCCTTGGCCCATATCCACTTCATAAGTAACATCCGAAATCTTTTTCGTGATGATTACTGGGCCCCTCCATTCACTATGGAGCTTGTTCAGATGTTTTGGTTGAAACACCAGCACGTATTCTCCTACTTCAAATTCTCTCCGGGTAGCCTTCTTATCATGCTGACGCTTATATCCTTCCTTTCGCTTTCCTTCTGTACTGGAAGCCAGCTCTCTGATAATGGTCATCCTCTCTCGTAGCAGTCGGAGGTACTCTGCTGCTTCTGTTCCCTTTTCGTTTGCTTGTGAATTCCACTGATCCACTAACACATCTAGAGGTGTCCGCATTCGTCTCCCATACATCAACTCGTAGGGCGAGTATCCTGTAGATTTGTGGATAGTGCCCCGATATGCCCATAGTACGAATGGCAAACACTGATCCCATTCGTTTCGTCCTTTCTGTGTCAACTTTCGGAGTAACCGTTTCATGGTACTGTTGAAACGCTCAACCATCCCGTCAGTCTGGGGATGGTAAGGTGACGTTCTGATTTGTTTGATTCCAGTCCCCTTGCAATACTCTGCCATCATGTTAGACACGAAGTTTGAACCGTTGTCGTGTAGAATTTCTTTGGGTACACCCAACCTTGATGTCACTTCCACCAAGCACTCTATCACTGATTTGGTCGTTACGTTGCGTAGGGGAAAAGCTTCAGGCCACTTTGTAGCATAGTCGATGACGACCAAGACATACTTGTGACCTGACTTCGTCCGTTTGAGGGGTCCAAAAACGTCCATCGGTACTCGTTCGAAGGGTGTAGTAATGATGGGTAGGGGTTGCAGAGGAGCAGTCTTCAGGGTAGCAGGCGCTGCTAGCTGACATGCTGGGCACGACTGACACGCTTCCTTCACGTCTGTAGTCATTCTTGGCCAGGTTACTCTCTGTCTCAAGGCGTCTAACGTCCTTGCCTCCCCAAAGTGACCTGCAGTAGGTGAGCAGTGGGCCATTCTTAGGACGTCACTCCTGCATTCCCTTGGTACCACCAATACATCCAGTTCTTCTTTGTGTTGGGCTTTCCGGTGCAGCAGTCCATTTTTCCAACAGAAATCTTTCTCTTCATCTGTGTTGGCCTGGTGTCTCCACTCCTCCAGAGTTGGATCCACCAGTTGGAGAGTACGGAGCCGAGAGGGGGAAATCTGTTCTATGAACCCCTGTCCTGCTTCTTCGTCAACATTCGTTGTTGACTTTGGGGTGGGTGTAACAAACATGTCTTGGTCGAAATTGTATATCTCACCCAGGCTTTCGTCTTCTTTCAGGCTAGTAATCTGAGCTCCTTCCTCTTCCTGAAGTGCTTCTAGCCTCTTCTGCTCGGCTTGTTCCTTACTATGGCCAGCACGAGTTACGACCAGTGCTGTCTCGGTTGACTCCTCTGTCACCTCCTCGGAAAGGGCTTCCTTCAGTAGCTTCCGAAATTTGGGGACATCTTGTCCCAAAAGCATGTCCACATTCAAATTTGGGGACACTCCTACAGCCATTTCAGTGGTTCTGCCGTCAATATTCAAGCTGATTCTTGCTGCAGGGAATTTCTGTTTCTTTGCACTGGCAGTGCTATATTCAATGGTCCACCCCAGTCGGTCCTTCTTGTCCACACACCTCGGGTGTATCATGGACTTGGTGCACCCTGTATCCAGTAGGGCCACCACCGGTTTGTTATTCACCGTGACCTCCTTCGTCCATTTTGGTCTCTGAGCCGTGAGGACTGTGTGACAACAGTGAGCATCACCCTCCATCTTGACACGACAGTCTCTTCGGAAGTGGCCCTTCATGCCACACCTAAAACACTCCACGTCTCTTGGACTCCTTGGTGAACTTTGGGTAAGGGGTCGACTTTGAGCAGGGGTTCGGTTTTGGGTAAAGGGTCGACTTCCCTCCGTTGTCAACCTCCTTGGCTCTGGCACTCTCTCACGATTCACTTTCCTTCCTTTGTTGGTTACTTAAATGCCTCACCACTGACTCGTTGAGCTCTTCGTAGCTGTCAGGGTTGAGATTTCTCATCTGTTGTTGCAGCCATCGTGGTAGTCTCTGCAGTGCCAACTCTTGCAATATTAGTTCGAACAGTGGTAGAGGTGATATCTCCACCCACTTTGCCAAAGATTGTCTGTGAGCACGGAACCATTCATCCGGTTTTGAAAGGTCAAACGGCTTGTCAAAGACTTGTCTCCGGTACGTCTCTACTGATATGTGGTAAGTGGCAAGTAGTGTTCGCTTCACTTCCTCATAATCATTTTGTGCATCTGCATGTAAGGTAGAGACGGCTGTTAAACCTTGTCCAGACAGAGACCCTCTCACATAGACACACCATAGGGCTCTGGGCCATCCTGCTGCTCTGGCAGTGGCTTCAAACGTCTCTAGGAAAGCTCCCATGTCGTCGGTGCCTTCCTGATACTTCTGCAGGGTAAACCGAGGGGGTGGAGGAGGAGGAGGGGGGGGAGGAGGTACAGCTCTAGCTTGGTTATCTGCCAGCAGTTGGAGTATTTGGGTCTGTTGTTCCCTGTGCCTCCCTAGTTCTTCCTCTCTCAAGTGACGCTCCTCTAGCCTCTGCTGTTCCTCTCTTTCTGCCTTCTGCTGATCGAGAGCTGCCCACTGGACCATAAATCTCTCCAATAGATGTTCAGTTGCATCTTCTCCCGGATTTGCACGAGTTGGAATCCTTCGTGACTCCCTTTCTCGCCCTCCACGTCTCTCTTCAGACATAATACTGATTTTGTACCACGTTGGTTTTACAACGACCAAAAACAAACAAACAACTACTTCAACGACTCTAGCTAGCTACACCAGGGTGGGCTTCCAAACTCCACAGGCCTGATCACCCGAGTTGTACCCCTGGACAACCTAACAGCCTAGCTATACGACCGATAACTTAGCCAAACAACTTCGATATCAACCTGGATATCTATCTCTTACTCGGATAGAAATCCCACCGCTACCACCAAATGTCGGAAATGCTCTCCGAGTGTATCAACCTTAATCGCTCGAGCCAATTCCGATGTCGACTCGCCGTTACTCCCGCCTTTAATTTGACTCCTTCTCAGTCAATTTAACAGCCGGTTTCCCCCTAGCAAGCCCTAACTATCACTTGAGACTAAAACAACGTTTAATTACAGATAAGCACCAAATTAGGGATGCCGCCTTTCTTTTCTCACAGAACAAGAAACACACAGCAAAACAACAATTTCAATAAGTCTCAACACAGTGACACGCAATAGTTCAAATCAATTACTCAATGACTCTAGACACTCTACTCAGTCCAAGCTCATTAACTAACTCCAACTAACTCTCTCTCTCGTTCTTTTTTTCTTGTCTCATTTACGAGCAGATTTCCCGCTCTCTCACTGGGCTGCTGACCAATCAGAAGAAAACATCCCTCTCGAATTCCTTCTAGAAGCTTTTTGTCCATGCACATCTAAACCCTCAGTTAACCAACGGAGGAAGAGTGTGACTTGCTCTCTGTTCGAGATGTCAGTTGTCTCATCTGCCATAATGGTAAGGAATGAGGAGGACTGAAGCAGGGATGTAATCCCACGCTGGATTTGGAGACTCATCAGTTCATTTTGTATCTCGGGACTGGTGTGAGTGTTTCCTCGTTCCATATTTCCTCGTATATCTGTTTCGGTGTTTCTTTGTTGTTCCCTAAGGTAGAGAATGGCATTTCCGACAGCAGGCCACTTTACAAGCATATATGTGTGCCTATATGTGCCTGCATTAGCAATGAACATGGCATAGAATAACATCTGCTGTTTAGATAGTTCTGGAGTTCACCTCTGCAAATTCTTGCTACGTCATTGAATAATCTGGATTTTGCAACTCTTGCCCAGTCCTTAAAGCATCTGGAACATGCATCTCTTGTCTACTCCTTAAAGATTCTGGAGTCTCCTCTGCAACTCCTGCACCTGTCCGTGGCTAACTCTAACAACAAAGCAACAAGGTATGGTGTGTAGTGCCACTTCTGTACTGCACTAACAATAATAATAAGTTAGATGAGGTGTTTAATAGGAGTGGCTCATTGCATTGCTGAGGTTTGCTTGCCTCAGAGTGCAACTCTAAAACACCAACAACAAAACAAGTATAAACAAGAATTATGTTTGATTTTTAAACAACAACAACTACTACCACTAGTATGTTGGACTGATTAAAAAAGACCGCAAATGAGATTGTGTCCGTGTAGATTACAGTCAGTTAGATGATCTTTTACTTTAACCAATATTGTACCGATACTATACTAGACACTCATTGTGTATGTGGTTTGAAAGCTGTGCCTATATAGTATAAGGAATCAGTGGGGGATCTAGGATTGGTGAAAGGGGGTTGCAAATGTGGCATATTCACTCACCGAAGGTTTTACTGCCATGCCCACTTTATGGCATAGTGAGGATGTTCTGTGTGTGTGTGTGTGTGTGTGTTTTTTTTTTGGAGGGTGATAGTGAAATAATTCAGGCTGATTATAATGACAAATAGCTAAGTGTGATAGATGCTAGGTGTAAAAATTGAGTCAAAATACATTACATTGTTCAGTAACTATTAACTATTCTGCCAACAGAAAAGGCAACTTCATCCTTCGAGGATGCAGCTGGTTAAATTTATAACCAATTCTTTCATTTTTGTAGAATTCTGTAGTTTTTCGCATTCTTTTCTGTTGATTTTCATTAGTGCCAATCCAGCTAGTCTTTTTGTGAAGTCATTGTAGAACGATGTGATGCTTTTATAAGTTTTAGCTGTCTAAAACTTCTTTCACATTCACAAGATGTAATAGAGACAGTCAAAGCAAGTTTAAGAAGTAGTTTGATGTTAGGAAATGCCACAGAATCACATACTGACAGAGTATCTACCAGTTTGGTAGGAGCATCTGTACTAAGTTCCTTCCATTTACGAAACTGTACTCTACCGAAAACATAACAGCATGAGGTAACTCATCTTTGTAGAAGTCAACTGCAGCTGCAAGCTGGTCTAGTATTTCATGGTCAGACTCCTCAACTTGCTTTGGCAACAGTTTAAACAAACCTATAACCAGAGCTGGGTTGTCCACAAATCTTTCCTTTAGCTCATTAATGTGAGATAGAAAGTCATTGTACAACAAGGTTATTCTAAAGTATTGTGGTATCTATGTTACTTCTTTGTGTTTGGCGGCTAGTAATCCTTGGCTTTTTCAAAACAAAGCTATCTCCATGGATAGCCTCTCCAAGCTTTGAGGTTTCTTCATACACTATATTAAACTCTTTTTCTGAATCATCCCTCATTTTAGTAAGTGTTGCAACAACCTTTTTGCATTCTGTGTATGCATAGAGCACATCAACAGCTTGCATTTGAAGCTTCAATGTGAGTGGTCGAAGAGATGACAAAACTTCCAGAAGAGTTTTAAAACACCAAAAAATCAAGGAGGTTTCACTATCCAGGTCTTCATTATCCTGAGAGCAATCAATAATAGAATGTAAAGACATATACAGAGCAGGAAGAAGCTCAAGAAATGTAGCATAGACATCAATATCCCTCAGCTTCTTTGCTCTAGCATTAAGAATAGATACATCTATTGGCATGCGCTGCCTCTTTGCAGAAAATTTAAAGAAACGTGCTATCTCTCCAATATAATATTCACAATTTCTGAATTCCTGGATTTTGCAAGCAGAAATAATTGCCACATTAAGCCTGTGAGCAGCACAATGAATATATATACTGCTTTAGAGGTATGCTGTTGTATTATAGTTCTGCAACCAGATCTTGCTCCAGCCATGTTGGAAGCACTATCATAACATTGCCCCCGAAAATCAGCCAGGAATATACCCCATACCGACAAGCGCTGCAAGATTGCTTCAGCAAGGCTTTCCCAGTAATTGTTTCAACCTCAATGAAGTCCACAAACATATCCTTTACTTGATAGTCACAATTGACATAACGGAGAGTAACTGAGACCTGCTCCTTATTTGATATATCCGATACTTCATCACATATTACTGAATAAAAATTAGTATTGTTGACTTCATTCAGTATGTCACCTCTAATATGAGTACCATTAACAGATTCTGAATAGTTTGTGAGGTGTAATGGGCATTTTTTGGAGCATTCTGAAGGTGCTTCTTCAGATTTGTATCTGTTTCGGCTCTGAAACGCACCCATTTCAATAAAAATTACCATGGTTTTATATATCAAGCTCATTTTCATCCCACATGATTTTGTCATCATGATGACCGCATAAAGAAAATCCTTGTTTTCCACACACTACTACTTTTAGCAAATAATTAAACATCTTTTTGGTTTTCTTCAATTCTTCTTTGGGTTTCTGCCTGTAACATAGATTGAATCATTTCAGAGGGATTCCTGTAGTGAGCCAAGAATTCTTAGTAAGGGATGTCATATGGTAATCTGATGTAGCATGCCCATTCAGTTTGTGTGATTTTACACCCCATAATTTAAATGGCTTTGTAACAAAAGAATGAAGAACTTGCCCTCCTACTCTATTTGGAGCAAAAAGCATGCATGCATGGCAAAATGCACCATCAAGATGAGGACTATAGCACAGCCATGGGTATTGCTTTAACCACTCTGGTTTGAAATGGCGAAGTGGTTCTCTTTCTTTACAACAATTGTACCGATAAGATGATGAATCAGAACTTGGCTTCATCATTAGCAGTTGGTATTTGTGATCATTACAAAGCTTCCGAATGACTCTAATAGCTTCCAAAGTCACTTTCAACATAGCCAGGTATACCATGATAGCCACACGTAGCTATGCATATATATTTCATTCTAGTGTGACTGTCCACACCCCATAGCAGTGCAATTATATGCTTACCAATATTGCTCTCATTGTCATTGGAGTCTGGTGTTGTGGGTTAACTCAGGATGGCCAGGTTCAAAGTCAGTGTGTGACAAGGTTGGATCAAGATCTATAGCAGAAGCTGTCATGGAACTGCTAGGTCCAGAATCACTTGCTATAGTTATTATATTTACTGAGGTAAGACATAATTTCATACATACCTGGTGATCTTTTTTTGAAAAATGATGTAATAGTAGAAGTGTCTGAACTAGGTCTCAACTTATCCATACTCATCAGATGCAGCAGCTAGTTTTTAGTAGCCATGTGCTTTTCTGGCATGTAATTAGCTAGCTATAATTATTTCTGTGGTGTAGTTGCACTAATTTTAGGCAGCAGTGTTTGAATAATTAACTGTCTTGCATCTGTTCAAAATTTGAATTTGTAAAAGACCATTCCAAATTTGGGCAGACATACATGTACTGTCCATTATAAGATCTGCACTTTTCTTGCATGTAAAGTGTTAATGTGTGCAATACCAGAAGCAATGTCTGAATGAGCACAGAAATAGTGTCCATACAGACTACTGAGGCAGAGCTTTAAAATTTATTTTGTTCACAAGGTGGTTGCAACCAAAGCAACCCCCCTGGATCCCCCACTGGTATATAGTAGTCATGCAGGGGGGGAGGAACAGGGGGGGCGGAGGGGGCGGCCGCCTGACCAATATTTTGGACCAACTGTATCTTGTGTTAATAATTATGGAACTGGTGCATTGTTTACTTAAAATAGTACTATTTTACCTTACATGTGGCCAGTCACTAGCTGTATTTAAAATTAACAGCCACTTAAACCAGTCATTGATTGTTACATGAGATGATGATGTCACTGAGTGACTTGTTTAATGATGCATGCAATACATGTGCACTGCCAGAGCAGGTGAGCACTGAGCACATGGCAATCATTAGCTTTGATTTCTAGGATTACATGACGGTCTTTCTCTGTGTGTAATCAGTCACCATGGCTTCAAATTCTGCCTCACTGTCAGCTAACACGAGCTTTCCAGAGCAGTTCCAACCAAGAAGTAGTTTTAAGTTCCCAAAGAAGAGATATGGAAAATATGAAAGATCATTCAGAGCTGAGTGGTGTCAACAGTATTCCTGGCTTGATTATGATGTACCACTTGATTCTGCTTTTTGTTACCTATGTATGAGGGCTGAACATGAAGGGAAGTTCTTGGTAAGCACTAAGAGAGAGCCATCCTTGGTTACACAAATTGGAAAGAAGCAACATCCTCGTTCAAGAAACACCAGAGGAGTGCCTGTCATCTGGAGGCACTTTGAAGCTGTAGTCACACGCCCCAAACAGATCATTGGTGATATTGGTGAAGTATTGAGCAAAGAAAACAAGGCAGTCAATAGAAAAATGCTTTTAACTGTTTTCGAGAATATTAAGTTCCTTGCTCGCCACGGATTGCCACTAAGGGGTAGTCATGGCCAGGAGACTGAAAGCAATTTTATCCAACTGTTACTCCTGCGAAGTTTAGATCATCCCGAAATTCTTGCATGGATTGATAAGAAAACCAAATTGATAAGAAAACCAACAAGTATACTTCGCATGATATTCAGAACTAATGTCTGGCAAACAAGATTATCCGGGAGGTGAGTCAAAACATTCGTGAGAGTAACTGCTTCACTATCATGGCTGATGAATGTACTGATATAGGCAATTCACTATTTGCATTAGGTGGGTTGATGATGATCTTCAAGATCATGAAGATTTCATTGGTCTCTATGAAGTAAACAGCATAGATTCCGACACCCTCTTCCATGCCATCAAAGATACTATAGTTCGGATGCCAGGTCTCAGTATCTCTCAGTGCCGAGGCCAATGTTATGATGGTGCATCTAATATGAGTGGCATCAGGAATGGTGTATCGGCAAAGATACTATCGGAGGAAAAGCGTGCAGTCTACACACACTGCTATGGGCATGCTCTAAATTTGGCTGTCAGCAGTACTATAAAGCAATCCAAGGTGTGCAATGATGCCCTAGACAGCTTTTGAGATTTGTAAGCTGATAAAGTATTCTCCAAAGCGAAATGCTGCATTTGATAGAATAAAGCTTGAAAATCGTGATGAAGATACTCCCATGGGCATACGAAAATTTGGTCCTACCCGGTGGACCATTCGAGGTGAATCGATCAGCAGTATAATTGAGAATTACACCATTTTAAATCAGTTGTGGGATGAATGTTTAGAGAAAAGATTAGACCCAGATGTAAAAGGAAGAATAATTGGAGTGAAAACACAAATGGCAAAGTTTAATTTGCTGTTTGGTCTGCATCTCAGTGAACGCATCTTAAAGATTACAGATAATTTGAGCAAGACATTGCAAACAGAGTCTCTGCCTGCATCAGAAGCGAACCTTAAAAGCAATGAGGAGTGATGAGATGTCTGAGCTATTTTATAAGCATGTTCAATGTTTATGTGTTCGTACACACGTTGAAGAGCCCTCATTGCCAAGGAAAAGAAGAGCACCAAGCAGGTTCAAAGTGGGTGAAGGAGATGGTTACCACAGTACAGTTGAAGATCACTCGCAAGCTCTATTTTGAAGTACTGGATTTTGTTATTTAAAGCATTCAAGATCGTTTTGATCAGCCAGGGTATGCTGTCTACCAGAAACTTGAGGAAGTATTAATGAAAGCAGTTAATAGGAAGGACTACTCAACTAACTTGCAAGCTGTTATTGACTTTTATGGTGAGCTTTCAACACAATTGCAAGTCTTCAGTTCAAGCTTTCCCAGGAATGAACAATCACTCACTCTACATGAAATTCTACATTTTCTGCAAGGTCTCTCTAAAGGTCAAAGGGTTTTTTACAAGCAAGTTTGCTGGATAGCCCGTCTGATCCTTGTTTTGCCTGCTACAAATGCGGCCAGCAAAAGAAGTTTTTCTGCTATGAAGCGAGTGAAGACCTACTTACGTAGTACAATGAGTCAACCAAGGTTGAACCATATTATGACTCTAAATATCTACAAGGATATGTTGGATAAAGTTGACCTTACCAATATTGCCAGTGAATTTGTTTGTGGTAGTGAACACAGACTTCGAATCTTTGGTAGCTTTAAATAAACTCATGACTCACTGTAATTTATTAGTACTCCTTTGTCATTGAAAGTAGTTCTGTTATCATGTTCTACCTAAATTTTTGCCTGACCAATACAAAATAGCTTCCTCCACCACTGTCATGTGGCTACCTTTACAAGTAGTCTACCTTTACAAGTAGTCATGTGGCTACCTTTACAAGTAGTCACGTGGCTACCTTTACAAGTAGTCACGTGGCTAACTTTACAAGTAGTCACGTGGCTAACTTTACAAGTAGTCACGTGGCTAACTTTACAAGTAGTCACGTGGCTAACTTTACAAGTAGTCACGTGGCTAACTTTACAAGTAGTCACGTGTCTACCTTTACAAGTAGTCACGTGGCTACCTTTACAAGTAGTCACGTGTCTGCCTTTACAAGTAGTCATGTGTCTACCTTTACAAGTAGTCATGTGGCTACCTTTACAAGTAGTCATGTGTCTACCTTTACAAGTAGTCACGTGACTACCTTTACAAGTAGTCATGTGGCTACCTTTACAAGTAGTCATGCGACTACCTTTACAAGTAGTCATGTGTCTACCTTTACAAGTAGTCATGTGGCTACCTTTACAAGTAGTCACGTGGATACCTTTACAAGTAGTCACGTGGCTACCTTTACAAGTAGTCACGTGGCTACCTTTACAAGTAGTCATGTGGCTACCTTTACAAGTAGTCATGTGTGTACCTTTACAAGTAGTCATGTGGCTACCTTTACAAGTAGTCATGTGTCTACCTTTACAAGTAGTCATGTGGCTACCTTTACAAGTAGTCATGTGTCTACCTTTACAAGTAGTCATGTGGCTACCTTTACAAGTAGTCATGTGGCTACCTTTTCAAGTAGCATGTGGTTACCTTTACGAGTAGTCATGTGGCTACCTTTACAAGTAGGCATGTGGCTATCTTTACAAGTAGTCATGTGGCTACCTTTACAAGAAGTCATGTGCTACCTTTACAAGAAGTCATGTGAGTACCTTTACAAGTAGTCATGTGGCTACCTTTACAAGTAGTCATGTGGCTACCTTTACAAGTAGGCATGTGGCTACCTTTACAAGTAGTCATGTGGATACCTTTGCAAGTAGTCATGTGGATACCTTTACAAGAAGTCATGTGGCTACCTTTACAAGTAATCATGTGGCTACCTTTACAAGAAGTCATGTGCTACCTTTACAAGAAGTCATGTGAGTACCTTTACGAGTAGTCATGTGGCTACCTTTACAAGTGGTCTTGTGGCTACCTTTATAAGTAGTCATGTGGCTACCTTAACAAGTAGTCATGTGGCTACCTTTACAAGTGGTCTTGTGGCTACCTTTACAAGTAGTCATGTGGCTACCTTTACAAGTGGTCTTGTGGTTACCTTTACGAGTAGTCTTGTGGCTACCTTTACAAGTAGTCATGTGGCTACCTTTACAAGTAGTCATGTGGCTACCTTTACAAGATCTCATTTATGTGGCTACCTTTACAAGTAGTCATGTGGCTACCTTTACAAGTAGTCATGTGGCTACCTTTACAAGTAGTCATGTGGCTACCTTTACAAGTGGTCATGTGGCTACCTTTACAAGTAGTCATGTGGCTACCTTTACAAGAAGTTATTTGGCTAGCTATCTTTAGAAGGAGTTATGTGGCTACTAATCATGTGGCTACCTTTACAAGATCTCATTTATGTGGCAACCTCAGAGTTTGGTCATGGTGAAACTTATAATAGTAATTACAAAAAATTTATGTAAGAAATTCTTTTATCTTGTTCATAATATATGAAAAAAATACATTGTCTGTGTGTGGCACGAATATGGTTCTATGCTCAATGTGTTAATTAAATCATGTTCTATTGCTATACGTGCACATACAATGTAGCCTCTCCTATGCTATACTTAATTCTATTATAGTGAAATGCCCCACTCCAAATGTGGCTGCTGATGTGAGAGTGTGGCCCTTCACTAACACTCTTGTAGGAGCTACTATTACATACAGCTGTTCAGATGGGTACTTACCCCAAACTAACCAGACATCTCAGTGCACACAAGTGGGCAGTGTTGGAGTATGGATGCCTGACCCAGCTCTATTAGATTGCTCAAGTTGGTTGATTTATATTGCCTACATGTATTTATTGCTCAACAAACTCTCACTTGGCATAGTATATGTGCACTGACTATCTCAACAGTCAAAATATATTTACTCACTCAATGTTTGGGCTGATGTTCTAGCCTTCATCAGATTATTCCTGATGAAGGCTAGAACATCTAGTCGAAATGTAATGCAAGAAAATCATTGTCAAGAAGTCATCAGAGCTGTTTTAATCCTTATTAGTTGTGTGCAGTGCCCCGCCCTCTCCTCTGAATGGGTCAGTGCAAGCTAATGAAAGTCGTACGTATGTGGAAGGAGATGTGGTGAACTTTCAGTGTGTGTCAGGTTTGAGTCCTGCAGATGTAATGACTGCTACATGCACTATGGAAGGAAGTTGGAGGCCTGACTCACAACTGCTGAGCTGCTCCAGACCAACTGAAGCAACACCACCTACTACTGCAACCAAATCTAGTCAAGGTATGCAATTGCTCTATGACATATTCATAGAGCACATGTACTCCGCAGTGTTGTTTTATATTTGGATGCTAAGTATTTTGTGTGTACTTATAAAATAATTATGTTTTATGCACACAAATAAGTGTTTGGCAGAACATGAGTGGATCTTGCAGTTTATATCTCGAGGGGTGAATATATAATATACATGCACAGCAACAAGTTGCTGTTAGCCATTGGTTCTTAAAATATACTTGCTTGCTTTCAAAGAGTTGGGGATTTAGTGACAAGCGTTGTACACTCAAGTCAACCATTCATGGCCACTGTACAGTGGTACACACAGTAATATAAGTTGGCCTGCCCTCTTGCCACACCCACCTCCATTTGTAGGTGCTCTCTCTAAAAAGATGCTACTATACTTTCTTTAAATGGTATACATTTTTGTGTACAACAAGACAGAATAATAATTACATAATCTAATACTGCAAGAAACAACTGACAAAACAGCAACAGTCAGAAAACAACAACTAGCAAAACTCAGTAGCTGGCAGCCTCTATATCAGGTCAATCATCTTTGGCCGGACCTTTCATAAAGTGTTTAATGACTAGGTGCACTTAGCATAGCTGAGAGATCAAAGTTCTTCTGTGCCTTTCACCATTCCCTCTGTATGTATTCCTTCAGTTTGTGCCATAGAGTTTCAATTTTGTTGGCATCAGGTAATTCCAGTGCAGTCCTCCATATAACAC
Source organism: Cladorhizidae sp. MBARI D1340-BT2 (assembly GCA_028752905.1). Taxonomy (NCBI): domain Eukaryota; kingdom Metazoa; phylum Porifera; class Demospongiae; order Poecilosclerida; family Cladorhizidae; species Cladorhizidae sp. MBARI D1340-BT2. The sequence continues at coordinate 16,777,547 of JAQNBH010000015.1, forward strand.
AGTTATAGTCCATGAAGATCTTAGCCAAGTGAGATGTGTGCTTAGGAAGATTGTCCTGCATGAACCAGTGGTTGCAGTCAGGGAAAATGTCATGCAAGAAGGTGGCAAGGTCTTTTCCAAAAATATTACATGCAACAGACCCGCATGATGCCTTCTAAGATGCAACTCTTGCTTGCACCTCACAGCCAACCCAGACATAAACCTTCACTGAGTTTGGCCCGTAATTACATCTATCACCAAATTATGTGGCATCCTAAATTAGTGCACCTTGATTTGTTCTTGAGGGTGTGGGAGGACACCTCCTCTTTTTCAGCAGCAGGAGCACATGTGAGTTTCAAGTTGCAGTGTGCACTCATCGCCAACACTACATCTTCAAACCTCCCAGATCCTTCTGTATGAAGCTATTGAGCCCATTCTAATCTCTTGACCTGGTAGGATGGTAGAGACAATGGGGTAATCCTTACCTCCCAGTTAGAATAATTTATGCCCACCTTATTGGCATGTTGGATAAGTTGACAGTAACAGCTGCCACAAAACATCCATCCCAGAGTAGTCCAACACCGGAGAACTGTGCGGAGAGAGATAGCGTAGTCTCTAGATTGCAAGACATGGTAAAGCTGCTGTGGTCTCATCATCCAGCTTCATCTGCTCATTCACAATTTTTTAATCTCTGCCATCACAATAGAAGGTCTTCCACTGCCTGCCTGCCTGGCAATAGCTCCAGTTATGCTGTACAGAGCTTAGAATTCCTCATCCCACACTACTTGCAGGCATGCCTTAATCTGCCAGTATCTTTGCAATGGTAGTCGACATATAGCACTCTCTCAACAAACACAGGATCTTTTGTTTTCTGTCACCATGACACTCACAGAAATCGGAAACATGATGATCAAGGATAATGAAACAGAAACCTACACAGGCAGTACTAATATTAAGGGCAGCAAGGGGCACTACTATTCCAGAAAGCAAGGGCCACAGAGACTTACACTGATTAATAATTACACTGATTCTTGATAGATTGACTGACAACACTGCTACTAGACCACATCTACCAAGGGATGCTAATATAAGAGCAAGCAAGTTTAGAGAAAAGGGGATGAGAGACTTATGCTTGTCTGTAAGAATGAAACTGATTCAAGATGGGAGACTGACACACACTGCATAATTCGCTTGACTAGAGTAAAGAACCCAAGAATACGCTAGACTGCATGCTTCAGGGGAAAAAATGGAAGCTAAAATGCTCTGGAATCACTTGATGTATGCTCACTTACTCTCCTGAAGCTCACTAGCTAGCTCTGTCACTTTCTTCCCCTTTCAAATTACTTACTACAAATGTGTACAAGTTCCATTTGGATTGTTCGGTTGTAACCATTTACAGAATGCTTTTTACAGCATGCATTGTTTAACTTTCTATAGCATGCATTGTTTAGCTTTTTACAGCAGGCATTGTTTTACTTTTTACAGCAAGCTTTTTACAGCATGCATTGTTTAGCTTTTTACAGCAAGCATTGTTTAACTTTTTACAGCATCCATTGTTTAGCTTTTTACAGCATGCATTGTTTAGCTTTTTACAGCATGCATTGTTTAGTTTTTTACAGCATGCATTGTTTAGCTTTTTATAGCATGCATTGTTTAACTTTTTAGAGCATGCATTGTTTAGCTTTTTACAGCAGGCATTGTTTAACTTTTTACAGCATGCTTTTTACAGCAGGCATTGTTTAGTTTTTACAGCATGCATTCTTAACCTTTTTCCAGCATGCATTGTTTAACATTTTACAGCAAGCATTGTTTAGCTTTTTACAGCATGCATTGTTTAAGTTTTACAGCATGCATTGTTTAGCTTTTTACAGCATGCATTCTTAAGCTTTTTGCAGCATGCATTGTTTAACATTTTACAGCATGCATGCATTGTTTTAACTTTTTACAGCATGCATTGTTTAACTTTTTACAGCATGCATTGTTTAGCTTTTTACAGCACCACCAGGAATATCCTAGACTATGCCAATTCGAAGATTGCAATCACATATGATGATCTGGAGAAAGCTGAAGAGTTGGACACTTCACAGTAATGACCTGTTGGAAGTTAGCTGGAGAGTTATAATATGAAACCACACCCATTCAAAATGAGCGAGCACACTGTCTTTCAATGTAAAAGTTGTGGAGTGGTCCAGGCACAAGTGATGCAGAACGTGATGTGATGTTGACTGCTAAAATAGTTTGTAGTTGACAGAAAAAGAGTGAGAGAGAGGAATGAAAAATATGATACTTTGCTTGAGGCTAGTGTAGGCAGTGGGAAGAAGAAGAGGAACCTGCATGGTGGAGCACCTATTTTCAGCCAACAAGTTGACTCAGAGGTCTACCACTACCTAGAGCTAGAGCACTCTGAAGGCAGGGTAGTTTGTAACATGGATCTCCTGCAGAAGGTTTACACAATGCTGAGAGAATTGGTATCCATGGCCTCCTGTAACTTCCATGTGGCTGTGTGGCGGGAAGAAGCAATGGAATGTGGGGCATGTGATCACATCTCAAAAGGTGTCAGAAGACTATAAGCTGCAGCTCACCCTTCACCAAGAACCATTTCCAAGAGAGCTTCAAGGCTACAGAAAATGTGAGATTGGCAATATGGATCAAGCATTGTGCAGGTAAGCTTTGATTCAGCACCTTCTGTCACAAACAACTGTGAACTGTTTGAATTGTTACCACTGGTGCTGAAAAGAGAGGTTTCATAATAGCATCAGGGAGAACAGTACAGACTCCCTGTGCTTGTCATCTTCAAGGAGCAAAAAGGAACATTGCGCCCACGCATCACAGCACAACTTCATGTGATAGATAATCTTGAAGTCACTGCCACTGAAAATGGATGGACAAATTTCTCTAAAGTGCATAGCTGGCAGCGTAAGGGACTATTTTTCAGAGTTCACTCCATCTTTTATGTGGGAGCTCAAACAGCATAGAGGGCTCAGAGGAACAAACATACCAGGGAAAGTTTCCAAAGATGGAGAACAACAACAACAAAGTACCCTTGCAAATCTTCAGGTGAAGAAGCTGACGAAATGGAGGGCTTGGAAGAATCTGGTGATGAGGGTGGTGAGTGGCTTCCAACAATCAACACTGCCTGGCACAACAACTCTATTATTAATGGCTATTATTAAAGGCCAAGTTAAGTTTTTATGTACGTGCTGCATCATGACGTGGACCCATGGACAAATCAAGTACAAAGTTTAGTGTGCATTATATGGAGTACTACACTAATCCCTTTGCTTACTGGCAGTCAAGTTTGCTAGAGCAAGTGCCAACCCATCAGAATCTTGAGATAAAAGGTTAAGTGCCCATGAGCGTTTGACTGTGTGACTCAGTGGCGGCGTTGACGGTCCGGCCACTCCGGTTTTGGCCGGACCACTTTTGGTAACATGCCGCGCATGCGCGAATTATGCCCTTACCCAATTGACTAGCCGGTCGGGCTGTGGCATGGCTTCGAGCTTTGGTGTAGCGTCTGAAGTGATCGATAACCTTCCTGAAGTTTCCCGTCAACCGCCCGAATCCTTCGCCTTTCCGAAGAGAGCTTTCGGGGAAAAGAAGGCATCTTGTCAAGCGAGCTAGTTCCGTACCTGGTCTTGGCTACATTATACTTAGTGAAGCCAGATATTCTCTGGACTGCCACCTCTGCTGCAAAGCTGCTAAGGCCAAGCATATAACAGTGAAGCCAGGAGCTACCGATGCTGCTTTTGTAAGTTTAGCGACTTCCTCATAGATCTTTGAACTTAACTTTTAAAGTTTATAGTACTATTCACTTATTTAGAATGCTTTATATTGTAGTTCGGGGATTTACGAACTGGAAAGATGCCACACTAGGTATCCGACAGCATGAGAAAAGTCAGTGCCACAAGATAGCAGTTGAGAAGCTAATTACAGTACCAACAACTACACACCAGATGTAGGTGAGATGCTCTCTAGTACTTTGGCCCAAGACAGAGCAAAAAATCGGCACTGCCTTCTAAAGGTTCTGAGCAGTCTAAAGTTTTTGGCAAGGCAGGGATGTGGGATACGTGGTCATGACAATCGTGGTGATGGAAATCTGTTTCAACTGATGAAGCTCATGAGTGAAGAGGACTCCAAGGTAATTGGGATCATGTAAAGAGTAAGACTCTGGAAGTTGAAAAATCCATGCGCGTCAATTGTTTTTGCGGTATATATTTTAAAACACTTTCCCCTGCTTATCTTAAATGCGCGCACCATGTAGGTCCTTTGATTTTGATGGAGTGTTCAGAAGGCATCGAGAAAGGATACTCGAAGTAAGTAACAAATACCCCTGGACAGAACAATATTCATTAGCAGCAATACACAACAATACACAACAAAAAATTAACACAACTTCATATTAACACAACTTCATAAAACAACAAATGCAGCATCGACTTTGAGACCAAAAAAACAACAAAACAAAACATCAGAGGGCAAACTTATACTGGGTACTGTGTTTTGATTGCTGCCAAAAGCCTCAGCAGTTGTGCAGGCATTCCTCTCCCTCCACATAAATTCCTCAAGTTATGGAAGAAGTTGATGATGAACCCCCTTCATCCTTTTAAACTTTATCTTCGCCTGCATTACAGTATATTTGTGTATATATATATATATATATATATATATAATGTGAATGTGTATTTGGTACCTTTATTTAATGAATCTATTAACTGTGCAATTTAATTTAAACGTGAAACTGTCACGTTTTGACCACGCCCAACCACACCCACATCCGGGCCTGACCACCTCAAAATTGGCGGAGCCACCCCTGTGTGTGTGTATATATATATACATATGATGTGTGTGTGTGTGTATGTATGTGCAGTTAGTGTACCTGTAGTCGTTACAGCTGGTGTGTGCATCTTCCTTCTGGGGCTATTGTCTGGAGTGGCTGCAGGAGTAGGTACAGTTATTGTCTACATCAAGTGCAGCAGGGAGATACGCCCACCTCCCAACCAGCCTTCACCTCCTGCTCAACTCTATGAGGACATAGAGCTACCTACTATATACTACTAAACATGAAGAGGAACTTCAACATAATGAAGCTTATGGACATGTCCATTAATTAAGACTTGTTAAGATTAATACTTGTTAAGACTTGATAGTTATTTTAATTATATATACCATATATATATATATATTTATGTACCCACATGTTAAGAATAAACAGAAGCATTTTAGTAATTTTAATGTCATTCTCTATTATGGTCCACCTCTAATAGGTGGACCTAAAGGTCAAGTAAATGGGCTGTGTTCAATCTTGCATCTACACAGTCGGCATTTTGCCATTTTCACAATTTTGTCCAAGAGTTCATGAAAGTAAGTGGCTTTGTCAAGGGATCTAGATCATGTGTTACAGGTTCATACATCTAGCTAAACCATTGAGGAACAAATGTCAAGCCTTTCAACCAGCAGTTATTACTGACATTTACAAGCTCCAACTCCAATTCTGATGATTTATCAAATATCTAAACACTATATAGGAAATTAATGGCACACAACATCAAGTGATGAATCAACCACTAGTGCATTACCAGGTCATTCTATTTAGGAGCACCTGCAGAATCATAAAAGTAACCAACACTACTCTGTCCATCCATATCATATGATGAGTGGGATGCACTGTAATCTCCATGTCCAAGAGGCAGATTCAGTGATGTGTGCATTTATGAAAGTTAGCATGTACAAGTACACACCTGCCAAGCTACAAACACTTCCACAAATATCATATTTAATAGGTGCACCTAAAGCCAAGCAAATGTGCCATGTTTGTTGCCACAAGAATACATAGCAATCTTCATGCTATTGCCCTAGAGGAGGTTAGGACAGGTAATTGTGTTGTATGCTCAGACTATAGGAGGAGTACCAGCTAGAGTCCAACAGCAAGTTTATATGCAGCACACCATAATACCAAGTGTGTCAGATGTGAACTGCCTATAATGTATAGAGTGACCAGCAGCTGCTTGTAACATTATAATAGCTAGTGTACTATCACTGGTTTACTCTGTCAATCTTAGTGTGGGGGTTATTTTATAATTATTCTCTGTAACTCAGTGAGATAGTGGTAATTTACAAGCCCCCCCCCCCTCCCAGGTGACTAGGCTAGACATGTGGATGCCTGACCGCAACCTGCAGTGCTGTGGCCCTCCACTCAAACTCACTAAGCCATCAACAGGACATGGTACTATGCTCTGACATTAATGACTCGTGGTCCTAAAGGTCATTTCTGTGGGGCTCTCTGACACACCCTTCACTGTAGGGGCATCTCAGCAGTGCCAAGTTTTGCCTGTCAAATTGTCTGAGGTGCTTATTGTCCATGTTTTGTCAGGAATGTCTGCCTGGCATCTCCCTCCCACTGCCCAGGTCTTAGCAATAGCCCTGTTCAGCAGTGGGGCCACTTCTGGGCTCTCAGTCATGCCCCAGTTCAGCAGTAGTGCTTGTAGCCTATGGCCTGGCTGCATGCTACATGCTTCTGGCACTGTGAGTTGGCCTACAGTGGTATATGGTGGGTCCTGCACTGGGTGCAAGTGGGGGAGTGTGTGTCAGCTTTGTCATCCTCCATTGCATAGAGGAGATAGGCTGACTTGATATACACAGTGGGGACCCCCCACCACTAAGGACACCACAATGTTTTCCTTTCACTATCCTGTATGATAGTCCTATATGAAAGTGATAGTATCCTGCATGAAAGTGTTGGTATCCTCTATGATAGTGATAGTATCCAGTATGATAGTGCTGTATGATAGTGATAGTATCCTGTATGAAAGTGATAGTATCCTGGTGTGTAAACTCTAAGACTCTGGTAGTACTACTATAGCACCCCAAACATAGCATAAGTAGGGGGTTATACTGTGGCCCCTGTAATTTCACACCCATCCCTTCCGTGAGGAAAAGGTGGTGGAGAGTAATGAAAGAGTTTGTAACAGCTTTTATTAATTTTTTAATTTTATAATATTTTCCTTATTATTTATTTATTTATGAAATGAGCTGTGGGAATGCGTGGGCGGGTGGCAAGTGTAAATTCCAGCACTGGCTGGTGACACTGGAAACACCCAGGTAGATCTAATGCTAGCACTGGCTGGTGACACTGGAAACACCCAGGTAGATCTAATGCTAGCACTGGCTGGTGACACTGGAAACACCCAGGTAGATCTAATGCTAGTACTGGCTGGTGACACTGGAAACACCCAGGTAGATCTAATGCTAGCACTGGCTGGTGACACTGGAAACACCCAGGTAGATCTAATGCTAGCACTGGCTGGTGACACTGGAAACACCCAGGTAGATCTAATGCTAGCACTGGCTGGTGACACTGGAAACACCCAAGTAGATCTAATCTAATGCTAGCACTGGCTGGTGACACTGGAAACACCCAGGTAGATCTAATGCTAGCACTGGCTGGTGACACTGGAAACACCCAGGTAGATCTAATGCTAGCACTGGCTGGTGACACTGGAAACACCCAAGTAGATCTAATCTAATGCTAGCACTGGCTGGTGACACTGGAAATACCCAGGTAGATCTAATGCTAGCACTGGCTGGTGACACTGGAAACACCCAAATGCTAGCACTGGCTGGTGACACTGGCAACACCCAGGTAGATCTAATGCTAGCACTGGCTGGTGACACTGGATACACCCAGGTAGATCCGATGCTAGCACTGGCTGTAAAGGCTCTAAAAACTGTGCTCCTCTGCTTTGAACCTGACATGAACTGCACGTGGTCTGATTCACCGAATGCCTGCCATGTGGGCTCTAGCTGGAGCTGCCCAGGGCTAGGGCTAGTAGGAGGTAGCCATTCTAGTGTTAACCTACATTGGCATTTCTTAGAACCTTTAATGGACGGACCATTTGTGGGTATTATATTTGGGAATCAAAGATTCCGGACACTTCACTCTATGAGCTTGATATATCAAAACGATTGTTTTCATTAGGCGCTAAAATGTTTGCGGGTGGAAAATTAATTTTAAGAAATTCATTTTCAACCAACATGCATGCCACATTCTCATGTTGTAGCACTTAATGAAACACTCATTTTGTAGAGTAGGGCTTCTTCTAGCCACTGGACTGTCTGGCACTTTCCAATTAGGAGCTGGCATGAGGTACCCAACTCCAACTCCCTGTAACTGGGATATGGTTGTACCTATGCGACAGTTTTAGTATCAGAAAAGAGCACACAGAGAGAGCTATATTTGGAGCTACATATTAAGTTCATAGAGTAAGTGTACAGAATCTATAGAGCTCCAAATTCACAACCACAAGTTTTTGTAACACTTGGTAAAATATAATATCGCCCCCCTCCACCCCACCCTACAACAGCAACTTTATATGGAGCACATCTTAATACCAAGTGGGTCAGATCTCAACTGCCTATAATGCATAGGGTTACCTGCAGCTGTTTGTAACATTATAATAGCTACTAGCACTAGTTTACGAAGTTCTAACATTGATAGATCATGTTCTTACTTGAGTGGCATCATCAGAAGTCATCACTTGCATATTGTATGGACACACACACTTCTTCAATGAACATTCCCCACATACCTAACAGGTGAGACAATTGTATACCTTGAGTGGATTTGGTTGCTGTAGTAGTTGTAGTGTCAGTTGCACTGGAGCAGCTCAGCAGTTGTGGGTGAGGCCTCCAACTTCCTTCCATAGTGCATGTAGCAGTCATTACATCTGCAGGACTCAAACCTGACACACACTGAAAGTTCACCACATCTCCTTCCACATATGTACGACTTTCATTAGCTTGCACTGACCCATTCAGAGGAGAGGGCGGGGCACTGCACACAACTAATAAATATTGAAATATGTATGATGACTTTCCTGATAATCAACAAAAAGATTCTCACTTGAAGTTTCGACCAGCCTTGACCAGGAATAACCTGATGATGGCTAGAATATCAGCCCAAACATCCAGTGACTAAATATAAGTTGACTATTGAGATAGTCAGTGCACATAAATTATGCCAAGTGAGAGTTTGTTGAGCACTAAATACATGTAGGCAATATAAAGTCAAGATTCAACCTACTTGAGCAATCTAGTAGTGCTGGGTCAGGCATCCATACTCCACCACTGCCCACTCGTGTGCAACTGTGCACTGAGATGTGTGGTTAGTTTGGGGTAAGTACCCATCTGAACTGCTGTATGTAATAGTAGCTTCTTTAAGAGTGTCAGTGAAGGGCCACACTCTCACATCAGCAGCCACATTTGGAGTGGAGCAGTTCACTATAATAGAATTGAGTAGAGCATTGGAGAAGCTACATTGCTAATGTGCACGTATAGCAATAGAATATGATTTAATTAACACATTGAACAGAGCATATTCATGCCTCACACCACTAGGATTGAAATGTCATTCTATTCTGTCACACCACAATGTAACACATACCAATTTTATCATAATTATTATTATTGAACAAGGTAAAAGCCAAATCTGTCAGACATTTTGTATTATAAGTTTCACCATGACCACGCTCTGAGATAGCCACATGACTACTTGTAAAGGTAGTCACATGACTACTTGTAAAGGTAGCCATATGACTACTTATAAAGGTAGCCACATGACTACTTGTAAAGGTAGTCACATGACTACTTGTAAAGATAACCGCATGACTACAAAGGTAGTCACATGACTACTTGTAAAGGTAGCCACATGACTACTTGTAAAGGTAGCCACATGACTACTTGTAAAGGTAGCATTACTAAAGGTAGCCACATGACTACATGTAAAGGTAGACACATGACTACTTGTAAAGGTAGTCACATGACTACTTGTAAAGGTATACACGTGACTACTTGTAAAGGTAGACACATGACTACTTGTAAAGGTAGCCACATGACTACTTGTAAAGGTAGCATTACTAAAGGTAGCCACATGACTACATGTAAAGGTAGCCACATGACTACTTGTAAAGGTAGCCACATGACTACTTAGACACATGGGGATCTGATTTCCCATAATTATTATTTGTGAACAGAAACACACACACACACTCCATTGAGCCAGAATGAAGAGAGATGCCTGGCTTGTTCCCTGTGGATATATAGGAGTCAAAGTAATGATTACACACCCAGACCAACCACTCCCACACATATAAGTACTCCTGTATGTGTCTGCCTGCCAGTCTGTCTGCTGGTCTGTATGTGTCTGCCTGCCAGTCTGTCAGCTGGTCTGTATGTGTCTGCCTGCCAGTCTGTCTGCTGGTCTGTATGTATCAGCCTGCCAGTCTGTCTGCTGGTCTGTATGTGTCTGCTTGCCAGTCTGTCTGCTGGTCTGTATGTGTCTGCCTGCCAGTCTGTCTGCTGGTCTGTATGTGTCTGCCTGCCAGTCTGTCTGCTGGTCTGTATGTGTCTGTCTGCCAGTCTGTCTGCTGGTCTGTATGTGTCTGCTTGCCAGTCTGTCTGCTGGTCTGTATGTGTCTGCCTGCCAGTCTGTCTGCTGGTCTGTATGTGTCTGCCTGCCAGTCTGTCTGCTGGTCTGTATGTGTCTGCCTACCAGTCTGTCTGCTGGTCTGTATGTGTCCCTCTTTAATGTGTAGGCCAGCCGCTCGTAGCTTGCCAAACACAATGTTGAGGTACCGAAGATGCTCCTCCCACGTCAAGATAGCAAGATAAGAATGTGCGTAGATTATCGCAAGCTAAACAACCTCACCCGAGGAGATCCTTACCCATTACCAAACATAGAAACACTTATCAACGAGATTGGAGGATCAAGGTTCATCACGATGCTGGATTTATCGAAGGGGTACTATCAGGTGCCCCTGGCAAAGGAAAGCAGGGAAAAGACGGTGTTTGTCACACCCCATGGCAAATATCAGTTTCTGACCATGCCCTTCGGGTTGGTCACAGCTCCGTCAACATTCCAGCGCCTGATGGACCAGGTTTTGCACGGCCTCCATGAGTTTACGACTGCTTACTTGGATGATATCCTGATCCACAGTGAAACGTGGGAGGAGCATCTTCGGTACCTCAATATTGTGTTTGGCAAGCTACGAGCGGCTGGCCTACACATTAAAGAGAGCAAGTGCAGTATGGGAGTAAACAGTTGTGTATACCTGGGTCACATGGTGGGAGGAGGAGTCATCAAGCCGATGGAATGCACGATTGAAGCAGTGAAGCAGCCCCAGACCAAGAAACAGGTGAAAGAGTTTCTTGGCCTGTGCGGATACTAACGCCGATTCATACTGGACTTCTCCACGATTGCCAACCCCCTCACAGAATTGACCAGGAAGAACAAAGAAAATAAAGTGACATGGACGGAAGCATGTGAGAAGGCATTTCAGTTATTGAAAGGTGCCCTTACCAGTAAACCGGTACTGACGTCCACAAACTGGGAGAGGATGTTCATCATCCAAACCGACGCTTCAGCCACGGGACTTGGTTATGTGTTGAGCCAGCAAGAGGAAGATGGAACCGAACATCCAGTAGCCTATGGATCCCGCAAGTTGTTGCCACGGGAACAAAAATACTCTGCTTTTGAAAGAGAGGCGTTAGCCATCGTAACTGGTATCAAACTTTTTCGAACATATATTGAAGGATATAAGTTCAAGGTGGAGACCGACCATGATCCATTAACTCACCTGGCAACCATGAAGGATAGTCATGGGAGGCTGGCCAGATGGGCTTTGGCTCTACTACAGCCATACGATTTTAGTGTGACCCATCGAGCTGGAATGGCAAATGCGAACGCCGACGGGTTGAGTCGAGACCAGGGCTCTCGAGCTAAGGTGGAGGGAGTGTCAGGGAATCTCTCTCCTTTGTCCGTGACTGCTTCCTCCCCAAGGCTGGGCCTGAAAACAGAGACAGAGCCACTGTGGGAAGTGGGGGGGGGGGGAACATAGAATGGGTGGTTGGTGAGGTGCTGCTGGACGCGACCTTGGGGGAGCGCTGGAGGTCTGGGAAGGCGCAAGCTGACACGACCGCAGAATCCGGTAGTGGAAACCCTGAAAGGGCGTACCTGGAAACGTGTGATGTACAAGACTGCCAAGGATTCTGATTGGTTGCCAAGGAGGGTGTCCTAGAGACTGAACTGTAGTAGTTATAGAGAGAACTGTGATTGATTGAGAAAAAGTTGTATCGCCAGAGTATTATTGAGTTTTACATCTGAGCGTCTTATTTGTATATATGGTCTTGTTGTAGTAGTAAGTTTACTATTGTCCAAATATACCAGTCCTTTTCATAAGGGGTAATACAATCCGCGAAGTGGATTGATTTCGACTAACTGTGGGTTTTGGTGTGAGACTAGAATCTAAGTTGGTGGCGGGTGTGGAGAGCGGATCTGTAGGAAATCAAGTAGCTTTCCTAATAGAAGGGTTTTCCCATCACACCTACCTAGATGACATTCTAAATAGGAGTCATACATGGGAAGAGCATCCGATAGCTTACGGAACCAAAAAGAGCAGAATTATTCCGCCATAGAGCGCGAAGCACTAGCTATTGTTCAGGGTATCAACCATTTTAGTACATACTTGCAGGGTTCCAAATTCACAGAGGAGACCCACCACAACCCCCTTACCCACCTCAGGAATCTCAAAGACTCCCACGGGCGTCTGGCCAGGTGGGCTCTGGCTCTACAATCATTCCAATTCTCAGTCGTGCATCGAGCTGGAACTACCAACGCCAATGCAGAGGGATTGTCACGTGACCATCACTCAGAATCCAAGGGATGGGGAGTGTCAGAGAATCCTACCTCTCTGACTGAAGCCAGGAATACGACAGATGTTATTTACCGGGATAACAAAACAAATCAACACCTATATGGAAACCATGGCAACGTATGTGGGAACCACGAAGACACACCAGACAACACACAGAATGCAGATGTGGCAGAGACAGAGCACGACCATATGATTGGTCTAAAAGGAGCCATCAGTACATATCAACCAAATGATCCAACCTGAACATTATTAAAGGAACTGTATATAGTAGATAGATAAAAGCGAGAGAGATAGAGAAGGAACTGAATTAAGAACTGAGAAAGAACTCTTGTAGAAAGAACTTAGGGTTATATTAATTGTATATTGCAATATTGTATGTTGGACTATTGTCTGTGCCGAGTGCCTAGGCAACTCTTTTGTATATAATTATTTTACCTATTCCTTCTCGAGGATAAACAACAACCGGGTGGTTGTTGATGCCGGTATGACAAGAGGATTTAAGCAGGGGAGTTTAAACTAGGGTCAGGCGTCGGGCTAAAGATTCGGATCCTCTCAGATCAAGGCATATCGTTGAGAAGAAGGGGATTTTTGGTTACAGGTTTCAGCAAGATGATTTGCTGGTGATGTTCCTTTGATGAAGGTAAAACTGCAGATGCAGCTAGCAAAATCATCACAGAAAACTAGTGTAGTGCTTGCTCATAGAACTGATGCTATGTGAGGTCTCAGATTACCTTGGTCTCGGATTATCAAAGTTTGTCTATTATGTCCCCTGAAAACAAATGACCCACGTAATTTCCTTGTCCACTGTCACACATTAAATACCTCCCATCACCGACCATTCTACATCTCTTCTTGTTGACCAATAAACCAGCCAAAACCACAATCATCACTTTCCTGCCCTGTACCAACCTCACATAACACTCTACCCGTGTCCCAATTTGTGATAGTTGCATGCTCTTCTATTTATTTATTCCTCCCAGTCCTTCTCAATCACATTCTACCCACCTAGCATCGACCAGACATCTCATACTTTCTTACCCAAACCTCATACTCTTACCACCACCCTCTCCGACAATCCATTTTCAGCTTGTTTACCACTATATGCACTAACCATGCACTATTCCAATCCTTACCTTGCAACAACTTCCTCTTCTCCTCCACCACAGATCACTCAGCACTGCAATTCCCGCTAATGAACACTTTTCTCCCACTCATGGTTTAATTGAAACATCAGAGACCATCAGATTGCATGAATGGTAACAATTGTTTGGTAAATTAAGACTAAGAAAGGTATGATTTAACCCTTTGATGTGTAAAAGCCACTATAGTGGCTGATGTGGACGAACATTATATTTTTGTTGTGATTTTCCTCCTCCACACTATTTAATCCTTACCATAAGAATACATCAATGACCAAGTTTCATAAAGATTCAAACAGTTTAACACCAGATGCACACACGTTCTACGTATAACGAAATTAACGTATAACTGTATATGAGCTTTTCTTCTTTGAATCAGTTCTAAACCTTTGTTCGTGTTCTAGCCTATAACTTGGAATAGCCAGGTCCACAAGCAGTGAAGCAAAGTCCACTAAGGTCAGCTTGAGCTATTCAACAAAATGGTTGACAATTATTACAAAAATTGCTTAGCTTGCAATAATTACAGAGCATGCTCAGTTAAAGCCACTATAGTGGTTTTTCCACACTAAGGGTGTACTCGCGATCGAGCCCTCTCCACATCAAAGGGTTTTAAGATACTTCTCAGTTTACATTGGTAATCTGGGTCTGTGAAACTGTCTCATTACACTGATATTATACACATGCGTACCCTCATCAAAATTTGATAATCTGAGACATTCACACCAGGCTAACAGATAGACCATGGCACATGTGTCAACTCCAGTCAAATCGACACACTTGGATGGACTGAGATGAGATGTCAACTCGCGATACTCCATCGTGAAGGAAGCTATGGGATGAAGCAGGGGCACAATCATGTAAGGGTGATTTCACATGGTAACTTCTCACGCCAACTTCTAGTTTGCATAAACAGGCCTTTACTGCTGCATAGTGAGCCAATGCCTGTTGTCAGACTCTTTGATTTTTGGGGAAAATATGGCGATCCAACATTATATAGACATACATCATCTATGGAAAAATTTCCATGGCCACACTTCACTGGCAAAGTTGTGGCATTGGTGTAATTGTGTCCCAGGCAACTTGTCATCCCTAAACAGAATATACAGCATTGCACGTGACACTCGATCAATATAGCATCCTCACTAGCATAAACTGGCAAAGCAAAGAAAATTACGTGCGTCTATATACCAGAGATCCCAACTCCAGTAGGCACCTCTTTCAACGTGTCGACTGAATAAAAATTGAAGGTGATTATTGAGAGGTGATTTTAAAGTTGTTGCTAAACTATTTGTGAAAGTTAGCTATTATTACTAACCTTTCATTTGCTACCCTACATATCTTTGCTAATACATTGTACATAGTGGTAGGAAATGCCTGCCCTGATTCCTGGTTCCTGCTGCCACAAGGCAGTCGGATGTCTCCCTAACTGGAGGAGCGGTTTACTAGCAGATTTGGATAATACTGTGATATCTACCCTCTAGAAGCAGATCCTAGAAGAGTCAGCATCACCCAGGGTCATGCTCTCTCTGTGGGCCATGAGAGGAAAATGACTGCCTATGCTGAGGCCTGCCATTCATTTGGGGTGTACTTTACCCCAATCGTAGTTGAATCCCTGGGAAGCTGGGGGATGATGCTATGGAAGTAATCAGGACCATTGGAGGGCAGCAGGATCAGAGGCTAAGCATCCCACCATCAGAAACAACTCGGCACCTGTTTCAGAGGTTAACCATAACCGTATCATATTGTTAAACAAGTCATTGGCAACACTCTCCTCTATAAATCTCATAATTTCAGCTTCATTGTTATTTCTAGCAGAGGGCTAGAAGAAGACTTTATAGGAAACTATTTAATTGTCCTTTTTTAGGAAACTAGGCTAGTTTATTTATAATGCTGCCAAATGCATTATTTATGTGTTATCGAAAGATTCCAATTTACAGGCATCATAGCACTTCAATAGCAATGTGATGAGTGACTTTAATCAGTGAACTCATGCGATGCCCACAACCTAGTGAAGCTCTGTTTTGGACAATCATTGCAGTATCAGGTCATCAATTTGTCTCTATCATAATAGACAATTCCTATAATATCAGTCTTTTTGTATGACACTAGTGCAGCAAAACATGTTCTACATACACACAAACTCACAACACACATATTCACACACATATTTATATACACACTCCAAAAACTGTACACACACACACACTCACACAGAGACCATGTTGATGCTTTACTTTTGTTCATTTCTGCATGTCTGTAGCTATAATGTCATATAAAAGTTATTTGGCATTAAAGCTTCGTAGCCTAGAAGTGTTGGTATTATTAATTCACATGATAATGAAGAGGATTAGAGAGAAATACAACTGTCCACCTGTAATTATTACTACATGAATGCATAAAGAAACAACATTCTGCATTCAAAGAAGTATTGCACAGCAATACAATCACAACTAATAAGTGTAATAGGTATGTGATTAGCTAGCGCCTTATGTATACCATAGTGAGGTAATGATTAATAGACATCATAAAATATTTCTAGACAATGCTACTAAAGAGGAATGAACATGGGGAAATGCAAAGAATCGTCTGCCATTTGAAGACACCACTTCTATTATTAACATTTCCTGCTCAGCTGCTCAGCTTCAGTGCTTCCCTACAATAATAACAAGTATATATTTATCTCAGTGAAAATTCTAGAATTTTAATAGGGCAAAATTGTATGCAAGATATAATAATTATGCAATCTTGCTCATATATTCTATCAGTTGACATAGTAGATATGATGACCTTCTGGATTTCCTGATGATGGCTAGCTGAAAAATTGAGTGAGGAAATTTATTTAATTATCGAGGAAGCTACTGTAGTATAGAGTATAGTTGTTCTTGATAACAGACAAGGTAATTTGCTATTATAATTTTCATTGAAATGCAAACTTTAAAGGGCCTTTTTGGTCTCCTTCTAGAGTCCAACTTTTGCAAAGCAACTTTCTTCATTAACTGCTCAGGCATCCTGTCAACATCATAAGCTTGGCACTCAGAAAATACAAAATCTAAACTTGGGTACTATATGTTGGTAAAGCCCCTTATCAACAGCAACAGTGTGTGCCTGAGGACTTCACCTCCCAATATTATTCAGATATAACATAATTATACATTATCTATCATTTGAAAAGAAGATAATTGTAGAGGCCAACTACACTACAGAGCTATTTCCACAGCCAGACTATTTACACGTAGTATTTAACTGTGGATGGAGCTTGCATAATTAATATAAGTCAGACCGCCATATTCTTCATATTTTTTGGTAATATGAGTGCTAATAATAGAGAATTCGGTAATGTATAGTAATGGTGTAGAAAACTAATACGTAATTCTTTGCAATCTCTGCCAGATTACTAATCTTTAGATGACAAGTGATTACGAATTGTGACTGGTCGAGTAATTATCTTGATGGGTGGAGTTGAGGTGTTTCTCTACAAAAAATTGTAACTACTTTCTAAATTTGCTCCCATGATTCCCTCAAGTCAATAGATGAGCTTTAGTTCTGCTGTACATTTGTGGAATCCTTTTTGCTAGACTTGAGTATCTTGCTGTATGTCATTGAGGTGTTGCAAAGTTTAGTTTGGCAGATGTCTGTGAGAGATATTTATGGCTATCAGTGTGTTTGGTGCATAAATATGCTCCTAAAATCCACCTACTTCATGTATTAAGAAAAATACTACGAGCAGAAAGAGGTTGTATCAATGGGCTCTCCAATATCTGCAGAACAACCAACCCATATATGGAATTCTTTAGAGAATTGGCACTCACAACTGCCCCACTGAAGCCAAGGTTTTGTAAGAGATATGTGGATGAACCTTCTGCATTGTGAAAAAGAGAAGTGAGCAGGAGTTGTTTGACCACGTGAATACCATCAGGCCATCCATAAAGTTCACGATGGAGCGTGAAGTGGATACATCGTTGCCCTTTCTAGATTGCCACCTACACAGGAAGGAAAATGGAAGGCTGACTGCAATGGTTGTCAAGCACACCAACCAGTATTTTATTATAGATCATATCATCTATCCATGTCAGAAGAGGAGTGGTGAACATGATAGCTATAGCCAGGATGGTAGTGACTGAGAAGGAGGATCTTTGGAAGGAGGAACATCATTTGAATAAGGTCTTTATAGAGAACGGTCATCTCAAACCTTTCATCGACCTTTCATGTGCAGATATATCTAAATGCAGAAAGCAAGATAAGTACGGCAATGAGGAGGCTAAAAAGAATAATGTTAAGGTTGTGATTCCTTATGCAGCAAGGATGAGTGAAGACATTAGCAGAGTCTGCAGGGATTCAAAATAAAAGTCATTTTAGGATCAGGAAAAACTCTGAGGACACAACTGAGCAAAGTGAAGGATGTTTTACCAGGTAATATAGGTAATATGCAGTAATGCATTGTGTACTGCAACCTTTGTAGCTGTGGGAAATACTACATAGGGTAGACCATCAGAAGGACTGGAGACCAGAGTAAACGAACATCAAGATGCCTGTGGAAAATGTGCTAAAGAGAGGTCTGCAATTGATGAACATGCATAAAATATTGGACATCCTATTTTGTGGGAGGAAGCCACCATCTTGGACAAGGCCAGAAGACAGAAGGAACAGTGAAGGAGGCATTGCACATCAGCCTAACACCAAGGTGTGGGCGGTTCAATTGAGACTGTGTAAGGACTAACGTGGCTGCTGGGAAGCTACTCTCAAAAGTTTGAAGCCACGGCCACCATAATTATTCTTATTTCATCTATTGTTTGTATCAGTCTGTCTATCTGTCTATCTCTCTATCTGTATGTCTGTCTCTAGTTAGTTTTTTAATCAATTATTTATATATTTATTTATTGATTGATTTTATTTCTGGTTCACATGCTGGACGCGTGTGCTGGTAGCACATGGTGGATAGCTACCGATACAATTGTAGCAGGCTCCCGTGAGTCTTAGCATCTCATTGTACATGATGAAGGCTAGAACATTAAGTTGAAACATCAAGATAATACAATTTCTAGTTTATTATTGAAAAGGTTATTGTAATGTTATTATTTTAACTAAGAATTCATTGAGAGATATTTAAGAGAAATCTACGGTAGCAATACCCAGAAATTAGTGAAATGCTACGAGAAGATTTTACACTAGAGGGCTCAGTTGAAGAATCAACACGTGTTAAGAATGATATGCTGCGATGACCAAATTCTACTAACAAGTTTATGGATGAAGCCTCTAATTAAGACCAGAAGGGTATAGGATAGTGGAGAGAGTCAGCAAAGAGTTCCTTTCAGAGAGAATTTACCAGTCCTACAGAAGAATCAGTGCCTTAACAGCTGAATGTGAAGATTTGGAATGCAAACTTGATTGGCACTGGGAAGTGACTATCAGATGATTCAGACCCTTTGTGGGGAGAAGCTGAGAAGACCAACAGCAAATCCAAGCTGAACCATCAAAAGAAGCTGGAGACATATTTGGAGAGAAGAAGATTGACAAGTGAAGTTTCAACTCCAAAACTTTAAAAGATGGGTGGTGAATCTGACAGAGAAGAACCTTTCTCCAACTCAGGAAAAATTGCTTGCTTTGAGTCTTAATTTTGTCTGCATAGAGTCAACTTTTGATGCATAGCTGCAGTGGTAGTGATAGCCTGTAAGCTGGAGGATAACAAGCCACATGAGCATTGAGTAAGAATATGTGGAATGTTGAGAAGAGCAAGGAACCCAACTCAGAGAAAGGCCCTTGAAAAACTGAGGAAGATGGAACAGCTTATAATCTTACCAGCAGACAAGAAGATAACACTTCTAATGACAAAGGACAGTTACATTTCAAAGCTGACAGGAATACTGGTAACCATAACATACTGAAGAAGGACCTTACCAAGTTACAGGAAGACAAAGTGAATTGTGTGTAAAAATATGGAGAAGATGGGAGAAATATCAACTGCATTATACAATAGAATTATTATTGTTTGTTTGTTTATTTATTTATTTATTTAATTTACTATTTATTAGTTTACTATTTATTTATTTATTTGCTTGTTTGTTTGTTTATTTGTTGTTTTTGCTGTTTTTTTATTTTTTATTTCTTTATTTCTTTATTAAAAAAAAAAAATTTGTTAGTTTATTACCTATTATTATTTTGTTTGTTTGTTTGTTTGTTTGTTTGTTTTTATTTGTTTTTGTTTATTTTTATTATTTTATTTGTTTGTTTGTTTTTTGTTTGTTTATTATTTGTCTATTTATTTTATTATTATTTATTTTATTTTATTTTATTGCATATTTGTTTATTTGTTTGCTTGTTTTGTTTTGTTTATTTTTTATTTGTTTTTTTAAAGTTTATTTGTTTACGTTTTTTTCCCTTCTTTGTTATTAATTTTATTATTATTTTTTTACCCACTTATTTACTTGTTTGTTTATTCATTTTGTTTGTTTGTTTGATTGTTTTGTATTTATTTATTTATATTTATGATTATTATTTATTTTTACATATGGTTTACATGTTATACGCATGTTCGGGTTCAAATGTTGGTCACATATGACAGTTCACGTGTTGCATGGGTGTGCTGATAGCACTTGGTGGATAGCTAGCCAACAGTATAGAGTAGGCTCATGTGAGTCTTCCTATCTCATTATTCCTGATGAAGGCTAGATCATCTAGTCGAAACGTGGAAAGAATACAATTTCAAGTTGAATATAGAGAAGGTTATTGTAGGGTCTTTCCATCCAAGATAACTAAGATTTCTAAATGTGTCACTTCTCTTCCATATGTGTTAGTAGCACTCCAGATGGTTGAGTCGAAGAAGTTTATTTTTAGGAGGAAAATCTCCAGCAGCTCCTTACACTGGCAGATAACAAGAATGAATTTCTGCCATATCTGCGAGGTATTTGTAGTCCAGGTCAGTAGTTTTAGATGAGTCATGTCAGATGAGCGATCCTTATTCCCATGGCATTTCCCGAAGTTTTAGATATTACTCGATATGCCATGGCCATCTTTGTTGCCATGATATGTCCCTGAAATTGTAGATATTATTTAGAGGCCATCCTTGGTACATGATATTTTTTTAAGTTGAAGATATTATCCAATATATCATGGCCATCCTTGTTCCCATGGTATTTCCCTGACGTTGCAGATATTACTCTATATGTCATGGCCATCCTTGTTCACATGGTATTTCCCTGACGTTGTAGATATTATCAATATGTTGTGGCTTGATATTTGTTCGCTGAAGTTTTAGATCTTGCACCCTCTGCTGGGCCATCCTTGTTCCTATTATTGATCCCTGAAGTTGTAGATATGTTGGAGCCATTCTTGTAACAATTGATGTTCCATGAAGTTGCTCAATATGGTCAGACCATTCTTGTTCTGATGAGTGGTCCCTGAGGTTGTAAGTATTGTTCCCTAAATATTGGTACCTAATATGGGTCATCTATGTTTTCTCCCTATGATGGGCCTTCCTTGTTGCTATGGCTGTTTCCTTAAGTTGTAAAGATATTGCCCCCTGATCGACCATCCTTGTTACCATATCTGTTCATTGAGTTGTAGATATTGCTCCTTATTCCCTATTATGAGACAACTTACTTTGTTTTTTTAGCTGTTCCTTGAAGCTTAGGTATTGCTACCAATGATGTGCATTCGTTTTTTCATGAGTTCTTTCCTGAAATTGATGATATTTTTCCTGCGAGCTTGTTCCCATTGCTATTCACTGAAGTTGTAGTTATTTCTTTCTATATTGGGCCATCCTTGTTCCCATTGCTCTTTGCTAAGGTTGAAGATGTTACTACCTAAGGTAGGCCAGCTTTATTCCCTGGCTGTTCCAAGAAGTTGCACCATATGCTGGGCCATCCCATGGCTAGACCCTGAAGATGTAGATATTGCTCACTATGATGAAGCCATCCTTGTTCCACTGCTGTTTAAAGTTATAGATATTGCTCCATATAACGGGGTGTTTTTGTACCCATGTTTCCCCTGAAGTTGTAATTATTGCTCCCTATGATGGGGCATTGTTGTTTCCATGGCTGTTTGCTGATGCTGCAGATATTAAACTCTGTGATAGAGTTCACTGAAGTTCTGTACATTGCTCTCTATGTATGTTGCCATGCCTGTTCCCTTAAGCTGCAGGCATTGCTCTTATATGGGGCACATTGTTCCCATGGCTGTTACATGAAGTTCAAGATGTTGCTTCCCATTGAAAGAGAATTTGTTGAGGAACAGTACCAGTTGAACGAATCTTGTCAGGAATGATGTGGCAGGGTGAGTTTTGACAGCTTGCTCTTAGCCACATCCCAACTGATAAGTAATGTCAATTTATGCATGTGCAACATTTAATCTTTTCTTTGTGTAATATATTTGATTTCCAGCAATGCATTATACTCAAAAGTAACTAAGTGTTTGGAAAACAAACCGACATCAGTGAATGGCATGTGCACTATTTTAGGTCAGGACCATTACAATGAATAATAAATACATACCTCAATGGTGTGTTTGTGCAATTAACTGAAATATGGGAGACAACAAACATCATTAAAACTTACTGCAAACTCTGTTCTTTAATTTGACGTTTGGAAGCTGCAAGTATTAAATGAAATGCATGAGAAGTCTACCAATAGAACAATAGAGAACCGACCTAAAAACCCACAACAAATTAGCATCCTAGAGGTTTGTTAATGTCATTAAACACATACATAGCAGCTCAGACCTCAGTATTTTATTGAATAATTTTGTTATATCACATAAGGTCAAATTAATTTAAATTACTACACATTAGGTATTGAGGAGACAAAATTGGCAGAAATGTGGACTGGATAATGTTTAGCAGCCTCTTGTCTTCCAGATTATGAGCCTACCACACTTTAGTGTCCACTGGGGGTTCAAGTTTCTCAATCACAAACACTCTCTTCAAGAACTATCTTAAAGCTTTTGCTTGATAAAATTGACTTTTGGATGTTATTTCTCTTACTGACAATGCACGGATGAAGTGTAGAACTTTTACCTGAGCCTAAGTATATGGAGAATGATGCCAAGGGCTAGAATTGAAGGTTAGGAAAAGTGATTGTGGGTTCTATACCAAACTTATATTGGCTGTTGTTTTAGTTGAGCAGAAAGTGTTATAGATATAATTATACCAACTAATGTTTGGAGATGGATTAGTACTAAATAATGGCAAGCCCATTTTCCATGGTTCCCCAGTTGTATCTGCATTAACACATGCATGGCAAGTACATTATATGGAGTTTTCTCTCTTTTGTCCAAGTCTTCGTGCATGTGCCTTCCCTTTCTCCTCTCAATTATTTTACATGTGGATATAAAACTCTCAAAGATTGGTAATACAAGAAGGTGACATGTTAGTTTATATTTTCATATATACACATAGCACACATATATACCTACACACAAGGACATATACATATGCACACATGCATGCCTGCACACAAAGCACATATGCATGCACACACAAACACACTTAAACACAAACACCACATGCACACTCTCACACACACACATACACACACAAAAAAGTCTGATCATCTGCCAGTGCAGAAAGCAATAAACATTCCTTCTAGTATGATAAAGCCAAAACTGAGTATTCACAGAAAACTACTGTGTCAAAAGCGTCTGCACAGCAGCTTGCTTGCTCAGTTAGGTATGGAACGAATTGTGCCACACTTGAAATAATTTAGATATCTTCCCTGAAATATATATGTACACATATTCAGGCACACAATCAGCTCTCATATTTCAGAGAATTATTATATCAGATATCAGTATCACTGCACATATCTATGGCTCCCAGGTTAAATTCACCACCTATGAAACTTGTTATAGTGCTCTCATTTCAAAATTGGTAATAGTTCCATATATTACTTCCAAACCTACTAGCTACTTAATAAGCAGTATTGTATTGACTAACACTACTTTTGGCATCAACCAGTCTTCAAAGCACAGCCCTCTTGATAGCATAACACATAATAGCTGAAGAGGCTAACTTTCTTCTTATTATTATTAATTAGCCATAAGGAAAAACATTGTTTTATTTACCACTAATGGTTTCATCAAAAGTTGAGATACCACAAATAGGAAACTCACTTGATATATGTAGATATTTATTTCTAACACTGCTCTGCCTGGACATAACAAAAACACTCTAGAGCAGCAGATTTACTCGCCTCTAAAATTATTACTCATTACAGCTCTCAGAGTTGTGGATGTTCCTGGTTACATGAATAGCTGCAGCCCCAAAACAAGTTCTGAGTAAATGTGATTGGATCTGTAATTTTCTGCTCATTGAGATGTAGTCTAAATGATGTATTATTATGTCATCCTAATTTTAGTGCCATCTATCAATACATCTTTAGAAAAGTATAATTTCAGACACAACTATCATTGGGATTATGCACCTATTAATCAATGTGATGGTTCAACAAATTTCTAACCAATCAACTTTGAAAAGCTTCTTTGCAAAGTCTGTTGAGCTCTTTAGAGCATCAGTATGCAGTTCTTCAGCATTAGTGTCAAACATGTAATGTAAAAAAATGGAGAAAAATGAAAAGTGGGAAGGCCCAATTAGAAGCATCCCAGTGTGGGTCCAGTTGTGTAAATGAATGATAACAGAAGCCAATAATATTCAAACACAGGGGAAGGAAGGGGAAACCAAGGAGAACAAGAACATTGTGATGTAATCATTACTCATACTGTACAGAAGGTATATATGTGTGAATTGATAGATAGCTGGATATATTTAAAATATTGTACTCTATTATAGTAGTACACCTACATTACTTATATCTATCTTATTAAGCTCTAATTGACCTATTTTATTTACTATATTTCTACTGTTTTTAAACTATAGTAGTAGACCTACATTATTTATATTCCGTCTGTTTATATTCCGTCTGTTAAACATTAGAAGAAGAGCTATAATATTTATATTAGTGCTGTTATTAAACTCTAGTTATAGCCTACATCATTTATATTTCTACTGTTATTAAGCTCTAGTGGAAAACCTACATTATTTATATTTCTACTGTTAATAAGCTCTAGTATGTATATTATTTATATTTCTGTAAGTTCTAGTTGTTGAATTATTGTGTAATCATTACCTTATGGTAGACACCTATATTTCTGCTGTTAATAGCCTCTATTAGACAACCTACATTACGCTGTTATTAAGCTCAAATATATTTCTGCTGTTATTAAACTCTAGTCATAAATAGACCAACATTCCAATGTTATTAAACTCCAGGATATTTCTGAACTTTAGACCCTACATTATTTATATTTCCAATGTTATTAAGCTCAGGATATTTCTGATGTTATTAAACTCTAGTAATAAATAGACCTACATTATTTATATTTCCAATGTTATTAAGCTCCAGGATATTTCTGATGTTATTAAACTCTAGTAATAAATAGACCAACACCAATGTTATTAAGCTCCAGCTGATGTTTATTAAACTCTGGTAATGGACCTACAACATTTCCACAGTTGTTCAGCTGTAGTATATTATTGGGCTCTAGTAGTATACCTATATTATTTATGTTTTTGCTGTTATTAAGCTCTAGTATTAAGCTCTAGTATAAGCTCTTTTAGTACACCTACTTTATTCTTAAGCTCTAATATAAAAACTACATTATTTATATTTCTGCTGTTAAAAGGCTCTATTAGAAAACTTATATTATTTATATTTCTGCCATTATTAAGCTCTAGTAGAACTCCATATTTCTGCTGTTATTAAGTTCCAGTAGAACACTTGACATTGGAACTATGTTTGGGCTCAGTATGGATCCATTCGGATTCTCAGAAAAAAGTAAACATCACATGCTAATTGGTTAAGGTAGTTTAGCAGCATTTACACAAACTGGAGAATTCCTGGAATAACTTTTAATATTCATAGCTTCTATTGCAAACCATGCAGGTAGAAAGCTATCTTGACTTGCTTCAGCCAATGGCATAGAAATAACCACAAAAGAAGAGCAGGTATATAGATATTTAATAAGCCAATTCTCGTAAGGAAAGACTGTAATTATGCTGAGCATTTAGAGGAATTATAAATTATAGGTATAATTTTTTGTGTGAAATTGTTAAATACAAAAAAAAATTTGCGAGAAATAATTATTTGTAATGGTACATTTTGCTACATCCTGTAAGAAGAGTATCAGATATACATCAGGTGTGTCATTATAACAAGCTTACATGCCGGGAAAGGTGTCTTTCCAAATAGTCAGTTAATTTTCTCTCATATTCTTTCATTACAGTAGTAAGGGATATGTAGAGCAGTTATGAGGCAGAAACAAAACGTTTAGTTATTGCTATAAACACAATAGGTAACAATCATGATAGAGTTTAATTATAATAAACTTGTTAATAAATTGTATTCTCCCAAAATTTTGACTAGATGCCATAACCCACATCAGGAGTAATGGGATGAACCAGTAGCTACCTATTCAACACATGCTACAAGACACACCTTGGCACACACATCCAGAACTGCATATGAACCAGACGTAGAAAAATAAAATAAAGATGATAAAGATCTAAACAAATAAATAAAAAATTAAATAAATAAATAAGTAAATAAATTAATGAACAGATTAAGAAATAAGTAAAATAACAAATAAAAATAATAAATAAAATAATCAAATAAAAAATAAAAATAAACATTAAAATAATAAAAGTAACAATAAAAATTAAAAATTAAATTAATATATGTCTGTTATTAAAAAGAGGAACAAGTATGACAAATAACTCAACACATAAAAGTTATGGTGGTAGTGGCATCGTCATCAAGAGAGTGCCTCCCCAGCAGCCATGCAAGTCGATTCCAACAGTCAGTTGAACTGTTCACACCTTGGTGCTGACTGATGTGTAATTCCGCCTTTACTAACAGTTGCTTCCGTCTTCTGGCCTGCTCAAAGATGGTAGCTTCCTCCACAAACTTGGATGCACATTATCCCATGCATGTTCAACAATTTCACACTTTCTTTTAACGCAATTTCTACAGGCAACTTGATGTTCTTTCAGTATAATTTTAAATAATTATAAGGAATCACTACCATAGGATTCTTCAATTCAGACACCTGATTGCCTGAACCAGTGCATGTATCTTCCTTTCTGCATTTAGATGTATCTACAAATAAAAGTTTGACGAAAGGCTGGTGGATAACCATTCCATATAAAGACTCGATTCAAATGATGTTCTTCCTTCCAAAGATCCTCCTTCTCAGTCACTACTCTCCTGGCTCTATCATAAAAGCCTTCGCCACTCCTATTCTGATATGAATAGGATAATGTGATCTATAATCAAGGGACCAGGTGGTGTGCATTAGTTTTCTGTAAACTTTTTTTCCCAGTTAATCTTCCATCTTCCCTCCTCTGTAGGTGGCAATCAAGAAAGGGCAATGATCCATCCACTTCAAACTCCATGGTAAACTTTATGGATAAACTGATGTTGTTAAGATGGTCCCACAACTCCTGTTTACTTCCCTTCTTTGCAATGCAGAAGGCATCATCCCTGCATCTCTTCCACTTGGCTTCATTGGGACAGTTGTGAGTGCCTATATCTCAAACAATTTCACATAAAGGTTGGCTACTACTGCAGATATGGAGAGCTCATTGCTGCAACCTCTTTCTGCTCATAGTATTTTTCTTGATACCTGAAGTAGGTGGATTTTAGACACAACTCAACATTTCAGAAATCCTATCAACACAGTTTAGCCCTCTCATGCAAGCTTTCATCTTTTGTCAACATTCACTTCCATGGCCGCATCAAAGGGAATAATATTGGTAAAATGATAGGAAATAACAAACCTGACATTACAGTGATCCTGTGCCAAACATTGACCTTGAATAAGCTTTATAAATTGCCCACAATCCTTGACATATGTCTAGCTAGAGGTGATATCAAATGTGCTATGAACATGGTAAGATTATACGATGTGCACGTATACAAGACACAATTGGCCTAAGGGGAAATTCATATCTAAGGGCACCCCATAAATGATTGGTGGTTTACTTCCAGTGGGCCTAATTCAATTGCATAATGCAGTTGTTATCTCTCCCATCTTCTCCATATTCTTTAATACACGATTCACCTTGCTTTCCTGTTCCTTCGTAGAATCCTTCTTCAGTATTCCATATGTCCTGGTCACCAGCATACCGCTCAGCTTTGAAGTGTAACTATGTTTTGTCAATCAGAACTGTTGTATTCACCTTGTCTGCTGTAAAATCATGATCTCTTCCATCCTCCTCAGTTCTCCCAGGGTCTCTTTGTCAGTTTGTCCCTTGGTTTCCTTGTTCTTCGCATGTATTCTTCCTCAAATCTTATGTGACTCATTATCCTCCATGGTGTCCATCAAAGGTAGACTCTTTAGAGCACGGACAAAGTAATAAAAACAAAGCGAGCACTTATTCCTGAGTTGGATAAGGATTCTTCAGTGTCAAATTCAACATTCTGTTTAATGATGGAGATAAGTCACTAGCATAAGCAGACATACCACCAAGCTTTGCAGCAACACTTCAAACTTAACCAGACAGTCGATTACCTAGTCTTTTACAACTATTCCAAATACAGCACATACTAAGATGTGTACTCTTGCCAAAAATTCTAATTTGTCAATTATATGTAGTGGATTGAAGTAATCACTCACTATTCTTATTTGATTTGCTATTTAGTATGCATTTTCCTGCATTTAATATTTGTGTGATTCCCACCAACTAGATTAGTGGGAAAAGACAGTGTCATATCATCGTTGTCATTGGATCTGACACAATGTCTGTTTTATTACTGCACAGTAATGCTTCCAAGTATGAATGCATTGTCGTTTAATATTATTGGTTTCCCCTGTGTACAAAATGTCCATCGTCTAATTTTCCAATGCTTTTGCAATGGCTAATCCACTTGAGATGTGTAAGGAAAGTATATCAATTTCTTTCATTATTATAATGTCCAGTAAGTTGATTGACTGAGAATGTTGTTATCTCTGTATTTTCTTTGCAAGGTTCTCATCCCAATTATAAAATCTTTGGACATGATATGGATGAAGGGTTTATATATAATATTTGAAAATATGCAGTCAGCACCCATGGACACACAACATTTCATCTCAACATCTTAATAGGTGGGCACTTGTCCACCAAACTTGATCTGCCAGCATGTAAAAAGGTTAGAACATTACTCCATTTAATGCACACTAGACCTTTACTCTGATTTGGATATGGATCCAGAGCCACAATAGAATGTGCACATAAAAACTTAATGTAGCCAGAAATACTGAGCAGTTGTAATGTTATGCCAGACTGGTTCACTGTTAATATCCAGCATCCTCTCAGCAGATTATTCAGACCATCTACGTTGTCAACTTCTTAGTCTGACAGATTTGCATTAGTCATTACTCACATCTTCTATCTTCCTTAAAAATCTTTCCCTGGTATGTTTATCCTCTGAGCCAACTATGCAATTAGGGATCCCACAGTTAAGGAAGAAGTACGGATCAGAAACCGATTTCCATGCAGTGGATAGGCATGTTGGCTTAGCCTTTGTTTCCCTGCAATGTTTGAATTTCTCCTCCTCTTCATTTATATTCCCCCCATTTTATCATGGAATAGTTTATTCATCTTAGCACTGTAGTAGTCTGTTACTACTAGTACTGCATGCAAATATGAAATTACAACACATTATCTAATGCACTGAACTGGCTCGTGATCAAATCAAAGGTATTTTACAGTTTACACTAACAAAGGGTGACATGATAGTAAATGAGATGTATTTAACCACAATAATGTTAATATAAACTAATGATATGAGAAGAGTAAGGTCACAGTCTATCACTCCTCCCCTCCCTCCTTAGCTTAAAAGGTCAATTAATCAAATAGATGGTCAGCTGTTTCGACTAGAATGGTATGGAACTGATGCAGTTGCCTTCACTTTGGTTTGCTACACTTGAATTGCTGTCTCTGTCCGTGATGGTGCTTCTTGATCAAGTTGGATTTCTATTCCAGGAGGTCAGTGGATTTGGTTCTCAGCAGTAGTTCTGGACCCATTTCCAGAATATTTGATTTCAGACCCAATAAATTATAGTTTAAATTTCTTATAATTGCACCATATACATTACATGATGAAGGACATCTCTTACATTCATCAACTTAATCAAATAGGATAGGGTTCCACTTACCTTTATTATGGTTCCTAGTATCCACTTGTACTTTGATCATGTAAAATCCTCCAGGTCATCTTCACCAAATGTTCTCAATACCTTTTTGTTCATTGGCTTCTTTCTGTTTCGTCTCTCTTCCCTTCCACTCTGTTTGAAATATTTGGAAACAAGTTAACTAAACAACACCTCAGGCGTTGACCCATAAACAGCTCTGAGAGTGGAATTCCTGTTGTTCAATGAGGTATAATGCAGTACTTGACGATAAACTTTGATAACTTTTCCTCGACGGTGAAACCTCCATTGGCATAAGCCTTGCTTAACAGCTATTTCTGCCAACCAATTATAAGAAGGGTGGTAAGTAAGGGTGGTAAGTACAGGCATTACATGCTTAACCCCATTCCTTACCACTTTGAATTCATCGCTTGTTAAGGAGGGACAATTATCTGTCATAATCTTGTGAGGAAGAGTGTGAGCCAAAAAGGGACTAAAGCATTTCAATTGTCTTGGCTTTTGTAATAGAAGACATAACTTGACCTTCAACCATTTTGAGTGAGCATCTGCTAAGATACATGTGACCAATGAATGGACAATGCATAATCCAGATGCAGTTGACTCCAGGGTATTTCTGGCTACTCACAAGGGCGAGGTGGTGGCAGTTGAGTGTTGATTCACTTGATAATATATAGTACAGCTTGTAGCCATCCAAACAATGTCGCATGGCCACCACACATAAGATCTGGCTACAGCCTTCATCTTGGACGATCCTGTGTGAGACTCATGGATTTCTTCCAACATCAATCTCCTCCCTATTTGTGCAACTAACACTTGTGATCCCCATAGCAAATAGCCACCCAGGGTATTAAGTTCCTTCTGACTTAACTCAGTACGGTTTCAGGTCTTCCCTTCTGTCATGATTGTGGCCATCCATGCCTAATATAAGTTATTACTTTGCTTAAACCTGGATCTTTGGCCGTATCACTTGATGTCTACCACATTAATACTAGTCATATCCAATTTATTCTGCAGATGAATGAGGTCTCCTGGTAGTTTCACTAAGGAAATTGTAACCAGACTAGGTAAGGTAACCTACTCAAAGCATCACAACTTCTTACCAGCCTGTGCCTATCATGAATTTGTAATGTAGGGGTGGAATCTGTCTAGGTTCCTTAATCAGGTAAGACAGAGGTTGATGGGCAGACGCAATAATAAATGGTCTACTAAAGAAGTAGGTATAAAATTTGGTAACACCAAATATTATCATTAAACATTCCTTTTCTAGCTGTGAGTAATTTTTATCAGCTGCACCCAGAGTTCTAGAAGTGTAAGTGATTGTTTTTCATAGCCATTGTCCATTATAAAGGATAAAATACATAGACTGTCCAGGGAATCCCAGTATAGTTAGCAAGAAGGATCAGCCTTTTGTAGTGGTAAGGATAAGCCAACTCAATAATCATCCACTCTGCTAGTGCAAAACCCCTTATCATAGCAAGTGATGCATCTCTCAATATGGTTTGGGTTCAGTCTTATCACATGTACAAAATTTTATCCAGTGGTCCAGGAAATAATTACCTTTGTCCAGGGAGTTTAGGTGATGGCCTTAAGAATAGAATTACTGTGTAGCTGCGTGTAAAAAAATGAGCTAATCAAAAATGTGCCAAGCTACCTTGTTAACATGACATGACCATAAACACTGCATGCAGTTGCATCATGATCATTTCACTAAATAATCAGGCTACATGACTTCTCTGTAGGATTAGCTACTCTTGAGCATTCAGATTATAATGAACCACCTAAGAAAAAAGAAAAAATCTTGTCAATGGAAAGTTGAATGGTCATGTCACATGTCATCATGTATCAGGGGATCAAGTTCTGCTCAGCACAGTATATGTTCTCATAGTAGATGGAGGACAATTGTGCAAAGTGAAATGCCACATGGAAACTAGATGCCAAAATAAATCTTTCATGACATCTTTATTAGATTGAATGGCATAGTCTAGGTACTTAGATAATGTGTGCATGCCGTATCAATGTGGGTTTAGTTTAGATAGTCATAATCAAATGTGTTGGGTGCTTACTACTTAGTGGCTGCTAATTACAATTAAAAAACAAGAATTACAATGACCTCAAAATCATCTTGAAATTTACTCCCTCCATGTCTTGTCTAGATGCTCTAACCGTCATCAGGACTAATGAGATGATAAGACTTTAGTTTGTATCACATGGTGGTTATCTGGCTACCAGTATAGAGGAACCTCACGAAAGTCTTAGTATCTCATTATTCCTTTTGAATGCTGGAGTTTGTAGTCAAAACTTTTAGAGAGTAAATTTAAGTCGATAATTGAAAAGATCATTGTAATTTGTTTTGTTAACTGAGAATTCGTTGATAACAATGTATAGATTATACAAATTTCCAAGCACATGATAGCAGGTTAAATTTGTACCACATAAAATCATAGACTAACCAAAATTATTCCTGATGAAGTCTAGAGCATCTAGTCGAAATGTCGAGAGAGTAAAAAATTGAAGTGGTTTATTTGAAGGTTGTTATGTCAACTGAGAGTTTGAGAGTTTGTTAAGAATATCAAATCACTTTTTTAAATCTGTATGATGATGAGTTAATTTGAATATAACAGTGAAAATTATCAACTGGCATACATGATTATATATGGTAAAGGTTGATCGCCTGTGGTCCACATAATAAGCACTCCCTTATAGTCAATTTAGTTCTTTGTTTTACATAATCTTGTATGTAGTTCATATTTGAACTTATAATATTTAAACTTATAATATTTAACGTATATACACTAATGTAGCACACGTGCCAAATTGAACGCATATATGCAAACAGTCCATTAACATATATACACACCGTATGTTCATGCACTGAAGCAAACATAACTTCTTGCAGTCGGTCACCCATTTCTTATATGTTGCATGCTCCACCTTCCTTTATTTGGCTGCTTCTTTAGCTGGTGAGCAACTTCTCTATAAGTTGGCTAAAAAGTCTGTGAAAGGCTAAGATTGAAGGTCTAAAACAAATGCAGAAGAAAAGTGCAGAGCAGAAATATCGACCTCTAACAAAACATAGACTAGAAGGAAAAACTTGTAAAACTACAATATGAGTTTGCATTAAGCTTAAAACAAGACATTAAATGGCCAAAAAAGATAGAATATATGAAGTTAATTTGCATAAATGACCACATGAAAACACTGTCAACATAAGACTAGTAAACAGCTTGCAAAATAACACACAGTGGTTGTGCATGTGCACTTATTCTAGAGCATTCATTAGTGTTCCTTGAAAATTTTAACGTTAGGAAACTATCTAATGTCTAAATGTAATTTCCCATAAATTTTTCCACACTGCAGGTATGTAAAACACTGATCCACACACAAACTTGCACATGTGTGCACACACATACACATGTATGTACATAACATTGTGTACACATAGAATACACTCACGTCTATATGTACACACACTGTCTAAACACACACATGTGCACACATCGCTGTGTAAAATGCTAAGTAAACATTCAAACTTTCTAGTATGAATTTATGTAATGTACCTTTCTTAGAGAGTAGGATTACCATGGTAATGATAATGGGTATCAGAATCAGCATGATCACTGCAGAAGTTCCACCCACTATACTTCCAATCAGTGCTACTTTGATACCTCTCTCAATGCCATCATCACTAGTTTTAGGTGTTATGGTAGTAGTAACATCAGTAACTGTTTCTGTGGTGGCATCTACAGGATGAAAGTAGTTACATTTTGAAGGGGAAATGAACATCAAACAACAAAATCACTGTTACCCTTTTCCAAAATAAATTACGCAGATAAAACGATAGTTCATCTACAATCATTTCCCCTCATATGGTAAAGATAAACATCCTCTTTTGGACATGGTATAACAGTTGCCTGGAGTGAGAATTCCAGCAAACTGAAGAACTGGGTGGGGCATTTGTTCTAGCTATGGCTTGAGTAAGTGGAGGATGATAGTTATGCATTTCTGATCGTGAAGAGCATCGAGCAAGTGTGACTGCACAATACTTTTTGCGGTAAATAAATCCTTCAATATTTTATAGTTTTGAGGACTGCTGCTTTACTACCTTAGAGAATTATTTAAGGCAAACTGGGAGTTTAATGGGGCTAATAGAAGACAGCCTTAAACTGTTAAGAAGTTTCCAATGTGCATTTTACCAGAGATATGAGCATGGCTATATTTTGGAAGGGAAGAAGGTTTACCCTATCAGCTATTAAAAAGTAGATCAAACTAATATAAGCACTCCTTGATGGATTACACTCTGTAGCTCCTGCCAAACAAGGGATACCGATAAACATTTGGACTGCACCATGAACGAGTATGCAATATTTATATTTGTAGGCATGATCAATTTCTGTTAAAAGAGCATTTTCTAAACAAACAGATATTTCCTGATACCTAACTTACCAGAGCCATTGCAGCCAGTCACCTGAGAACTGGTTGATGCCAAACCTTCAGACATCAAGGAAATATTGCATGCAGAAGATGAAGCTTCAATAGAGGATAATACGAGAGGACCAGATATGTTTGCAGGATAGATGGTTGTCCTGACAGTAGGTCTGACACAATCACCAACACTCACACTCCCATAGTAGGTAGAACTGAAAGCTGCCATACTAGACGTGGGTGGTGCAGCAGTAGATACACCTAGTGGAATAAAGGGTAACTGTCAATACAATCTTAAAATAGCATCAATTACAAAAAAGCTGACTGGTAAAAATTGTCCTGACTGCATCACCATCTAGATCCAGTGCTGGAAGAATAGCAAATGCTTCAATCTTGCATTGGGATAGTTGCAACAAATACTTGCCATAACACTCTCCTGGCAGACTGCTAGAGATAGCCCACTGCACCACACCATTTTCAATTCTAACATCAGATAATTGTGAAACATCTGCAAGTTTACAACAGAAGATCATAATTATTGTCCACAGACAAACCAAAATTCTCATATGCTAAATTGTCGATGAATGTTAATTTACACTGTGTTCCCCATGAAGTGTCTATCACATTTTATTCAATGATGATCAGATGCAATAATTTGCATTGAATTTTTGCTCTCTCAATCTACTAGATGTTCTAGCCTTTATTATTCTGATGAAGGCTAGAGCATCTAGTTGTAACGTCGAGAGTAAAATAATTATTGAGAAGGTCATTGTAATTTTATTATGTTAACTGATAGTTCACACTATTCAGATTAAAACCACTTCTTAATATGCATTGGGTCCGACACACTGGGAAGCAGTTTCCTAATTCGTAGATGTGAACAATGAACATTGAATGTGCATCTAATTCACATTAAATGTGAATTTAGGACACATATTTGAAAGAAAGAACCATCACACAGAAGTCAGAAACCAGCCAAAGCAACTAGTTTTGCAGTAGGTAATTATCTGAGTAATTAAGTATTGAAGTTTTCATCAAGCAAGGCATTAAAAACAAAATTCACGGGCATAAAATCTGTAATAATTTTGCAAGCAAACATATGGAACAGCGTTGTAAGGTTTGGTTGCTGCCATAGTTGGCTAGAGATAAGGTTATAGTCACTTCTAACCTATTAAATTGCTTGTGGATTTGTAAACACTTTCAGATCTCTTCCACACTTCCTTTAAATTAATAGTGTGTTTGTGTGCTTAATGTGTGTGTATGCCTATACTTATGCAATAATCTATACACATGGTCTCATAGAGTATATTCACCCAAAAATGTGATGTTGCATTTAAACCCAACACAAGTGCTGTTGGCCAAAAAAAAACATTGAAGAAATGTACAGAGCAACAATTGTTTATTTCAAATGCTCACTACATTTTATTGCTACATTTTATTATGCATGAAGGGACCTCCACGTAAAAAAGTAGGCAAAGGTCAAACAAGCATTACTTGTTCTTTTGAGAGCATCCTGCTAAAGCTGTTTGTTTTCAATTTATTTCAGTACTAGTTTAATTGAAGTTTGAGGGAAACCACATCTGTAAGTGGTAAGTTTCCTACTATTTTTGTTATACTTCCTATAATATAACTGGTGTAACTGAAATTTGCTAGATCCCTACTTCCTGTTCGAGCCAGTACTTGAGTTTAAGTTTTAGTTGTTGTTGTTGTTGTAGCTAGAACAAATGGCCTATAATATAACTGGTGTAACTGAAATTTGCTAGATCCCTACTTCCTGTTCGAGCCAGTACTTGAGTTTAAGTTTTAGTTGTTGTTGTTGTTGTAGCTAGAACAAATGGAATACTGGATTTTATTCTCTAGCACTATTTTCGTTTTTTCTAGCTAGCTAAGAATGAACAGCAGGACCCAATACTGGGTCGCAGCCCAGAACTTATTTCCTATCAAGAACAAAACAAAATGGCTGCTTTAGTATAATGACCTAACATAGCTATTTATGTTGAAGCAAAAAAAGTTAATATTGAAGGCTCCATGTACTAGGGGTATACCTTAGATTTGATAGATCAATACTTTGGTTTCACTATAGCACTTGATAGATGAATACACGGTGGTACCTGGGAATTGTTTGTCCAACCAATGTTTTTCAAAAAAAAAATATATATATTTTTGGACTTGTCATCAGATTGATCATGTGATGTTATTTATATAGATTTCCCCCCTGGCCATGGAGGAGGATTCTATATCCACAAGGCCATGTGCTTTGGGGGCACCTTGATGGGGAATGCCGGTAGAGTGAAGGTGGGGACTTTCCTTTATGGGGGAGATATTTCCGCTATTGGTAAGAAAGTGCTAAAACATAATTAAACCTGGTGTTCTGAATAATATTTTCCATAGGCACTAAACTGTTGACCATCTATCACCTCACCCTACACCAAGTAGAGCCAAGTCTTTCCTCTACCAGCTCCTATCACAGCCCAGAACATGCCTCGAGGCAGCTCAACAGGCATAAAAGATGGGACTACAAACCAAGAAATGAATTGCTGTTCATGTAATAATTATTTTTGCTATTCATTAATTTGTCTTTGGTTTAGACATCTACATTCACATCTAAGGCCATTACGTAATATAAACGTATTCCTTTCCTCCCCATTCATAGCTTTTAGATGATTTGCTCACATAACATTAAAATACTAGAACCCCAAAACAGAATATATTGTTTTGCAGGTTAACCAATTTTCATACGACAAGCGTTAGTGGGTTTCAAGCTGTACTATGCATTTATATGTCCATTTGACATTTTTGAACCGATCAGATGCCTCTCCCACGAATTGTTTTGCCTGCTCCAACATCTTGTTCTAAATTTGGAATGGAGTTTATAATTATATTTATATCAAGTAAATGTGAAAGAATATTGCAAGAGGAATGATCACTAACAGCTACTACACAAACAGAAACAGGTATTCAAGCTTAAGCATAAACTTTTGACTTTGTTAAACAGTTTAACTGGAAGCAAATGAGCGTATTAGACACCTCCCACCATAGAGTAAGCAAGTAGCAGCCCCATAAAGCAGTCTCAGTTAGTATTATTAAGGGGTGACAGTTGCATTTTTAATATTTCCCCCCTTGTGGTTACAACTTTAGATTCTGCAAACTTCATGGTATGGACTTGATATATAGCTCAAAAGATAGGTCTCTCTGTATGCTCTCTTTTGACACTAAAATATATTTCATAGGTATAACTATAGGCAAGTTACTAGACCTTAAAGCGGAGGGACCTAAAAACCAGCATCCCAAAATCGCCGGCGAAAACCACTCCGAGTTGCGAAGTGCAAAAAAATTGAAAATGGTACGTCTAGCGCATACAATGAGCGTTTTGAATAGGCTGGTCAAGCGCGCGGGTGGAAAATTGAAGGCGTTGATTTGTTCCTTCAATTTTCCACGTGCTTAACCAGGTGATACATTTTTAACGCCTATTCAAAACGCTCATTGTATGCTTCCCTAGCCACTCGTACCATTTTCAATTTTTTTGCTTCGCAACTCGGAGTGGTTTTGGCCAGCGATTTTGGGGTGCAGGTTTTTGAGATCCCTCTGCTTTAGGGTCTAGTAACTTGCCTATAGTTATACCTATGAAACATATTTTAGTATCAAAAGAGAGCACATATAGAGAGACCTATCTTTTGAGCTATATATCAAGTCTATACCATGAAGTTTGCAGAATCTACTGAGCTCTAAAGTTGTAACCACAGGTTAAAAAAATTAAAATTAAAAAATGCAACTGTTACCCCAAGCACGTGTCCCTCTGATGAGCTAAATTAAGCCTGTATAAAGCTTAAATATCCCAAGCTAACTAGAACCTTGTTTACATCCCATATCAACTGGCATTAGAAATTGCACTGAAAAATCCATCACATTGAGGTTCTACATCCCAGAATGGTCCTCAGCGACAATGTCTATCTGAATGTTATGCTGTAGTTAGTGTTATTCAACAATAGGTACATTAATTATTGGGGCATGTGTGTGAACTCTCTCTAATCTCAAAGATGACTAAGGTCATCACTATATTTATTTACAGCTAATTCCTAGTTACGTATTTAACTTAATTATATTATATTTGCAGAAACCATAATATGCTAATTAATTTAAACACTGACATAAACATATACTCACAACCTACATAGAGTACCTGAGAAGTCAACCTGTCCTGCAACAGAGCCACCACTGCTGCTATTCACATTCTTAGTCACTGCAACAGCTGTGAAACTGTACGTGTTCCTGCAGAGATTTAAGCCACCAACATTTCCAGTTCCACTAGAGCTGATAGCCACTGTAGACATTGTCTGTCTATTCTCAGTAATATTTAGGGAATATTGCAGGACACAGCGAGCAGAAGGTCCAGCAGTGGTCACGGTCACATCGAATGACTTGAAACCATCACTTTCAGTGACACTTATAGTCGGAGCTGATGGACTTCCTGGCAAACAAAATGAATACAACTATAAATATATGAAGCTTATATGTATAATTGAATTGAGTATAGGTTAGGCATACTGCATGTTCCATCTATCGGATGATGTTATAATCAGGTGTGTAGATAACATGCTCTCCTTCAGCTAAGGCAACATGGTTCAATGCTTACCAGGTGGAGATGCGATGCAAACATGGAACTACCATCTAACCCTAGGAGCTAACATCTATCAGGTGAATTAACACAAAGCCATACCTATCAGGTAACTAGTATAACTATAACTAATCCTAACAAGAGTAGCTGTTAATTGTCATGACAAGATTTATGTTGTCTAATCCACTTAATAATATATCGATGCTCAGCTTCCCTGATGCCTCCTGACATGTTCACTTTATACTAAAGAATGAATAAACATGCAAGAAGAATTTATTATTAGCATGTGCATAAAAATGCTGGAAAATGGACTACCTTACCTAAGACAGTAGCTTTAGAAGTCTGCGTGTCATTAAGCAGTAGAAGGCCATCTGAGCAGGTGATGCTTGAGCCATTAAAGCCAGAGTAAATCACCAATGAGAATGAAGATATTATTCCTCCTGTCAAGGATTGCACAAGTGTGAATGTGAACCTATCATCAGGTCCTCCAACTAAAGGACCTGTATTTGAAGGAACAATAGTCCCTATGAAGCCAGAAACATTCCAGCTATGACTAAGTGATGATAGCCTGCAAGTAAACACAACATTATCTTCAACACAAAATCCTGTCCCAGTGTCATTAGCACCATTCACTGCCACCTCCAGAGGAGCAGTCCAACCTAATGAATTGTAACATATAAACAACTGCACCTATGACAACTCCCAGTCTCTGGAATAGTGCTGATTACCAGCTCTACAACATTTACAACCTGCACTAGCAGGCAGGACTGTGTGTACACATACAATCACACTATAAGGTTAATAAACTTACATTGAGCAACAAGGGCAAGAAGAAGAGCAGACACCACCATTATTCTGCAGATATGCATATAGTTGGTGGAAATTCATACAAGACATCCAAATACTACATGCACGAAGAATGGAGGTCAAGGAAAATGGGCAGATTGGGCTACTAGGAAATTGGTATTAACTCTCTTTTCTTCAATGACTACACAATTTGGCGCTAAAACACTTTCATGGAATTGCAAATGAGTTGTCTCTGAAAAATGGACCCAATGAAAACCCTAGACATTTAGGTCCCCCTATGCTACTGGTCATTGCTGAGTGAAATTATATAGACTTTAGGTTGAGGGGGGGAGGGCAGACCAACTATTTTTATACTTCAAATATTTTAAAGATTATAGCTGCTTTCAAAAGCTTTCCAGTGATGTACTTGATGAAGGCTAGTAAGTATGTATAACAGTGACAAGTAGACTCTGTTGAAAACTGTAACCTGATCACATTTAAAACCACAGGATTCCTGAACTACTTCCGATTCCCATGTTGTGCAACAGAACATCATAACCACATTATGACCAGGAATTTCCTTTCAGAGTCCATCATATGGGAGATAATAAAGTGTTTTTTTATTGAACAGGAAGCAACCATTGATGTACAACTTTTCACTGGTACACACAAACAAAAACCTTCCCAATAATAACTTAATTATGGGGTTCTCTTACATAAGCTATGGATGGGAAGTGGCTACAGGCACTGTGATTTTTGAGGTGATCATATTAGACATCACTGACATACTTACAAGCCTAAATAAAGCACAGTATAGGTAAACCATTGAAATAAGCATCTTCTGGTACCATGAAAAGTTAATTGAAAAAGTATGAAGGTTATAAGTTATGGGAGTAAAGCCCAGTACATGTTACTAGCCCATCACATTCACATTGTGTTGAACTCTTGACAAACACCAATGTTAACTATCTCCAATACCCAAAATTATGAACACAACCTACCAATTTATGAACTTCAACCAAGCTATTCCCAATCATCTAACCACTCCCAAGCAGTGGACGGTGAAGATATGGTCACTCCTCAAGTGTCGACATGCTAGAGAAGTTTGTTTCTAATAGAACATTTACACCAGGCAATAGGAGTGCTCAAGCTTCTCCAAGATATTGTTAGAAACCTCCCCAATGATCACTTTTGATGCAAAATATCTTGCATTAGTATAACCATGCCAAAGTTATGAGGGAGAGGAACTCAAAATCTGAGTGCAATAAGAATGCCAGACCATATCACGTGTTGAACTTTAGAATGATGATATCTCGAGATTACCGGAGTTTTCTCAATTATTAAATGCCACAGGGTGAAAGAAAATCCTGGAATATAGTTGCTTCCAGGAGCTAGCTGCTATTTATATGGCATGTTTACAATGAAGCTAGAGGATTATCATTCTAGGCTGGAAACACAAGTATTGATATCATGTTAAACCTCTCTTATCCTGAGTAGCTGAAATGCTACTAGGGGTCAGATAACCTCATTCCATGTAGTAGATTATATTACTCACCTCCTGTTGGCAGAAAAGAAAAGGATAAAACCATCCTTTTCCTTTTCACTCAAGTTTAAAAATACATATTCCGGAGAGGGCGGGTAGTAGGAACTCAATGCCATGTCAGTGGGAGAGCTAGTAGCAACTCGATGCCATGTCAGGGGGCAGGCTAGTAGCCACTCCATGCCATGTCAGAGGGCAGGCTAGTAGCCACTCCATGCCATATCAGAGGGCAGGCTAGTAGTAACTCTATGCCAAAACAGGAGGAAGCTGACAACAGCCAACCACTAAGGTAAAAGCGGCAGAGTCTGGGAAAGAATGTGCTAGCACTTGTTGCTGGAGAAAGGGCAAAGTTCAAATGAAAAATGAGAATAATCAACAGGAAACAGAGTGAGTGTGCCAGTAAAGGTGGTATGCTTCTAATGGCCACTGTGGATGCAATTTTGAGGAAATTAGCAACTGGTCAGTTATTTTGGCTTGATTGTGCATTTAATATGACTCTGACACATGTGGCAGTACTCCAGCACAATTCCTAGGCATGTCAGGGGGTGGCTAGTAGCAACTTAATGCTTTTTCAGGATGACGATGGGAAAAAAGTAAGCAAGGCAGTAAAATAACATAATAAGAAAATATTAAATATACGGGGGAAAGTGATATAGCAATAGTAAATAATATGTTGAGACAGCAACCTTTTATAACTGAATTAGGAGCAGCAGTTATGTTTGGAAGACTACTGCACCGAGTAACAGAAAAGGACAACTAGTGTAAAAGTGTTTGTCAAAGAAAAGGAGAAAGGGAGAGATGAATGAAAGAGAATGCAAAGTTCTATAATTGGTGTGGAAAAGGATGAGTATCAACTTCTACCTATTCCGATGAGAGCCTGGTTAACTAAGGTGTGGATTGATTCTCATTACCAGACCAGCTCATACAATTCTAACATTAATGAGTGCGACAGCAGAAGGATCCAAGATTGCACAACAGCACTCCAAGATGTAAAGCACGGAAGCCTCCTGATAGCCAATAGAAAAACCATATCCAACTATTCACTTCAAGTACTGCCACCATTGTAGTTAGGTTTCAAGGTTCAAACACAGTGAACGAACTCAATGTAATATTGTGAAGCATGCAGTGCCACAGAATGGATTGGGAACACATGCAATGCTAACTGATTCAACAGAACGGATGGCATATTGTGAACTAGCCTAAACTCCGAAAGTCTTCATCAGCTACAAGTACAATGGGGTTACTGGGAGAAGCAAAGATTTGGTCATAGAGCACACCTTGCAGCTTGCAGTAGCCCCATGACTGAGTTTTCTAACCCAGGCCACACATAGCCAATTAGTGCATAAGCCTGGTTCATATCATCCTATTTGCATAGTTCATATATAATGATACTGAAACAATCTTGAACTTTGACTTCCTCTTCACCGCCAATGGTCAGCAGTGACTACATATCCAGCTGAAGTACACATTATGGTGGTTGTGGATGAGAAGTTGCTATGTAACATCACTATTATACAGCTGCACCAGCTAGCAATCTTAATGCTACTAAACCAGTTACACTGCTAATAACTAGCTAGATAGCTTAGTTATATGCTACAAGCTAGTAACACTAATTATCAGACTACAGCTAGCTCTCCATGAACTCTGTCAGATCTGTTTGCAAAGCCATCTAGCTTTCAATTACATGTTTCCAAGCAGTGTCCTTGGCTTTGTACAATTTAGCAGAATCTGCCACAAACTGGAAGAGGTCAAATCTGCTGCAATGAGCTGGCTCTAATCCACAAATGTGATGATATCTACCAGCTGGTCTGCAGTTCATCCATCATGTGCTAAATTCTACTGTTCTAATTGATCTGGTGCTTGAGATCCCTTTTTATGGTATCATGCCATTGTAACCTATCGTTGCTGGTTCACAATAGGAGGATACAATATTTAAGATATGATGGCCGACATCATATTGTGAACTAAATTTCACTCATGTCACAGAATTTGTGCAGCCCAGAAATTTCCTATCAGGACCCACACCTGCAGCCAGTTCAGGCACGCTGATTTTGAGTTACCCCATTTTGGCTGCATGTAAATTTGACATGCTTATATACCTATGCCAAATTTTTCTCTCAATAATCACTTGAAGTTTAGAGACAGGATCACATGAAGGAAGAACTTCAGCGACAAATGGATACATGTAGCAGATTATAAAAATATTATGAACATTGCTGACCTTGCCAAGTCTGGC
Source organism: Cladorhizidae sp. MBARI D1340-BT2 (assembly GCA_028752905.1). Classification (NCBI taxonomy): domain Eukaryota; kingdom Metazoa; phylum Porifera; class Demospongiae; order Poecilosclerida; family Cladorhizidae; species Cladorhizidae sp. MBARI D1340-BT2. The sequence continues at coordinate 16,821,150 of JAQNBH010000015.1, forward strand.
AGCATGGGCATGTGATTATATCCTCAAGAGAGAAGAAGCCTAAGCACAAGGTGCAAGCATTGATTCCGATGCTGCCATTGTTATTCCTCTGCTCAATAAAGGCTGAGAAAGTTCAATGTTGCTTATTTTGTGGCAACTAAGCAGGTAGTCTTTCGAAAGTACCCCTGAATCTGAGACATTGAGGCAAGGCATGGACTAAAGTTTGTAGTTCCACTGGAATGCCACTAAATAGTTGGTCCACTGTATTGCTGGGTGGACTTTTCTTTCTTGGGCCAAATGGCAAGCTGGAACAAACTTTTTTGTATCTGTATCTCATCAAGAGCAGCAAGAGAACCTCAATTGGTAACAATATACCGTAACAATACCTTAATGACCTGCTGGTCCTGAATGCTGACAAACTTCCATTACATGATTTTTACCTTCATGCTGTTATTTATCTTTAATTAATGGAGTGCTAAGTTTAGAAAGCCTAGTCATGGTAAATGGAAGCAGTTAAAGATCGAAGCATCACATGCCACAACTTCTGACATCTGACACTGACAGTTGTGATGAAAAAGAGAAGCTGTTACTTGATGAGCGGGATGGCTGATTCAAGGATAACAGATTCAACTTATTCATTGTAAAATTCTAATGTGTTTGCAAATGACCCTTGATGATTTGAGTTAAATGTAATTTAAAAAAATTACGCCAGCTCTTCAATTATCAATTATAGAATTCTATTCTGTTTGCACATGCTACTTGATTTTAGTTAATTAAGCATAACCAAAAAAAATTGATGGCAGATCAAATTCTTGCTCTGCATGTACAAGTGATAGTGCTGGTCAATAACACAAAATGTGTAAGCAGATTCCATATTTAAAAAATGGTAGAACACACACCTAAAGCATCTAAACCTCCTCTTGGCAGTTCTGAACAAACTGAACGTTTGTTTTAGTCACTACTAGATCCAAAAGATTTCATGCTTGCACTGACCACCATATCTTTCACAAAACATAATTTCTCAACAAACTTTCAGTTGACATAACAAAATTACAATGACCTTGTCAATACTCTCTTGATTTTTGCCTAGCCTTTTCCAGATAAAATGCTGATAGAGCAAAATTCATGTTGATGCAATTATGAACGATATGCTCCCGCCAGATTTTAGAATTAGTACATCTTTCTCTCTTTCTCTCTCTGTACCATCACCTTTGCTTATCAGGAAACACGTTGTAGGTTTCCTTGTAGATATAGAGTGATTTAATGATATAGATATAGTTTGTTGATGGAGATTTCCAGGTTAATGGGGTTTTACAGTTTATCTTTTGTGTTCTCTTATGCCACTTTCTGTGATGGCAACTGCTTCACCCTTGCTGCTGAGACATAACAGTCTTGCTATGCCCAGAAGTGTGAAGCTCTTCTTTATGGGCCCATTTGGCAGAAAGACATGGCATGTTTGCACATCAATGGGCCATATTTAATATACTTTTTTAAATAGCTCTACGACTTACATATCCAGAGCCAGAGTCTGATTCACAATAATGCACAGAGGGAAAAAATATTGGTTATAGGAGTACGCTCAACTTAGAGAGGGTGAATCTTTGGATAAACAGAGAATTTTAACATTCAAATTATTTTATAACTGCTCTTTAGTGTGAGTCAAGAAACTATATAGCTCCATAAAAAATATTTGTGACAGTTGGAGAATTAACTGACAGATTTTGACTGATATATTCTACAGGGGTAACTTTGCCAAGTTTCAAGATACAGTATGAAAAGAGCCGACACCAAGATTCTTAATTTTATGAAAAAACTTACTAGAGTTGTTATATTTTAATGGACAAGTGTGATTTTATAATGAAGCTTTGAAATATAGGTTTGTAAATTATTCTGTCCAATATTTCTGCTTGTTTTTCATTGCTAGCAAGATAAACTGGTATGCACAAAACAATGTACGACCATATAAAGATGAGTCTCAACCTTGGAATATAGCTTCTAGATACAGAATATTGTTTTGTTTTTTGGAGAAAAACATTAAAATATGTTGAAGCCCTCCTTAAGACCTTAAGACTTAAGATGCACAGTGAGGAAATGTGTTTCAAGTAGCTTAGCATGCACAGGAAATGTCACACATTTGTTTATATTGATGTGCTCACACAATACTACACACACAGAGATGTAACTAACTGTAGCACTGAAATCGGGAAAAAAATGTATATATAATTCCTGATGAAGGCTAGAACTTCTAGTCGAAATATCGAGTGAGTAAAATATGCAAAATGATTAGAGGTCATTGTAATTTCATTGTCAAGTTGGAGTTCATTGAGAAGAAACTAGCTACACTGTATCAGTAATCACCTATTTTGGGTCAACCAATAAAAGCTTTAAAAATCATGGTTGTACAAGTTTTAAATGCTAGTGGGTCTCTGCACTGCATGGGAAGAGTTACATTTCCTTCCTTTCATTAACAAATACACCCATTTGGTTGCTGTTGGATTATTAAAACTTGTTTATTGCTCTACAATACGCATATGGACACGTGTGCTACAGTGTTCTCGGTACACATGTAGGGACAGTGACAATCTTCTTCAAGGACATGGTAACAGTTGAACAGGAGTTCACAAATTGGCAGGACTGTGTGTGGGTCATCCATTCTTCCTATAACACAGCATGTGTGTCAGCTTGATAGCTTTGTTGATGAGCTTAACTTTTTCATGGTTGTACACATCTCATGGCAACCATGCACTGTGAAATTTTATCAATTGTTGTGTTTTATAGCAAAGAACCCATATCCAAATAAAGCTAAATGCTTTCTCAAAGCATGAGCAAAAAGTTAAATGGGTTAGATTCAGGTAGCTAGCTAAAGAAACTTTCAGACCATTCACTCCAGGCAATCTCTTAATGGCTGTCAGACTAAATTTGGAGGATGTTCTTTTCTCAGTGTTCAATGATGACTTTAGGTTGTCTGTGTTATAAACAAGTGATAAGAAAAGAGAAGACATTCCATCATTTGGGGACAGCAATGTAGCCTCAACACACTCCTGTGAAGGTAAGAATTATAGGGTCATACCTAGGTAGCTTCTAGTGAAGAGAACATTGCTGTAATGAAAAGGAAACCAACGAGGAAAAAACTCTAAGAGTAAGTGTAGATTTAGGTAGGAGTTCTTTTAACAGGAAATAATTTATACCAACATTGCAGTTACTTCTTCCGGGGTAGTTGGTGGGCTGTATAATACATTCTTCTAAAATATGATTATCAGAGTCAAGTATGCAGGCACAATCTCTCTTGTGCTCCCATTTGGTTCTCCAAACTGCAGCTAGATTTAAAAAGTGTAAAACAACATTAACTCCTAACTCCAGCTCTTGTAAGAGTTGAGCACCACCTGATCCTTACCCAACATATTTTTTTACACAAAGGAGAAGCAAATTAGTTATGAACATGCATTGTCAGTATTGTTCTTGTAATAAAAGGTCTATTAATGGATGTATTATCTGAAATTATTGTAACGAGGAAAAATAGATTCGATAAATTCCATAATAGGTATTAAGTATATATATATCAGCTTACTATACTTGCTATTACTATGGAAGGCAAGCTATCCTTGCACCAGTTCCGGAAGGATAATTATTTTGAGCTATGCTATATTATTTAGAGATGTGTGCTACATTTGGTATAACAACAAAACTAAACTGCAGCTAGCTTAGGTAGAATGTGTTACTCACAATAGTGACCAACTTGGCTAAAGAAAGTTCAAGATTATAGCTAACTAATATTAATAAATGGCTTACACCATCATGTTAAGGATATAATCTTTAATACACTCTCAGTGAACTTTCTGTTAGCATAATAACATTAAAATCACCTTCTCAATAATCAACTTCAAATTGTATTCACTTGACGTTTCAAGTCAAAACGTCGAGTAATTAATACAATTTGAAGTTGATTATTGAGAAGATGATTTTAATTATAGAATCTTTAAGTCAAATATAAGTTCCACAGATAGCTACCTCTCTAAAAAAATCTGTTTGGAATTTCTGACAAAAAAAGTGAATTTATCACATTTCTATGAATAGCTGTGGGGCAAGCTGATTTGTATTCTTCCTTTTAATTTATTCATAAGGGTTCCCAAGTAATAAAGAAATGGATTGAACCTATTTTTAAATAAAGCATATTCTCTGGTCATTCCGGCGGAAAAAAATTGAAATGCTATCACAATCTGTTCCTTAACACATGTGATCTTGCTGCCACTGCGAGCTCTCTTGTGCAAGCTTATATACAGAACAAGCTCACAAATTTTCGAACTATAATTCATGTGATCATGTTGTACCTCTGATATAAACCTGTGGCCACTTTCCATGCATGCTTCAATCAACAACAGCCAGCTAAGGCTCCATTGTTAATGGTTCTGTTGGAGATCTTGATGAAATGAACAAAAAAGGTATACAAATAGAAATTTTTAGCCACCGCAGAATATCATGCTCACTGCCATGCTAATAATTATTCCCAAATACTCCAGATCAGTGCTTATGCTTTTAAGTGTGTGGACAGAACCATTGGGTGAAATATATTCGCAATGATGAAGATGTTTGAGGTAAGGGTTACTGCAAAACAAGTTAACATAATAGTGATAGCAATAATGCTGAGCTAATTGACATTGTTACTAATAGCCTCCACCTCCAACTATACCTCGAAAAGATCAGCTAAGCCATTCAACTTTTCAAAATTAAAAAAATGCACCATAAAGTTACAGCTAAGGCTATAGTTAACGAGGGCAACATCTAAAGTTACAGCTAAGGCTGCAGATAAGGATGGCAAAATTTAAAGCTACAGCTAAGGCTGTAATTAAATTTAAAGCTACAGTTAAGGATGTTTTTAAGGAAGGCAAAATCTAAAGCTACAGCTAAGGCTGCAGTTAAGGAAGGCAAAATCTAAGGCTGTAGTTAATTAAGGAAGGCAAAATTTAAAGCTACAGGTAAGGCTGTTGTAAGGAAGGAAAAATATATAAAGCTAACTATAGCTAAGGATGTAGCTAGTTAAGGAAGGCTATATTCTAAAGCTACAGCTACGGCTGTAGTTAAGGAAGGCAACTTCTACCCATTCCTACAGCTAAGGCGTGGTTATAACTAAAGCATCAGATAAAGCTAAGGCTGTAACAAAGGCATACCTAAAGCCACGTAACAAAGGCAAACCTAAAGCCACAGGTAAGGCAACAGCATCAGCTGAGGATATAGGAAACAATAAAAATATATCCACGGAATTTGAATAGCTAATGATAAGCTAGAATACCTTAACGTACAGTAGAAGAAATTGTTGAATACTATAGTTGACCCGCCTCTAGTCGTCGAGAAAGTGGTCGTGGTCCTTCGGTGTGGCGCTAGAATGATATTGCCATAGAATCGCCCTTTTTGAATGCATTTAGCCGCGCGTGAGAGGGGTGGGGGATGGATTTTTTAAAAACCCATCCGCCCCCCGCCCCCCCGCCCTCTACACACACACACACACACACACACACACACACACACTCATATACACACACACGCCCTGCTCACGCACAAAACACACACAAACACCCTCCACTCAACAGCTACTGCTGAAAAGTCGACAATAAGTTAGAAATGCCTCAGCTAAAATTATTTTTAATTACCGGTACATGTGTTCCAAATAAGAAGTGTTTCAAGATGGTATGTTGTGGAGAGAGATTAGATACAGAGACCAATGGAACTTCGTGAAGTGCAGGGTAAGGCTGTGGCCTTTGGAGAATGGATTTAGGCAGGGTTGTCCATTGTCTCCGCTGTGCTGTTCAATATTTATTTGATGGGAATGGCAGAGGATTTGGAAGTCAAGGTGGAAGGCTGTTGGTGTGGGGCCTTATGTATGCAGATGATATGGTTTTTCTGGCAGACTCAGGGTTGAATCTACAAGCTATGTTGGATGTAATACAGGCTATGTGTTAAAGTGGAAGATGAAGTTTAAAAGTATAAGAAGAGCAAGAAGCATGAGGTCATTGGAGGATTGGTGAGGATATATCTGAAGAGGTCAAAGAATTCAAGTACTTGGGAGTATGGTTTTATAGGAAAGTAAAGGGTTATGTTCAGTTAGAGAAGATGGCAAAGAAGTCAGAAGGGTCGGTTGGAAAGGTGACATGGATGAGAAGAGTGAATGGGAAGGTGGAAGTAGACAGAGGAAGAATGGTATGGGAGTTTCTAGTGAGACCTAGCATGGAGCATGCTGCCGAAATGTGGTGGACAGGAGGACATAATGCTTGCAAGAAGTTGGAGTCAGCACAGATGAGAGATTATTGGAAGAAAGTAATACAGTAGCAGGAGTGGCAATATGGGGAAATATGGGGTAGAGGAAGCTGGAGGAGATGAGAGAAGAGATGAAGGTTATGTTTGGTAAGAGATTAGAGGTGTTGGAACAGAGCAGATTGGTAAAAATAGTTGCAAATAAACTTAGAAAGGATGGAGGGGTCGAATGGTAGGAAGAATGCGAGATCTTGAGGAGAAAATACAAGCTTAACAGCGAAGTTGGTTCAGTACGTAAGTGGAAGGGGAATAATTATGATTGTGAGAAACGGCAAGAGTATGCTGAAGTTTTACAAATTGGCAAAGCATGGTGCAGGGGTGGATAGGTATATGAGGTCTATGCATGGTCAGGAAGGTGCGTGGTTGCAATTTAGACCGTGGAGTGGTTCAGCCTAGTTGTAAATAATAAGAAGAGATGTGTGGTAGTTAAGGATGAGAGGTTTATCATGTGTGATAGTGGAGCAGGGGGAGATGTGGAACATTTCTTGGTGATGTGCGGGGAATTTGAGAGGGATCATCTGGTACTGATGGATTTGCGCAGAATTGTAGGAGCAGGACATTGGCTGGATGAATTTAGAAGAGAGGGTAAGAATGGAAAGGTGCCATTGCTTGTCGGGAAAGGTGTGGAGGGAGTAAATGATGCAGCAAATGGAGGAGGTGGGCGAGTGTGTTAAGTATTGAGTATTGAAGTATTGGCAGAGGAGAAAGGAACTGTTGTATGGTGAGCTGTGGAATGTTCTTTGGTCCCTTCCCCTCTGCCCTCTTTGAGCAGCGGTACACTCATAAATTATTAGTGTTGTGGATATTATTATATACTGTAAGTGTTCGATTATTAGTGTTAGTAAAGGTTACATAGTGTCACTGTCCTGTAATATATGTGGTGGCCTTAACAGGCCCAGCAGTATGAAGATTAAATCATGGGCACTCTAAGGCCCTGAGATTTTCTGACTCCTGTGGATCAATCCATTGGTAGAAGATTGCTGGGAGGTAGTTTCGGATGAAAATTTAGGTGGGCTAAAAGCAGCAGTAATGCTGGTCACTCTAAACTGGAGGCTGGGAAACGTCCCTAGAAAATAGGGCCGCAATTCTTAATCATTATGTGACATAACCAGATATGACTATCATAAAGACCTACATAGTTAGAGAGAGTGTCAGAGAGACCTCGAGTATAGAAGCATTCATCTGCTATGTTTAAGTGGCCAGAAGATGGATAAACACCTCCTATGCAAAAAGTCATTAGTGACTTGCTCGAGGTAAATTCCTTCAGCTCCTTATGCACTGTGCATATCACAAGACCAGGGGCGGATCTAGGGGGGGGGGGGGGGGTTGAGGGGGTTGCAAACCCCCCCCCCCCCCCCCCCCCCTTTTGGACAGTATTACGATAATAATGATGAGGATAATAATAGTAATAAAATTCCAGAATACTACAATAATAATGTACACTAATGAAATTCAGTTAAAGAGTATGATTTCCTCATTGTAACACTGTTGAACTCGTCGCATATTTGTGGTATAGGTGTTGATAACTGTTGTACCACAATGGGAACTGCTCACATCTTTTGTTTGTAATTAGGACGCACATATTTCCTTTGGTTACTTATCTACTTTGTAATATCTATGTATAGATTTGTATGTTGTATCCAGGATGTGTTGTATCCAGGATGCAGGGGCCCTTGAAAAGAGAGAGAGGAGAACCCCAATGTTTTGGAGTGTGTTGTATATTGTATTGAATGAGATCTAAGAAACTATCCTCAACCCTTGTCAATTGTAACTCATCTCGGCACGATATTACATTGGCGTAGTCGGCAGGATCAAGATCTGCACAAAGAATGGCTGCTAGACCTTTAGTCTTGCCTGAACCCTACTCTGGCGAAGGAAGCTGGGACCAATGGCAGTACCACTTTCTCAATGTTGCGGCCGTGAACGAGTGGGATGACGAGAACAAGTTGAAATGGCTCAAAGTGCGGTTGACAGCAAGAGCACAGATTGCGTTCCAACGCCTCCCGCCAGCTACCAGGACAAGTTTCGACGAAGCCACCAAAGCTTTGAGCGAGCGGTTCGAACCCAAAACGAGGAAGACCCGCTACCAGGCCGAGTTACAAACCAGACGCAAGAGTAAGTCTGAAAGCTGGCCGGATCTCGCAGATGACCTCCGATTGTTAGCAGACAAGGCCTACCCCGACTTGGGAGAGAATGCTAAAGAAATACTAGCTCTGAACGCCTACCTCGCACAACTCGACAATAGCCAAGTCGCATTTGGCGTTAAGCAGAAAGCCCCGCAGACGCTGGACGAGGCAGTCGCGGGCACCTTGGAGCTGGAGTCGTATCTCACTCCCAGGACGATGGTTGCAAGTGTCGAGAGAAACCCCTCGGAAGTAGGACAAACCATCGGCGGGGTGAGTAGTCAGAGCTCGGTAAGAGATAATCTCGCCACTCTAGTCGAGAGATTGACTGATAGAATTGAGATGCTAGAGATGAACTATTCTGACTCAGAAGCAAGTAGGCAGAGAGGGGGGATGCCCGTGGAGGGGAGCAAACCCTTCCATGAGGGTAAATGACCAGGACTGGGGCTCAAGGAGAGGCTCTAGGCAACGGGCTACTGATGTTACCTGCTGGAAATGTGGTAAGAACGGGCACATAGCGAGATATTGTCGCTCTTCACAACGGGACCAGCCACAGGGAAACGGGAATCCTTCTGCATAAGGAGCCTACCGCAGAAGGATAATGAGGATGAGGCTCATTTACCTAAAGTTATTGTTTCTTTAGTAACCCCTACAGGTGGCTATACCGTGAGTGGCAATGTCAATGGGCATGCGACTACCCTGCTAGTGGACACAGGAGCCTCAGTGTCCCTCATGCGAAAGGATGTGTGGGACAAGGTCAGCCATGGCAGAGGAGTCAAACTCAAACCCTGGACAGAACGGCAACTGGTAAGCGTGGATGGATCTCCTCTGCAAGTCTATGGGTACTCACCCATGGACCTGTCCCTCCAAGGAATCCTCTATCAGGCTGACATCGTCGTGATGAGTCCACTTACTACTGAAGCCATTCTGGGCCTAGATTTTTTTTAAAAGCATAAGGTCACAGTAGATGTGGGAAGATCAGTGATCCATCTTGGCAATTCATCTACCATTGAGTTGCATCAAGACTCCCTATCTTGTCCTGAGAGTGATGTGGTGAATATGGTGTATTTAGCTGAGCCCATTAAGCTCCCCCCATACTCGGAGCGTATTGTCATGGCACATTGCAAGGATCCACCCCAAAGGGGGTCCTGTGTGGTGGAGCCAAAAGGTGGGGAACGCTTTCCATTTGCTGTAGCCCGAGTATTGGTGGAGCCAAAAAATGGCCAAGTGCCAGTGAGGCTATTAAATCCAAGCCCTGAAATGGTGTCCCTTTCGTCGGGATCTGTGGTGGCTACTTTAGAGTCAGTAGAACCACCATTGGAAGAGGTGGTGGCAAGTATACCTACACAGATACCGCACGTGAGTTCAGACAAAGCTGAATGCTTGTGGGAAATAGTGGAGCGGAGCTGCAGTGAGCTAGGACCGGAGGAGAAAGAGCAGTTTTTCGCACTCTTGGAAGAGATTGCTGGCCTTTTTGCCACAGCTAAATCAGACCTAGGCCGCACCACCAAGATGAAGCACCATATCAACACTGGTACTGCTCCACCAATTAGACAGGCTGTCCGCAGACTCCCTCCACATCGGAGGAAGGAAGTACAGGAGCTGCTGGTTGACATGCATAACAGTGATGTAGTTCAGCCATCGAGTAGTCCCTGGGCCTCCCCCATCGTCCTAGTTCGGAAGAAAGACAATAGCTTTAGATTCTGCATAGATTACCGTAAGCTTAATGAGGTCACCCAAAAGGATGCATATCCTCTCCCTAGGATTGATGACACCCTTCACACCCTTGCTGGCTCAAAGTGGTTTTCCACTGTAGACCTTCTCAGTGGGTACTGGCAGGTGGAGGTAGCAGAGGAGGACCGCCCCAAAACAGCTTTCTGTACCACCGAGGGCTTGTTTGAGTTCAAAGTTATGCCATTTGGCCTATGCAATGCTCCAGCAACCTTCCAGCGTTTGATGGATCTAGTACTGGCTGGCTTACAGTGGTCGCAATGCTTAGTTTATCTAGATGATGTAATCATCCCAGGGAAGACATTCTCGGAGCACTTAGCAAATCTGAGCATGGTCTTTGAGCGTCTGTCTAGAGCTGGCTTAAGGTTGCAGCCCAAGAAGTGCAATTTCTTCCAGCACGAGGTTACTTATCTCGGGTATATTGTGTCAGACGAAGGAGTAGCCACCGACCCCTCTAAGATTGAGAAAGTGGCATCGTGGCCAACCCCCACGACAACCAGGGAAGTCCAGCAATTTCTTGGTCTGGCGGGATATTATCGACGGTTTATCCGTGATTTTGCTGAGATCGCCCGTCCCCTCCATCGTCTCACCGAGCGTAATGCTCATTTTAAGTGGTCAGGAGAAACTCAGAAGGCCTTCGAGAAGCTCAAAACGTATCTAATCTCGGCCCCAGTGTTGGCTTACCCTGACTTCCACAAACCGTTCCTGTTAGACACTGACGCAAGTGATACTGGAATAGGTGCTGTCTTGTCACAACTTGATGAGAGTGGTAGGGAATGTGTGATTGCCTATGCTAGTAGATTGCTCAGCAAACCAGAGCGTAGGTATTGTGTGACCAGGAGAGAACTACTCGCAGTGGTAGTCTTCACCAGACATTTTCGACATTTCCTGATTGGGGAACAATTTACTCTCCGTACCGACCACGGCTCTCTCACTTGGCTAAGGAATTTCCGGGAACCTGAAGGTCAGATGGCACGGTGGCTGGAACGCTTGCAAGAATTTAACTTTGTCATTCTCCACCGGCCAGGGAAGAAACATACTAATGCAGATGCCTTATCTCGGTTACCTTGCCAGCAGTGTAGTCGGGACAGCCATGGAAATGAGGTGAAGATTGCTGTCACTTCTCTGGTTGGTGGAGAAGATATCGGAAGGTTACAGGAAGGGGATCATATTCTTGGACCTGTCATCAAGGCAAAGTTAAGTGGACATCCACCAACTGCGGCTCAGACAAAAGAATTGAGCAAAAATACTCGACGCCTTCTCCAAATCTGGGACCAGCTCTTAATCCGTGAGGGTATTCTCTACCGTCAGTATGAGAAACCTGACACCTCGACATCTGTGTTGCAACAGCTTGTGCCTGAAGTAAAGAAGGAAGAAGTACTAAAAGAGATGCATGAAGGCATACTGGGTGGACATCTTGGAGAGGATAAAACCCTCGCTCGTGTCAAGGAACGTTATTACTGGCCAGGTTACCATGCTGACATAACCCAGTGGTGCAAAACCTGTTCATCCTGTGCTAGGAGGAAAACTCCCACTCCCAAGAACAGGGCACCATTACAGAGCATAAAAGTAGGTAGTCCCCTTCAGCTGGTCGCTGTTGATATAGTTGGCCCTCTGCCAGAATCGGAGAATGGAAATGCGTATATCCTTGTAGTGGGCGATTACTTTACAAGGTGGATGGAGGCATATCCAATTCCAAACCAGGAAGCAACTACAATTGCTCGAGTGATAACAAATGAGTTTTTCTTTCGGTTCTCACCACCAGAGCAGCTGCACTCAGACCAGGGCAGGCAATTTGAGTCTCAACTAATCTCAGAGATCTGTAAACTGCTAGGCATTAGCAAGACTCGGACCACCCCTTACCATCCTCAGTCGGATGGGATGGTTGAAAGGTTCAACCGCACACTTATCAGCATGTTAGCCACCAGCGCAACTGAACACCCCTTCGAGTGGGAGAAGCAGCTACGACCTCTCTGTCTAGCCTATAACACCAGCATTCATGCGACCACAGGCTATTCCCCATTTTTTCTCATGTATGGACGCAAAGTACAAATACCCCTGGAGCTCATGTATGGTACAGCCCCGTCAGAGCCAAACCACATCTCTACAACTGCATATGTAGATCACCTTAAGTCGACCCTACAAGAAGCTTATCAACGAGTGCGAGAAAGGACTGGTCATAAGCTGGAGAGACAAAAGGAACTCTATAACGAAAAAGCTCATGGAAAACCATTGGATCAGGGAAATTTGGTGTGGCTACATACCACTGTCAGACGAAAGGGAGTAGCAAGGAAATTTCATCAACCATGGGCAGGCCCGTTCCGTGTTGTAAAACGCTTGTCAGAATCGGTGTATCGACTACAAAACATTCGAAACCGTACCAATCGACCAGTGGTACACTTTGATCGGCTCAAATTATGTCCAGACGATATTCGTTTACCTGCTCGACAGAAACCTACATGCAAAAACTCCCTCCCACCTAAAATTGTTCCTCCAATTGGCACTAATCTCACACCAGTGATAGAGGAACTGCCTTTACCCACGATAACTCCTCCTCGATACCCCCAACGAATTCGTCACCCTCCAGATCGACTATTGCCAGTGGTCACACATTGATCACTAAATCCGGGGCGGATTTCTATTTGGAGGGGAGCCCTTTCCTCTCGAATGTAACGTGGCCACTAAGTGGCAGAAGAGAATAGATATATCTATTGCCATCGTACAGTTGGAAGTTAGCAATGGCAGAGCAGTTACGTCTGAGAGGTACTTTAAAGGGCCACGGTGGCTGGGTTACTCAAATAGCCACCACTCCTGCTGTACCAGACATGATATTGTCAGCATCAAGAGACAAGACGGTGATCATGTGGAGTCTGACAAAGGAGGACCTCAGCTATGGTACTGCCAAGAAGGCGCTGAAGGGACACAATCACTTCGTCTCTGACGTAGTCATCAGCAGCGACGGGCAGTTTGCTCTGTCAGGGTCATGGGATCACACCCTACGACTGTGGGACCTTGGCACTGGTCTGACCACACGGAGGTTTGTTGGTCATACCAAGGACGTCCTGAGCGTTGCCTTCTCAGCTGACAACCGCCAGATAGTGTCAGGGTCACGTGACCACACCATCAAGCTGTGGAACACTCTGGGCGTGTGCAAGTACACCATCCAGGATGACTGCCATACAGACTGAGTTCAACAGTGTTACACTCATTATAGCTTCTTTTAATGAGGCAGTAACACTAAATGATGCACCAAAATGGCAAATCCAGATCTGTATTTTTCACTTAACCTTGTTGCAGCTAAAACCACAAGTGTACACATTAAAAGATGTGTTACCTTTTACTCTCTGGGTCACATGAGCTGAACTCTTGCTGTCTGGGTCACATGAGCTGAACTCTGGCCTCTGACAAGCTATCTAGCTATGGCTAAATAGAGTGGATTGAAAGACTCCAAGCAAAAGACATTAAAAAACCTGTTAAAGAGGTAAATAGCTAGAATATACTGTGATTATTTGTTTTGATAATGGCAAATTTCAGATCTGGCGAGTTTACTCAAGAATCACCAGTGAGCAAGAGGATATGCACTGAACCTGATCAGACCTCTATAGAAAAGATGAAGGTAATGACAACATGGTAGCTGGTTATACACTAGACTTAGAAATAGTTGTGAAATATGCACATGGTTCATTGGATAACCTACGTCACTTGGCTAGTGGCATTCCTGACTCAAAGCGGTTCCAGTATCTATCTGAAGCCCTTCTGTTCCATCCAGTCACCAAGCAGGGTAAAACCTGGACAGTTTCGTTTCAGGTGCACTGGCTCAACCAATTTCCCTGGCTTTGCTATAGTAGGAAACTTGAAGGAGGAATTTGTTCTTATTGTATTCTGTTCCCAGAGCCTCCAAACAGAAAAAGAGGTGGCAGCGCAGGTACAATACCCGGAGTGTTGGTGCTATCCTCCTATCAGAAGCCATATATGAAAGCACTGGGTAAGGATGGCATTCTTTGCATCAGCATGCTACAGAAAGAGCTGATTGTTTCAAAACAAACTACTTCACTCCTGATGCCAGAGTTGACTCACATCTCACAAAAGTGAAACAAGAACAAGCAGAAGAAAACAGAGAGATTCTGCGTCACATAGTTAATTGTGTTCACTTTTTAGCTTACCATTCAGAGGACACAGAGGAGAAGATAACGTTGACTTTTCGGATGAAACCATGAACAGAGGAAAGTTTATAGCCACATTGCAACTCTTGGTTAAAGGAAATAGCACTTTACAACAGCATCTTAATCTTGCTAGCAAAAATGCTAAATACACTAGCAAGAACATTCAAAATCAGCTGATTCAAACAAAGTGAGAGAGAAATTGTGTGACCCTTTGAAAGTGAATAATCTTCCATTCACTATCATAGCAGATGAGGTCACCAACCCACATGCAAATCAAGAGATCCTTTCTGTGTGCCTTCGTTATGTAGACTTGTCTGCACCACAAACACCAAAAATAAAGGAGTGCCTAATCAATTTTGTTAGTCTTGAAAGAGCAAATGCTCCCACTATAGCTAAAAAAATCTTGGAATCTCTTTCACATCCCTCAGTGAATTTAGACCCATCTAAAATCTGTGGCCAGGCTTATGATGGAGCTGCAGTAATGGCTCTGAGAAAGCTGGAGTCCAAGCACAGATTTAAAAAAATTCTCCTTCAGCTATTTATACACATTGCTTCTCTCATTGTCTGAACCTTTCTACTGCTGCTTCTTGTAGACTTCAAGAAGTGAGAAATCTTATTGGTGTAATAAATGAATCATTCTTGTTTCTGAACAAAAGTCCTAAGCGGCAACGCTTTTTTGAGCGTACAGTTAAAGCATACATGCCAAATCATCCCATTCTAAACTTCCTGGATTATGCAAAACACGCTGGGTAGAACGCCACATATGTTTCGACGTTTTTCATGAGCTATATGAGTGCATTGTTACTCTATTGGATGCCATTCTGTCACCAGATGATCATCCAGCTCTGCTTGAAGATGATGAGAACTGGAAGTGGGTTAAAGAAACAAAAGTAAAAGCACAAGGGTTGAAATCTTCTCTTTGTTCTTTTCAGACCATAGCTATTTTCATTGCAACGAAAAATGTCCTTGATGAAGTCAAAGTTTTAGCTTCTAAGTTGCAAAAGAGAGACCAAGATATTCTTGATGCTCACAAAATGGTAGGCACTGTCATTGAGAGTATCAAGTTCACCAGAACAAACATCATTACAATTTTCAGCAAATGGTATGAGGAGATTCTTAAACTTGCTGACAATGTGGGATAATCTGCTAGTATTCCTAGGAAAACTAGTCTTCAAAGGATTAGGAGTAATACTCCTAGCGATAGTCCTGAAGAGTTCTACAAGAGAACTATAGCTCTTAGATTCTTTCCTTAGTCAGATGAGTGAAAGATTTACATCCGATAAAATGTCTCATACCTTCTGTTAATGATGCTGATTTGAACTTAGCAAGTTTGTTACATTAGGAACACGATCTTCCTTTCCCTAAATCTCTCTGTAATGAGCTTGAAAGATGGAAACGACTTTGTCAAAACAAAGAGATCCAAGGTGGTACACTTCCTGACAATTTACTTTTAGCTCTTGGTGCTTGCGACAAGGACTCATTTCCCAACATCCACCAGCTTCTTATAATTGCATGTACCTTACCAATTATGAGTGCTGAAGCGGAGAGGTCATTTTCCTTATTGAGAAGGCTCAAAGCCTGTTTACGATCAACAATGACTGACGACCGTTTATCCGACTTGTCAGTGATTGCTATTCACCATGGTGAAGGAGTTACAACAATTGATGAAATCTGTCAAAAATTTGTAAGGGCATATCCGAAGACTCTTTAATGCTTCTTTGTTTGATTAAATGTTTACAATTGTACTTACCTGTGATTGTAAAAAAAATGATGTGCTAATAAGACATTTAATTAAAGGGTGTGGTTTTGGGTGTATTTTGGGGGAGAGCTTATAACAACCCCCTCCTATCATAATAATCTAGATCCGCCCCTGAAGACAATTGAAGCATGTTAGTATGGTAAGACTTCACCATTCTCAATGTACTGAAGGCACCTTCCCAGCTGGCATTTATAGTTGGAATAACCAGAACAATCTTTACCATGGACATGACCTTTGGTAAGTGAGACCAGATCATTTTGCCATTTTTGAGGTAATTTACAACATTATTTCTTCACCTTGACTGAAACTGCGATAGGACTCTGACATCATAGGAATTTGTTGGGTAACAATGTTAAATTCATTGTAGAACTCACTCAGTTATTAACGATTTGTGTGACAAATTCCCTCAATGCTCCTTTCACAAGAACCTGCTCACAGGTTGCATCCATGGTATAATCCTTTTAATTGAATTGCTCAACAATGCAGCTAGCTACAGTTTCCATAGTTTCAATGTAGATCTGGTGTAAAAGTCCTCAGAATGGGGCTAAGTTTGAGTATTACCATCAAGTACCATGATGGCATCTTACGGCAACGTGGTAGTGAGTGATTGCAACTCCAATTTTACGTCAACTTGAGTGACCTTGTTCCAATGAAGGCTTGCATTCCTGTCTGATTGTATAGCTCAAATAACAGTGATATAAAACTTGATGTTCTCTTGAGCAATCACTGCACAGAGCTCTGCCCTATTGCTGGTGTAATCTAAATGCAAAATTACTACAAAGGCAAGCTGATGTCCATAGAAGAAACTAAACGTTTGCATTTTAGCATGCAGTCCAATTATATTTCTTCATGTCAGAGTCACTGAATGTGCCCAGTCCCATAGCTACATCAGAGTTCCATAGTTTTTCAAAATAGCACTAAGTAATGCAGTTAGGACAGTAGCACCATTTTGGGCAGAGGATTTTTATAGTTGGTGTGTCATCGTATACATAGAGATCACTTATATACCTATTGTATTTTTTCTTCTTTTCTGTAGAATTCTTTCTCTCTTTTAGGATTCATCTCATAGCAAGATCAAGTTTGTCTTTCAGCATAGGAATATTATTATTGTACCCTTGACAGCAAGGTTAAGAGAGTAGCAGTAGCAATGTCAATGGGAACCCCATTTTTGGTTACAATCATGGTCGAACATCCATCATAGGGGCATCTTGGATTCTGAATTTATACACAGCAGTACCACTTTTATGCAAGTAACATATTTCTCAGGTAGAGTGATCTCCTTGTCCAACCAACATATGGAAATTACAAGTGTTCAATGTTGCTCACATCAGTACTCTCATTGGCCACCATACTATAGCATCAGATTCAGCTATGCCACTTGCTATACCAAGCAGAACTTTTAGACCAATGATTCATTTTGAGCTGCCTGGCTTGTATGCTTGTTATACAAATTTTAAATCCATTTCAAAGCACTTCAATGTCTTCAGCTTGGAGAATAAGATGCTTAAAATATGACTCCCCCACTTTCTTGCCCTTACGAAGGGCAATGCCTTGGCTTGTGAGAGACCATATATACTTTGGATGATTTTCAGGATGTAGATCCTATTTTCCTCTTGAGCTGCTCCTTCAGCTGCTCATCATGTGACCTGGTTGATTTAACATAGTAACTGCATATTTATGTATAGCGAGTTCTCATGTTTATGGAATCCCTTGGTTTTTCACAGAAGATTTTTACAATATCTTGGCTCATAAGACCACAATAAGTCAGATTAAAGCAATCCCTTCAAATTGGCAGTGGCACAAGTGCGGCAAATTACAAAATCTGAAATTGGAAAGTAATGCGACCACGAAACTTGTGAGTACCAGGCTAGTTGGTGTGTTCATATATCTTCTAGAAAAGACATCATTGTAGGTATTTCACTTGTTGGTATCAGATCTTCTCTTTGACCTAATCAATGATGGCCAAGACACAGACAACTGACCCACAGATCCATGCACTTCAATCCTCCCCATTTTCCACACTGGTTGTAGAAGCTGTCCCATTGTCAAACTCCAGCGAACCACTTTACTGCGATACGTCTACAGGCACACAACGTCCTCTTGTCCCACTGGCATGGTGACGCATTGTGTTTGATTCCCTTCATGGTCTCTCCCATCCAGGAATACGAGCAACCCATAAACTCATCATGGCCCAGTTCGTATGGCCTGGTATTAACGCCGATGTTCGCCAATGGACTCAGACCTGTGTACAGTGTCAACGTGCCAAGATCCAGAGGCACATCACCGCCCCACTTTCACACATTCCAACCCCTGACACTCATTTTGACGTTATCCACATAGATCTAGTTGGACCACTTCCACCGTCGCGAGGATTTACCTACCTGCTGACCTGTGTTGACCATTTCACGAGGTGGCCAGAAGCCATTCCCCTCACTAACATCACTGCTGAAGCTGTTGCTCAAGCTTTCCTTAGTGGCTGGATCGCTCGCTTTGGTGTACCGTCCACCATTGTCACTGATCGTGGTCGTAAGTTTGAGTCTCGGTTGTGGGACACTCTCATGACTCTCCTTGGATCCAAACGCGCTTGAACTACCTCTTACCACCCACAAACCAACGGCATGGTCGAGCGGTTTCATTGACAACTGAAGGCTGCCTTGAAAGCACAACCCGACCCTGACTCATGGATGGATGCCCTTCCGCTCGTGCTCCTTGGTATTCGAACTGCTCTCAAGGAAGACATATCCTCGACTGCCGCCGAGATGTTGTATGGTATTATTCTCCGTCTCCCTGGACAATTTTTCACTCCCTCTCCAACAACCTCTCTTCCAGACCCTTCAGACTACATATCCAAACTCAAAATGCACATGCAAACTATTCGACCCCACCCAGCCTGTCCTACCCAAAGGAACAGTAACATCGCTAATGATCTGTCAACTGCCACACACATTTTTATTCGACATGATGCTGTACGCAAGCCACTTCAACCTCCGTATGATGGACCCTATCGAGTAATTAAACGTACTGACAAATATTTCACCGTCAATATCAATGGTCGAAAAGACACTGTCTCGGTTGATCGCCTTAAACCAGCTCACATCGATGATAACAACCTACATCCCGAACCCATTCGGACGCCAATGACCGCAGCACGACAAACTTCATCCTTGAACACCACACAATATCAAACAACCCAGTCGGGACGTCGTGTCCACTTTCCCCCCAATATTTCACATCTTACGTATTTCATCATTATCATCGCATCATTATTCATTACATCATTAGATTACATCATCATTATTGTTAACCACAGAACTCTGGATCACGTGTTCAGTTGTCATGTTTACGTAGTCAAGATAGTTTTTGTGTAATACTCGAGCCGCTCACTTGCAACTCTCACTTGTAACTCTCGCTATTTAACTATCGCTATAAACACATATCATATAATAATCATGCATTGGTGGGTTTGTTAAATATCTGTGATGTTAACTGTTCTCATGTGAATAAACTTCTGAAACATCTAACAGATCACTTCATAATTCCAGAATGTACCTTAGTTGGTGACTCAGCCAAGTTCTGTGTCAATAAAAGAAAAAGCATCTGAAGAAACCACCTGATACATATGCATTATAAGTATTAAGTTATTCCTGATAAAGGCTAGAGCATCTACGTATATAGTTGAAATGTCTAGAGAATACAATAATTATTTCAAGTTGATTGTTGAGAAAGCTATTGTAATAAAGTTACCTGTTTATCTTGAAGCTTTGTCTGATATGTACTGTCAAAAGAGTAAAGTTGTGAGGAAACTAAATGATTATTTCATGGTAACAAATTGTGCCAACTGCTTGCTGACTCAGCCCAGCTAAACTGGCTATTACATGCAGACAAGTATATTCATAGAAATAATTACCGTTTATCAGTTTCAGAGATGTTTTACTAGTAGAGAAACAAAGTATGTAGTGCTGAATCAACAAACGGGTTAATTTTTGCAATGCACTGAATTTCTTTCATAGTAAAACCATAATGTTAATTAAATAATGAAATGGGTTAGTGTGGGCAATGCATGGGACAGTTTGGAGTATTCTGGTAGAAAAATTATTGTGAATAGAAATGCTGCATGCAAGTTATGTGTAGGAATAAAAGAAGATGGATATAAGATTCTTGCAGATGAAAACCCATTGCTTTAATAGCTACTTAGGCTGTATACTTACCACCTTCATGAAGGAATCAAGGCATGCTGAAATGTTATGGGGTTAAAATTCGCTGTAAGATGTCGTATGTGATACTAAGATTCTACTAGATTTTAGCAGCTAAACCTTTAGCAGCTCTATAGAGGTCAATTGCAAAAACTTAAAATATACCCCGTATTCACTCGAATATAAGTCGCGACATATATTTATTTCAGCCAAATCAAGTTGCGATCTTCAAGCATTGCGCTTGCGCAGTGCCAAGCGCTATTGTGCTGATGCAATTTTTTGGTGCGTCATTGTGGTTGTGATTGTTTCATTTCAAACATTGAGCAAGGTGGTAGTAGTTGGCTGGCAAGAGTTACTAATCGCTATCTTAATCTACAATGAGTTCGTTATGTTCGTTATGTTCTTCATCCTCTTCGTCCAAGGAAGCAAATGGATCTTCTCCACCGCTGTCACTTCCTTCAACAGCTGGCAAGTACATAGCTTGTGTAATGGCTGAAGCTGCTACTTTATCGACTTGAGGCAGTGAATTTCCCCAAGGTCTTCTGCTTGTCCTTGTTCTTCACTATGTCATGGACGGTTGACTATCCATCGCTATTCCGCCTAAAGTTCTTCCCTGCTCCACTAGCTTACAAATCTTGAGTTTCTCATCAATGGTAAGGACAACTCTTTTCCTCTTCTTAGAATTCGAAGCCATGAAGAGAAGAATGGACAGGTTGGTTGGTTGGTTGGTTGGTCAAAATAACTTTTGGTGATTGGAAAGTGCGACGATTTGTCTGCATGCGCAATGAAATATTGTACCCTGCGATGCTGGCAATAAAGGGGGTGTGGTTTCATTTTTCGGTGTTCGGTTGACTGGAGTGTTCGGATATCTGGAGTTCGGTTAACTGGCGTTCTACTGTACATTCATCACCTTTCTTGTAAGGGCGGGTTTGCAAGGGTATTTAAACCTCTCTGCAACCCCAGCTCAGGAGTTCCCTTCTGCTAGTGCATTTCAGTCTACTTGTGTTTAGTTTCACTCACTCACTCATACTTGCCAACTTTCCATAAGTTAATTCCGGGACATTAATATTATATCACTTGAATTTTCGGCCACGCCTCCTAATTAGCGTGCCATTATTTTATACGCCGACCTAACTAACCGGTTCATCTCATCATACAGCTGTGAGGTAGTATTCTCTGTAGATTTCTGGAAGAGGCGGTTGAATTGATCCATTGAGGGCAAGATAAAAGAACAACAGAGGTTTCATCAGAGGATTCTCATGCCTTGAAAGAATGCTACAGACCTTAGCTGTTCAGCTTCCTCACAAGACAAGAAGAATGACTTCAAACAATCATACTGCTGAGGTAACGATTCACACATTTCAGCCATCGTGTGGGGCAATGCTTCAAAATCACCCCTGGCTCAGTGGTGAAAAGTGAACACCATAGGATGACAAATTGCTGCTCTCTTGCTGCTATGGAAGTAGTAGAATATGTAGATGAACAGCTGGTCAATGTTCACTGGGAGTACCTTCAAACCAGCTTTGACTGTTAAATCAGCCAAATGGCAGATGCAACCAACATCATACAAAGTTGGGATCTCATCTTTAATCAGCTTCTGCACACCTGACCTCACTCCTTTCATAACATTGGTGGTATCAGACATGAAAGACACTGCATTGTCAAAGCTGAGCCCATTCTTATTAGTCAGTGACTCCTTCAAGGCTTGAAACAAGTTGGTAGCTATATCAATGTTCACAACAGGCATATCCAAGAATCTCGTCCGTACTTCACTTACCTGTGGATCAAGAAGCCTCAAAATAATTATGCAAGACTTATCCCTCTTGTCATGGGGATTCATCAATCATCAAAGAGAATGGACCACTTGACATTGACTCCATAACTCTCTGTGTGAAGTAAGGAGCAAGAGCTTTCTTCACTATGGCAGTGGTTTTGGTGTGGGAACAGGATAATTTCTTTGCAATTTCAGAGTCTGGAAACATCTTGCTGAAAAGCTTGGTGGCATGGTCACTAGACAGAAAGGATATGTTGTGCTTAGCAAAAAATGTAGCCCACCTGACCTCTGCTTCGATTACTTGATCACTTCTCTGATGTTGGAAGAGAGAGGTGATTGGAATAATTGATAGCACAGCCTTTGACATATCCTTATGTTTCTTGCTCTTGAGGTTGTCGGGGAAACAACCTCACCTACTCCAGGAAACCACTAACCAGGAAACCACTCAGACACCCCAGGAAACTACTAGGTCTTCAAGTCTTCAAAGACCCACAGACCACAGCACGAGGAAGAGTAGTGGCAGACCACGGCACGAGGAAGAGTAGTGGAAGAGTAGTGGCAGACCACAGCACGAGGAAGAATAGATAGTTATAATTACTTATATCTTGATATGGAATTATTGACCTAATGTATAGATAGTTTTGATGTAATATATAAGAACTGGGCCAACGCCTTGATCGAGAGAATGAATCGCTAGAGCTGAGAGCCGAAGAGACTGAACACTGTATAGTTATATATGTGTTTACGTGGTATCTAATATTTGTCTGTTTAACTGACGTATACTTATTCAGAGGCTACTGGACAAGTGCGCTAGGAAAGCTTACAGCTACTGGGCATAGATAAACTAGGCAGCGGAGTTAGCCAGGGAGGCTAACGTTCGGACCTAGGTATTTCGGAGACTTTACCCCAGGGCGCTAAGGGATCGGCGACCCTGATTAGGATTATTAGCAGAGGTAGAAAGACCTTAGAGCAGAGGGTAAATTTCCCCGACAGTGGTGGCAGCGGTGGGATCTCAAGCAGAGGAGATCCCGGACCAGACCTAGCTAGCAGAGGCAGACTGGTAGCTAGCGGAAGGAGACAACTCGGGCTAGGCCTTGGAGTTTGCAAACCCACCCTTCACTAGTGAGCGAAGAGGAGTGGAACTAGTTATTAAATTTTTGTTTTTGGTTTAAATGTCCTATCCCCTTAGATCTGGAGATCGACCTCCCCGAGCATCAATGAGCCTGGCGGAGGACAGGGATGAGGACGAGGAAACACCTCGAGTCAGCCAGTTCGACCGCTTCATGGATCGCTGGACAGACCTCGAACAGGCCCGAGCGCAGCGGGAGGACGACCGACGACAGAGGGACGAAGAAAACAAGGAACAACAACGTCAGGACGACCGTCAACGACGACAAGAGGACTACGAACGACAGCGGGCACAACAGGACCAGCTGGTTCAGCTGCTGGCCGAGGGCCAGAGACAAAGGACTGAGGTGGAGAGAGCACCTCCACCACCTCAACCACCCAGACTGGCAGTGCAGAAGTTTCAGGAGGGCAAGGATGACATGTCTGCCTTCCTGGACACGTTCGAAGCGACAGCACGGGCAGGAGCATGGCCCCGAGGCCAGTGGACAATCATCCTCCGTGGCTCTCTGTCTGGTGCAGGATTGACAGCAGTCGCAGCCATGCCAGCCACCCAGCAAGGGGACTACGACAGCGTGAAGAAGGAGCTGTTGAGAGAGTACCGGATCTCAACAGAAACCTACCGGAGACGAACTCCCGACACCCCCTTCGACACCAGCAACCCCGATGCTTGGTTCGCCAGACATAGGCAAAGCTATCACCTATGGCTAGCTTCCTCCCCACTCTCAATAACGGACACGGTACTGATGGAACTCACCCTGGCCCGACTTCCCAAATGGTTGGAGGCCAGGATGAGGAACCAGAATCCTGGAAGCTACGACGAGTTGGCAGAGTCGGTGACCAGACACCTAGCCAACTTACCGCCAAGAAAGGAGCTGGGCGACCCCCCAGCCAGACGACCTCAACCGATACCAGAAGCCCCGACCAGACAGAACCCCCAGAACCGAGGAGAGCACCGAATGCCTCCAGAACGGTACCCACCCCGAGGTGGAGAGCATGGGAGAAATCCCAGGAGAACCAGCCCCATACCACTTCACGAGGTCCGATGTTTTCGATGCAACCAGCTCGGACACTACCGTGCAAACTGCCGAGTCAAACAGGAGAACGCGCAGATGAGCGCGGCAGAACCAACACTCATACCCCCCAATCCTTGGCTCCGAAAGGCCAAGGTGAATGGACGCTCAGCAACTGTATGGCTCGACACTGGGTGTACTCGCTCTCTCATTCACCCCCGGTGTCTGAACCAGAACCAGACACTGACTTGGAAGATACCCTACTCAACCGCCAGTACCGAGATGGTATGGTTCCCAGCAGCTCGAGTGGAGCTAGTGCTGAACGGGACGAAGAATGTACTGATTGTGGGAGTATCTCCCCACCTCACAGTGGACATGCTTGTGGGACAGGATGTTCCCCAACTCAAACACTTGATGCAGGACGAGAAGGCCTCAGGAGACCGACCAAATCCTGGAGGCATGAGTCCTGAGAAAAGCTACGCCACGACAAGGGCGCAAGCTGAACGACTTGCCCAGCAAGAGCAAGCGGACCTGGAACAGAGAATCCAGGACGAGGTAACTCTCACAAACCCAGACCTCTCACCAAACCCAGACACTCTCCCCACCACTGGCTCGCCAATTCCACCTGAGTCAGAGGAGGTGAAGGAGATGCCTTTTAATTTTGAACAGGAGTTCTTCGAACAACCCCCAAAAGAGAAACGGACGACCCCAGAAGAAGGCACCAACGAGTGGTTGCCAGAAGAAGTGAGCCCCGAGCAGCTCAAGGAACTACAGCAACACGACCCCACCCTCAACCAGGCCAGGGACGAGGCCGACAAGGACAGCAGCAGATACCTGTGGAGGAATGGAATTCTACTCCGACAGCCACTAACCCAGCAGGGACACCAGCTTATCATGGTTCCTCAGGCCAGCAGGATGGAGATCCTGAGACTTGCACACAGCTCCCCCATCGCCGGACACTTTGGCCAGGAGAGAACCATGGACACCATCAGACGCTCCATGGATTGGCCAGGCTTGCACAGGGACGTAAGAGATTTTGTCAAATCATGTCCTAATTGTCAGCGGGCAAAGCCAGCTGCAAATGTACATGCACCATTACACCCTCTACCTGTGATAGGCCCCCCATTCAAGAGGCTAGCAATGGATATATTTGGGCCATTGAATAGAACTAAAAAGGGAAACAAGTATGTCCTAGTGGTGGTCGACTATGCCACAAAATGGCCAGAGGCCTATGCCATACCTAACACTACCTCTGAGACTATCATTAGTTGTTTGCTAGACCTCACAGCGAGAGTAGGGGTACCCGATGAAGTATTGTCCGACAATGGCTCAAACTTCATCTCAAATACAATGAAGCAGTTTTGTGCCCTAACCCACATCAAACAGATCAGAACCTCCCCATACCACCCACAAACGGATGGAATGGTGGAGAGGTTTAATAGCACCCTTAAACAGCTACTAAGAAAGCTTACCCAGAAGAGAAAAGACGAGAAAGAGTGGGACCAGTATTTGCCCTACATCCTGTGGGCATACCGGGCGACAAAGCATAAAAGCACAGGGTATTCACCCCATGAATTAGTATTTGGGAAACCAATGAATACCCCAATTGACCAGCTAGCCCTAGCTTGGAAGGAAGAAAGCCTAGGAGGGAAGGTCGAGGTGGTAACTTACCTGAGAAACCTCAGAGAGAAGCTAGATGTAGTAAGGGAGTTAGCATTCGCTAATGAAACGAAGGCAAAGGTGGGCCACAAGAGGTACCACGACCAAAAGGCAAAGCAACGGAAGTTTGTGGTGGGAGACCAGGTCTTAGTGTTTAGGCCTAGGAAACTCAATAAACTAATTAGTGAGTGGCAGGGACCCTTTACCATTACTGAGCAGTTAACCGATGTATCGTTCAAAGTGTCTGCAGGTCAGGGTTCGCGGAGCCTCCGTGTCTACCACGTTAATGGGATGAAGGCGTGGCATCCTCCCATTTCACCAGCGTTGGTGGCCACGGAGTACTTCTCGATCGTAGGCCCTGGACCCGAGCAGCAACGAACGATAAACTCACTCACTCACACACAGGAAGAGCAACTCAACCGACTCACGACCGAGTTCGACAACCTCTTCAGCGAAACCCCAGGACGAACAGACGTGGTGGAGCATACAGTCCACACAGGGGACGCCTCACCCATCCGTCTATCCCCCTACCGACTACCACACACGTCGCATGAATTCCTGCGTAAGGAGATTGCTACATTACTAGAACAAGGGTTAATTGTACAGTCTAAGAGCCCCTGGGCGGCACCGGTAGTAATAGTACCAAAGGTTGATGGAACGAAAAGACTATGTGTCGATTTTAGAAAGCTCAACCTAGTGACCCAGTCCGACCCTTACCCTATTCCCCCAATTGAGGAGGTCATCGACAATGTGGGAGGAGCAAGGTGGATATCCACGATCGACCTTACCAAGGGCTACTGGCAAGTACCCATGGAGAAGGCTAGCCAGCCTAAGACTGCTTTTGTCACTCCATGGGGAAAGTACGAATTCACAACTATGCCCTTCGGCTTGGCTGGAGCCCCCTCAACCTTCCAACGTCTCATGGACGACACACTCTCTGACACGACATCCTACGCGATACCGTACCTGGACGACATCGTCATTTTCAGCAGCAGCTGGAAGGATCACCTTCAACACCTCCGAGCGGTGTTCGAAAGACTCGACAGAGCCGGACTAACAGTGAACAGACGGAAGTGCCAGTTCGGCAAGAATACGTGTACCTACATGTACTTGGGCCACCAGATAGGCCATGGACAAGTCAGGCCAGTGGAAGCTAAAATCCAAGCCATTCAAACATTCTCAACCCCCAGAACAAAGAAGGATATCAGAGCCTTTCTAGGAGTATGTGGTTACTACCGAAAGTTCATCCCAGACTTTTCATAAATTGCCACTCCCCTCTCTGATGCGACCAAGAAGGAGCAACCGAACCACGTCCGGTGGACAACAGATCAGCAGACAGCCTTCGTGAAATTGAAGCACAAACTCACCCACTACCCCGTGCTAAGGACCCCACAATGGGAGCGGAAATTCTACTTGCAGACAGACGCATCCAACACCGGAATTGGATATGTCCTCTCCCAAATGGACGATACAGGAGATGACCATCCACTAGCTTATGGATCTCGGAAGCTATTGCCACGAGAGAAGAACTATTCAGCAATAGAACGAGAAGCTTTAGCTATTGTCGAGGGTGTGAGGCACTTTAGAGTGTACCTGGAGGGTACGCACTTTGAGGTCCAGACCGACCACAACCCTCTCACTTACCTTGACAGGCTGAAGGATGCGCATGGAAGAATAGCACGATGGAGGATGGAGCTATCCCAATACGACTACACCATCACCCACCGATCTGGTTCTCGGAATGGGAATGCAGACGGTTTAAGCCGAGAATATGATTCGCGGCTAGAGGAGGGGGAGATGTCGG
The DNA here is from genome assembly GCA_028752905.1 of Cladorhizidae sp. MBARI D1340-BT2. Lineage (NCBI taxonomy): Eukaryota > Metazoa > Porifera > Demospongiae > Poecilosclerida > Cladorhizidae > Cladorhizidae sp. MBARI D1340-BT2. The sequence goes on from JAQNBH010000015.1 coordinate 16,848,779, forward strand.
GGAAACAACCTCACCAACTCCAGGAAACCACTAACCAGGAAACCACTCAGACACCCCAGGAAACTACTACGTCTTCAAGTCTTCAAAGACCCACAGACCACAGCACGAGGAAGAGTAGTGGCAGACCACGGCAAGAGGAAGAGTAGTGGAAGAGTAGTGGCAGACCACGGCACGAGGAAGAATAGATAGTTATAATTACTTATATCTTGATATGGAATTATTGACCTAATGTATAGATAGTTTTGATGTAATATATAAGAACTGGGCCAACGCCTTGATCGAGAGAATGAATCGCTAGAGCTGAGAGCCGAAGAGACTGAACACTGTATAGTTATATATGTGTTTACGTGGTATCTAATATTTGTCTGTTTAACTGACGTATACTTATTCAGAGGCTACTGGACAAGTGCGCTAGGAAAGCTTACAGCTACTGGGCATAGATAAACTAGGCAGCGGAGTTAGCCAGGGAGGCTAACGTTCGGACCTAGGTATTTCGGAGACTTTACCCCAGGGCGCTAAGGGATCGGCGACCCTGATTAGGATTATTAGCAGAGGTAGAAAGACCTTAGAGCAGAGGGTAAATTTCCCCGACAGAGGTGAGATGTGACATCATTACGGCCACCATGGGTAACACCAAAGTCGATTGCACACAGAGTACATTGGGCATACAAGTGAACTAAAATGAAGGCAAGACTACTGACATTACTATTGCATTGAACACAAGCAGCACACTGTACCCATGATGTTATTATTTACCCTGTATTTGCTGTATTCCATGCTTTTACTTTGTCAATCAATTTAATTATATATATTTTATTTATACCTTTGAAACTCTTGCCTATCCCCTGAAATTCTTTGATCCATTTATTGTCAAAATGGCACATTCTCTCCTCTTCTTCTTTGCTACCATTTTGCTGAGATTGTGAGAAGTTTCACGTGAGTGCCGCACCTCCAATCGAAACAAGGTCAAAGGTTGTTTCGCACACCCGTAATTGTTTATCTGCTGCTAAAAAGTGTCCTGTTTTTGTTGCTTTACGAGTGTTAAAGTGCTAAACTAAACAAGCTTGAGACAGCAGTGGCCATCTAAGCGAGTGGAAGCGCAAGGTGCGCGTAGCTGTAAATTCCGGGACATTTCCGGGACAAGGACACCACCGGGACAATGCTCAAAATTCCGGGACTGTCCCGGCCATTCCGGGACGGTTGGCAACTCTTGAGTTTGACTTGATTAAAGTTAACTTAACATCGAGCTCAAATTATTAAGACCACAGAAAGAAATTAGTAATTACTGATTTACTTTGTGTGTGCATGTGTGTGTCTGAACAAGTGGACATGTGTGTGCATACATGTGAGTGTGTGTGTCTGTGGGTGCATGTGGGTGTGAGTGCAAGTGAGCAATATTTGTTTCGGTTTGTACAGGTGATTGTACCATGTGATAAGAGATAAGAATATCTGTGCATGTCTGTCTGTGTGCATGTGTGTGTGCGTATGAGCACAGCATGTGGTATGCGTGGTCCTCATCCCGTGTACCAAGTTAAAAATAATGAAGTAAAAGAATAATATCTCATTAATATGCCATTATCGTATATATTGGTGCTAAGTGAGTGCTACACGACTAGATATATAAGGTGGAGGTAGGAAAAGAGAGAAGGACAATAAACATGCACTCACATAGAGGAGTGCATGGTAACCCAAAAATTAGGCAGAACTAATTAAATGCCAATTATCCACAATTAGTTCTGCCTTTGGACTCAACTCGAGTTGTCTTAGTGCTCATGAGTGGCGAGCAACAGATTGGCATTTTCATGCATGTTGTGCTTATGACAATATTGATATATATATTTCACAAACATTGTGAAGTGTGCTGCTAATCTCTCTGCATGTATCGGCCAATGTGAATTCATAACATGTCTTGATAGTACAAATGCATTCTTTGTTTTTAAGAGTTGATGCATTTTGTCAGACACACTTGTCAGAGATGTGGTAGAGATGTGGTATTTTTAATGCTTCTCTCTTGCCAGACTTGTGTCAAAGTTGCACCCTCTTTTCAGACCTGTGTCAGGGTTCTTCACCCCCCCCCCCCCCCCTTATCAGAGGTATTAATTTTTCAACCTGTTTGCACAGAAAACAAGCAATAGATTTTTCAAAGTAGTATTTGTGACAACATTGTACTGCATTAGAACACAACTGAAGCATCTTCCTCCAAGAATGTAGATAAATTTCTACTCCAAGATTTATCACTACTTATCATGGGTGGAGTGCTAGTTTAGTAGGCCAGGTCATGGTCAATGTAAGCAGTACAAGAATCATATCAAAGCATCTGATATTCACATCTCTGACACAGACAGTAATAAGGAGGAAGAAGAGGGATAGGCTATTACTTGATGACTAGTATGACTGGCTACAGGAATATTGACTGAATCTGTTACTCATATTGGTCATTATAGAGTGTTTGCATTTCCTTGATGATTTATGCATTTAATTTTTTAAATCTTTGTTTGCTTAGCAAGGTCTGAGCAAGGTCTGAGAATGGCAGAATAAATTGATTGAAGCTACTTGGACAAGTTGTCCAAACAGACTTTTCTTCAAATTGCTTACACACATTTGTGAAGTTATGTTTGTAGTATATATGTACAATGTATGCATGTTTGGTGGGATACATACATGCACTTTGCGTTAGCATTTGTGCGCATTGATTTAGGCATGCATGTTTGCATATATGAATTCATGCTAAATTGAATTATGTACTGTATTCAAGATTATTTAAAGTAAAAACTAGTTATCCTTGACAAAGATATTGCTTATGCATACCACTGTATGTTTGATGATCCTTTACCATATAGTCATGTAAACCGGTTGTTGATATTATAATCATCATTATAGAGATTTTAAAAGGTAGTTTAATATTGTACATGATTTTGGTTGGTGTATAATTATAAATGGTACAAATTCAGCCTACTATGGTGCACTATGGAAGTTTTTACATTCTTTAGATAGTTCTCACAATTGACCTAACGAAATGACAGTGACCTCATTAATAAACTACTGTCGATGTTTCGACAAGATCCTCTAGCCTTCATTAGAATTAAGAAGATTCTAAGACTAGAGGGCTATGCTTCAATAGGAATGTAGGACTGGAGCTGCATGTTTGCTGGATCTTAACCCTCTCACTGTCGGCATTTTGGAGAATTATTTAAAATTTAACACAGCCACATTAAAAAATTAATATCAAATCAGATATTTAGCTGAACCATTTACCATTTGGTCATGTGATAGCATGATTGTTTCAGAAGTTGTGGTCAAAAGGTGTGACCTCAAACTGACCACATACTATGAATATAATTATGCAAACAATAGTCATGATTTGGAGTGTCATAACTTCTCCATAGTTCATGTTATGGACTTGATATATAGCTCATAAGATAGCTCTATCCTTATCCTTTCTTTTGCATCTAAGAACGTAGGAATATACATTACTATACAAAAGTTATGCCAAACCCATAATAAGGTCTTCATAAATCGACCACAAAACTTTCCTTATTTATCAACAAGAACTTTGTCAATACAGCATTCAGTAAACATTTGATATAATTGTTTGACCTAATGTAATCATCGAAAGGTGAAGTTTGAGGTGAAATCAGTGTCTGTGGCAAAAGTCAACCAAGTTGTGTAAAGCATGGAAACAATTCCGATCCTCCATAATCCAAAGGTGAACATTGCAGTATTTGCATTGCACACGACTATCTCCGAGGTAGGAATGGATGCCTTCACATTCCTCGTCACTTGATTCATCACCAGAAATGTCCCAAGCTGCTCTAGTCACTTGGGAAATAATTTTAGCTATTGACTGTCTCGTTGATATCGTCCGACTGAAAATCGTTCGTGTTTTAAATATAATTTCATTAACTTTCCTCCGTCCAACCGCCGTAATATTTTTTGTGTAAATAGAGTATGAATTCAGCTATCTTTTGATATAAAAATTATTGCCTATTGACAAATGCTTATATTTTATTTTATTTTTCAAAGCCGTGGCGCCGTATGGCGCCTGTGACAGTGAGAGGGTTAACAATCAAGCCTATATTCAGCCAAGTCTCCCAAGCATTTAATTACAATGACCTTCTCATTATATTTGCTAACTTGATGTTTCAACTAGATGTTTCAAATATATGTTCTATCCTTCATTAGGAATAATGGTTACTGAGACTCACGTGAGCTTGATATATACTGGCAGCTAGCTATCCACTACATCCTATAAACCATAGCATGGCACACACATCCAGCACATTAAATGGATGTGGCCAAAAAAAAATTGAGATAATAAATTAACTGAATTTGAAACTAATAAGAAATATAAAAAATACACCAAAACAAATCAACAGCTGAGTGTGAAGACCTGCAGCCAAACTGGAAGATACACTGGGAAGTGACTACCAGAGGATTCAGAGTCCAGACAATCCCACCACAAATCCAAGCAGAACCATCCAAACAGTAGTTATGGGGAGATGTAGATTGAGGGAACTGAAGATGCATCCCCGTGGCTATAATTCACATATATCCATTATTATTTTTATGTGCAGAGCTCAACTTGTTGTATTTGAGGTGTAGCTACAAGAATTTCACACCATTAAAAGAGAACCTGTTGTAATTAAGCCTACAAGAATTTGATTGTCTTGCAGTCACTGATAAAGAAAGTATACAACCAGTATATATTCTCATGGTTGTTCTAGATTTGGATATCGTGCCCCTCTTATCTTACCTGCCTGTTCCAAACTTTCAGGACATGGTCTAAATTTAGGCATCCTATATATATAGGTGCTGATATAAAAGAGTTCATCCTTGATTAAAACTCTCAATGCACTCTCAGTTGAATCACAAAGATCTCCTCAATAATCAACTTGAATTTTCTCTCTCTTGATGTTTGTACTAGCGTCTGATGGCTAGACATCTAGTTGAAGTGTAAAAATTCAAGTTGGTAATTGAGAAGGTGATTTTAACATTTAGACTGTTTTTCATAAATGTGTTCCATCAGCCCTGCCACCCCACCAACGAAAATCCTAGTGGTTCTGGCTGTGATACAAAGTTTCTTGCAGTTTGTGCCAATTTGTGAGACACATATATGAATGCTCTACCATAGCTAAACCAACAGATTTTTGCTTATGATACTCGCTATATTTACTTGAACTCTTAACATGGATGCTAAAACTGTCAGGAGTCCATATAGAGTGAATATTCAATGAGGATGAACGCAACTTAGGTTGAACATTAGAGTTTGGTTTCCGGTCTTTGATCATTGTCAACCATTACTAAGCATAGACATCTTACTGCATTATTTAGCCTTTTTTCTTATTTTCTATATGCACAGTTTGGTCTGCAACATTGAATGGTACCACTTCAGAGTGTGCATGTTTGTGGCATGAATGTAGGAAGATACCTCCTTTGGTACTTCTTCCAAGTCCAAATGAAGAAACACATTTTATCATGCACGTGTTTTCTGTAATCCACTTCAACTCATACCATCAACTCATACCATCATCATAAGAAGTGGCAATCAGTTACCCAGTGTGTTAAGGTATATTTATATAGCATTACTCTCTCCATGCACACTAATCATTTAATATCTTCCTTTGAAACAATGAAATACCACAAACATTCCTAATACATGTAGTCGGGAGTGTTTTGTATAATTTATGAACAATTGTTATGAAGTGATGGTTTACTTGTTATTATAGTTTCACTACAACATTACTGGAACATGCATAAGGATGGAACCTGGTAGTGAAAATGTGACCTATTCATTCATCCCTGTCCATTAGTGCTCCTGCAAACTCTTATTAGCTATATATTATTAAATAGTAGACAACTTCCACCACAATGGTTTATGTTCAAGAAACTCCAGCGTGGCTTTAAAATACCGTTCTTGTATAGCTATTGCTACTTTAGGAACTGAATATAAGTGACACAATAATTAAGTTGACCATTCACTATATTATACATGCATGGCTGAGGATATAATGTAGTGGACAGCACTGTGTGTGCATTTCACTACAACATTGAACATGACCACATCAGCAGATATGCAACCTAGACTGGTCGAATCACGGGATAAGTGACTTTTCCCTGGAAAAAGGTTTATTTCTCTGGACCCACCCTCCCCCATTTTTATTAGTATATGTCTCTAGTTTAAACAATCCCAACAACAAATTCAAATATAAGTTCTCTGGTGGGTGAATCTTGACTTACTGTGCCTAGTCACTATCACAGGAATATAGAGTGTAAAGCAGTTGCAAGATTAGAATTTAAACTTCTATGAGTTGAGGTCCTAACTGAGAAAATCAGTGGAAAGGAGATGGCTATTATCAAAAGAAGTATGCATTTGCACTTAATAAATCGCACATCACTGTAGGATCTAACCTCATTCTGTGGTCAGTTACAATTTTTCTAACCATGCTCAACAGCCTTGCAGGATCAGCATTGGAATGTGGAAGTACCAGAAGCCTTTTAGCAAGTGAAAGCAAACCAAACCTGACAATTCCATCACTCATACTCTTTACTTCAGCCATAAGAGTCCAAATTTAATCAATATTTTCTTAAAGGTAACATTTTGGAAGTTGGCTATCAGAGCAAACTCAAAAATCTTGAAATCCACTGAGAGAATTCCAATTTGATTTGTCAAAAAATATTCTGCTGACAGTGGTTATCGTGAGATTTTGTGGGTCAAGGATTGCTATTTCTTTGATGGTTTTATCTTCAAATGGAAACTTATTGAGTAATTTTTTACAGTCATTTCATAAAAAACATACATTAGGAAAAAATTTACATTATGTCAGGGAGCATCCTGACAACTGCCTCTGACACCTCTGGAAAAGGAGGAACAACCTGTGGGAATCACTCACCTGATTACTCACCTACATCAGAATATGTAAAACCACACGTTGTGACTGCCTCAGACACCTCTGGGAAAGGAGGAACAACCTGTGGGAATCACTCACCTGATTACTCACCTACATCAGAAGGTGTAAAACCACAGAGATCAGAGAAGACAGACTACCCACAAACCACTACGGGAACCGTGATAGAATCTATAAAAGAGAAGAACAGCAAAGAGTAGAGCTTCCTCTAGCCACAGATAACAATGCACTTTCCAATCAGGAACCACAACTACAACAATCAGATTTTGAGGACTCCCACTTTGGCTGCATGTAACTAGTTATAATACCTATGCAATGTTCAATAGAGAACACACAGAGAGATCTATCATATATCAAGTTCATGGAGTAAAGTGTGCAGAATCTGTGGAGCACCAAAGTTGTAACCACAAGGATTTTTTGTATTTATAATTTTTAGCCCCCTTCACATGAACATAAGTCTACTTAAAAATAATGTATATATAATATTATAATATCTCTACATTAGGTTGTAGTGTTTGTACAGCTCTATCAATACAGTTGTTATAGCCCTTCAAGACTTGATGCTAGTAAGTTATTTCCTGGTACGGATTTGGTTGAGTGACCTTCTTCACATTCCAACTTGCAGTTTCATGTAGGCAAAAGAAAAACTACTATCAGAAAGCATACTGCATTGGCTACATTTTTGTACATAAATCAAGAACATAGCATGAATCAAAGATACCGTACTTTATGGTAAACCATGGCTTTCAGACTGCTTCCCCCCTAACATTTGCTACAATATAGTATATATGCAACTAAAATAAGCCTGGAGACACATAGTAATTCCTGAATGAACTCTAAACTTATATATAGTGAGCAAGGTGATAGTTGCATATTGTTATGGCGAGTGTACATATAGCTCAGGTTGAGGATGAACCATCAGATTGTTGAGCCTTTCACTGTAACAGCAAAAGAAGTGAAAATATGAAAATATAACATGGGAAAAAATCAATCTGGCACACATTACCTGTGAGATTCCCTAATGTAGTAATATGAAGGGGGAGCATTGAATCCATTGAATGTTCTATTCAGACTTAGGCTATAACCTCCCATGTCCTTGAAATAGATCCAATCTCCAATGTTCACTTCAGGAATCCGAGCCTCACAGATTTTGTCTTCACAATGACAAGTTGGCCCCCAAATAAAGGTTTTGTGATGGTTGCAGGATCTCAATGTGTCCTGCAATAGAAAAGTTGGGAAGAAGAATGTTGTTGTTTTTCTGTTTCAGTGCCACGACTCTTCGTGCCACAAAAATCCTATATAATTTGCATACCTGGAGAACAATAGGGGTTGGTTTCATTATTTCACAAATGGAGAAGGAACCATGTATGCCATCATTTACATAGTAATTGGACACTGGCTCTTCTCCACTTTTTATAGTAACTGACTTCCCAATCACACTGACAGCAATGGAATAGACAGAGGTAGGAAAGAAGAACCCTGTATGTATTTAAAAAAGAACAACTATATATGTCAGATATATGTATGTACACATGTTCTTACGTACAGTATTCCATAAATCTGTTTCATTATGCCCCATATCATTATTATGTTGGGGCAGAAAAATATTTTTTACTGGTTAGGCAGGAAATACACATGACAAACCCTTCCCACGTCTTCCTATTTATAATTGTAGTATAAAAATCGGACAAACAATTTATCAGTTAGTTACAGTTATGAGGATTTGAATGGACCCACTAACAAAAGAGTCCCAATATATTTTAGCATGCAGATCCTTTGAGAAGTGGATAACCTCTCTACTCTGTATATATATATATACAAAACATACTGATTTGACTCCAGAGAATAGTATGCTCAGTACAAAATTACCAAACAGAGAAGAAGCAAGCTGCCATTCATTAGTGTAATTTTTAGGCTTGTGAAAAATGACTCTTCTGTTTCTGGAATAGTTCCTGATATGGAGAAGGCAAAGATATTGGTATAGGTAACAACTCTGAAACCCTTCAATTTGAAAAATGAGGTAATTGTATAGATGGATTTCTTGGTTCTTCTAGAAATAGCATTTTTGTTTTCTTTATATGGAGCCAATTTTGTTAAACAATAGTTGAATTTTAATGGTAGCAATAATTTGTTCGCATCATTCTTTACACAATCAACAATTGTAGTGGTAGAGCTTATGAGTATTGATCATTGTATACTCCTACCTGGTTCAGCAATGACCTTTAAGTCAGGAAAACCATTGAACACTTCCAGACCTCTGTTGATACTCAGAGCCATGTTCTTGAAGAGATCTTCTGACATTTTTCTTCCAGGAAAACCTCCTCCTATGTCTAGGAGGGTCATGTGGTATCCCACACTGGCAGCATAGTGGAATACCTCAGAGGCCAACTCCAGTGCATGCTGGTGAGAATGCGAGTCCTTACAAAAAGAACCTACATGGAAACTATTCATCATTATAGTCAATACATAGATAACTTTGTGGTAAGTGGTAAGCAGCAGATAATAATTATGTCATTACCTGACTCCTACTACATTTAAATCCATTGATATAGCAGTTTGGAGTAGATCTCTGGCCATTGGCATGGTGCAGCCAAACTTGGTACTAAATGACACTGGAGAACTAGCAGAGTCTGCAGAAAAACGCAGAACTAATCTGGAATAAAAGTATACAAAAGACAGTAATAAGATATTAATCTCTCGATGAATTCTCAGTTGACATAACAAAATTACAATGACCTTTTCAATGATCAACTTGGATTTTTACTCACTCAATCTTTTGATGCAAGTCAATTGCAATGAATATCATTATCTAGGCCATGTGTTGGAATTGAGACAGCAGAGAGCAAGAGTTCTACATACTTAGTGCTTAATCTTGACTACAACTGCTTTTCTGGCTAACCAGTGGCCAGACCTGCTGCATGTTGACTGACCAGAGATATGACTGAGCATGCATGTAATTATTACTTATGTATGTAGGTGTGGTACCACACCAAAGTGCCATGAACATGTCACAGCTAATATATTAACTAATCTTCTCTTCAACAAATGTGTCATGTACAGGTGGGAATAGATCCAGAACCCTGTAAGAATACTTGACCTGGAATTAACCTTAATTACAGTCACTTTTAGTCACTTTTACATAACTGCTCTCATTCCTCTGGCATACTTTCACTCAGTCCCCTCCCTCCCTTCAACCCCATGCATTTATAATAAGCCTATTGCTTATCCCACTGCCTTCTATAAACATAAAGGCAGTGGTTAAGCATAAGGTGAAATCATTACTCATATAAAATTAAACCCTTGTGTGTAAGAGGACTGTTGGCACTCTTTAGGAGCTCATATTAGATCAAGAGAACAGCAACTGATAAAACAAACTCTGACCTAACTATATAGCATGTGCATACACTAATTATAGTATTGACACAGGATGTCAGTTTGGCATATTATTACTAATAATAGGTATCATTCCACATTGCCCTTTCTAAGCCAGTCTACTTGGACGGTTGATGGGTGTCCCTCTTCGGGATGGGGTTATAATCCTGTTCAGTTGTTCAAGAAGGAGGTGGTTCACCTGCTGAGGTATATGCAAATTCCTCCATAGATGGTATGATATTCAGATGGCTACACTTTCGTCTGATATCACCAGATGGGGTACTTATGATGTATGACTGGTAATTGTGATGTGGACACCACTCTACCTCTCACTGGATCATTCCTGAATTAACCCAGGCTTCAGCATTATTCTGGGCGGTCGCAAACCCTAAGTTGACTGTCTAAATTATCTTTTTGCTTTTTCTTGAAGTCAGAATTCTCCTTGTGAAATTCAGCAAGGTATGACAACTTAGGCATGAGATGCTGGTTGGTCTGTGGTAGAAGTATGTATCTTTCAGCCCATCGACAGCTCTGCTGTGCTGAGATTGCATGGCAAAGGCATTCATCTGTAGCTCAATAGAGACATAAACGGATCATTGAATTCCATTGACCAACTTCACCACTCTCTCTGCTTACCCATTGCTTTAAGGGAATAGAGGACTTGTAAGTGCTTGAACCTGTATGATTTAGCAAACATGGCAAACTCATTTGATGAGAACTGAAGCCCATTGTCACTTCTGACAATCTCCCAAAGGCATGGCCTTCGAAGGCCATGCCTGGAGAATGTTGCCTTTAATGATGAGATAACAGCATTTGATGTTTTTGTTTATCTCGAGATACCACAAGAAGTGGCCCAAATCAAAAGGTAATGAATTCCTTTAAGTCTGTTCCTACCTTTTGCCAGGGATGGTCTGGTAATGGTGTATCTAGGAGTGACTCTTTTCTTTACTTGACAGTCTTGCTACACACTTGACACTGCTGAACCATCTGCATTAAATGATACCAGGCTGCCAAACAGATGATTTCAGCTTTACCTGACATCATTTGACCCCTTTGTGACATCATAATCTTGTTCATGGTTTCCCTCTACAGATGTTAGGGTATCACTATCCTGCTGTTGAACAATGACAAATTATCAAGGAATTCTCTGAGACTTTTCTATGTAAGCTCTCTCTCCCAACTCAACTGGGTCTTCCGTCTGGGCCATGCGATAGGCTGCCAATCGATTGGACTTACAGGTAGAGCTGGTATGATGACAGTGTTGATAGATACTTCCTCTTCTTTCTTTTGAGTGATGGTGATAGAGAGAGTCTCTGCTGTGTACAACAACTCACCTAGAACATGATGGATGGTGTAGTTTAGTCTGGTCAACCTGGGTCTAAACTGCAGAATATGGGTCCATTGAGACATTTAGTATTCAACATGGGAATTAGTGGTTAGTGGTAATTCAGAGTATTCGGAATGTAATTGGCAAACTTCTCGCTAACCAATGTGGCTGTAGTATAGCCACTGCACAATCTCTGTTTAATGCTTTTATCATAGGAATTAAATTCTCATAATATTCCATGGGGTCTAATGCAATTGCTTATACATCAGATACAGCTTCAGTAATGGTTGGGAAAAATTAATCTGTCTCAAGGAGAATTAAACAAAATAAGCCAAATATCTTCAGTTTTGGTTGCACATGGCATCTCTGTGCTACTGGCAGGCTTAAAAAACTACCAGTGCTAGTTGAAGCCTTCTCATTGATATTTCTTATCACTTTAAGTAAAGATGGACTAAATACTCCCTATCAAATGGAAACTGAGTTTGAAGATATAGCATTTTACCACTCTCTGTCTCGGTTTGGAATGTTGTGTTAAAAAGCTTTTTGAGAAATGGCCTGCCCTTTATATTTACTTTGATCTTTAAGGTTGTCAGGTAGTAAGAAACCTAGCCCAGGAGAGAGAGAGACAGCAGAAAAAGCAACATAAGCACCATTATGACGCCAAGGAAAGAAATTTTGAAGAAGGAGATTTTGTGCTAGTCTTTTAGAATGCAAATAAGCTGTTACTTGAGTGGCAGGGCCCCTTTGTGGTAAAACGAAACATAACCCAGTAACATACCAGATTGATGTTGGAAAGCCTGGGAAACCACTTAAGACCTACCACATTAATGCACTGAAAGAATGGCATGCCCCCACAGCAGCAGTTTTTTTCTCCTTAGAGGAAGATGAACAAACCTACCAGCCTAGACCAAGTATAGGAGAAGAGCAAAGCAATGTTCTGTCTCACCCTCAATCTTTCCAATTGGAAAAGTTTAAAGAACAGTACAAGAATGTAATCAAGGATGTGCCGGGTAGGACTACGCTTGTAGAACATGAGATTCCTACCAGAGATGCCTTACCAATTAGGTTACCATCCTACAGATTAGCTCATGCTTCTAAAGAGTTTCTTGATAAGGAAATCAAGCTTCTCTTGGAGCAGGGAATCATTGAGCCAAGCAAAAGTCCCTGGGCAGCCCCCATTGTGCTTATACCTAAGAAGGATGGAACGAGACGGATGTGTGTGGACTATAAGGAAATTAAATGCAGTGACTGTAAAAGACCCTTATCCACTACCACACATTGAAGAAATGATAGACAACCTGGGAGGGGCCAAGTTCTTAACCACCCTTGACCTAACCAAGGGGTACTATCAGGTCCCCATGGGGAGTAGTAGTAGAGAGAAGACTGCCTTTATTACTCCCTATGGGAAGTATCAATTTACGACTATGCCCTTTAGTTTGGTCTCGGCCCCCTCCACCTTTCAACGGTTAATGGACCACATCTTGTCCAGGTTGGAACCCTTTACTGCTGCATACCTAGATGACATTGTCATTTATAGTCAGAACTGGAAGGACCATTTACAACATGTATCAGTAGTTTTAGGCAGAATGAGAGAAGCAGGTCTCACAATAAAACAAGAGAAATGTAACTTTGGTGTGAGCCATCGTGAGCATTTGGGACATTTAGTAGGTGGAGGACAAGTTAGACCATTGTCTTGCAAGGTTGAGGCCATCTGTACTTATATACCCCCTCAGACTAAGAAGCAAATGAGAGCCTTTTTAGGATTAGCCGGTTACTACCGAAGGTTTATACCCAACTTCTCAGAAATAGCATCTCCTTTAACAGACTTAACCCAAAAGAATCAGAGTAATAAGATTGTGTGGAGTAGTTCTTGTGAAGTAGCGTTCAAAGCTCTAAAAGCCGCAATTACTAATCATCCTGTGTTATTACCCCCAATCTGGGAAAGACCTTTTATCCTACAGCCGGATGCATCAGCGACGGGGCTGGGATTTGTACTCAGCCAAATCGACCTCAAGGGTGACGAGCATCCGGTGGCGTTTGGTTCCCGAAAACTTCTACCCAGAGAACAGACGATAGAACGGGAAGCTCTCGCCATCGTGGCAGGAATTAAACATTTCAGGGTCTATTTGGAGGGAACTACATTTACCATTGAAACTGACCACAACCCCCTGGCCCACCTAGCCAATATCAAAGACAGACATGGCCGACTCACTCGTTGGGCACTTGACCTACAAGACTACGATTTCACCATCTCCCACTGGTCGGGTTCCGCCAATGCCAATGCCGGATGGCCTAAGTCGAGACGGGTCTCGAGCCGAGGAAGGGGGAATGTCAGGGAATTCTATCTCCCTGACTGAGTTCACAACAGCCCGGGATGAGTTCACAACAGCCCGGGATGAAGCCAAGCCAGCAGCTGTTGTTGCCAAAGAACCTAGTAGTCAAGCCTACAACAGATGTGTGGAAACCATGGTAGCGAGTATGGGAATAGACGAAGGACCTCACCACCAGACACTATAAAGGATGTGGTCCACCTGCCAGAGGAAAGATCTACACACCCCTCACCTCACCTGATAAGACAAGACATTGGATTGGTCGCCAAGGGTCAATGCCATGCCGACCAGATGATATCAAACTGAGTAGTTAGAACAGTGTATATGAAACAGCTAGGGAGTAGTTAGGAGGTACCTTGAATATTGCCAAAGAATGCTATACATCTGCAACCAGCAAGTTAAGAACTGTTAAGATAAGAACCCTCTGAACCTTTGTTATTGTGGTTGATGTTGTGTTGTGTTATCTTGTCATTGCTCAGCGTATTTACGTATCTCATCATTATAATATAACTAACTGTAGTTATATTTGCCATTCTGTTTAGAGTTGCTGAGTTTGGCTTGTTCTGAGGATTGCCAGTAGGACAGACTGGGAGTCAAAGATCAGGCATCGCGTGAAGACCAGGGATCTGCTCAGCCAGCTAAAGTGTCTGTATACTGGGAGAAGGCTGGTTTTTCATGACAAAGGTGATAGGGCAAATGTTAATGAGCATGTTCATCGAATTGACAAACAATTAAAGGATCCACTTACAAAGCTCTTTTGCCACTTTGCTATAAAACCTCTCAACAACTTTTTTTTACAGTCTTGCAGAGTGCAAGTCCTATTGATCTGCTCTAATCAGACATCTGTGTCTTGCTTCATGCATTTATTAGTAATTTTATCACTTCTGAAGTTATCGAGGACAGTAACTATTTAGTTAAAATCAACTATTGCGAGCAAAACAATGGAGTTGAAGATGATAAGACTGGTATTGGAACATCTACAAGGCTACTTTTAATTGAGCTCGAGGATGAAATTGTTGGGACCTCTGTTGAATGTCATTATTTTCTCATCTAGCTTACATGTTTTTTATGAAACCAGTGTCAAAAAATTACTCGATGAGTTCGTATTAAAGATAAAACTATCAAAGAACTAGCATTTCTTGAACTCGAAATTGCGTCAACTGTTAGTGGAATAATTGCTCTTGCCATTCGCTTTACACAGGGTTTTTTTTCTTTTTAATTCTGCACTAATTTTTTTTTAAAATTTCCACAAAAGATATGAAGGACATTGCACAACCATATTCTATATATAAGAAAGCACCTAACTTGATGAGCATTTTCCATTCAATCATGGTTGCTTAGCAACTTACCACAAATGCATGAATATCATTATAAAGTATTATCATATTATTTTTCACTGCATTTTCTACACAAACCTAGGCATTTATGATGGGATGCATATAATATTGATTTCACTAACAGTATGGTAAAAATGATATTCAGATACCTCCCATGTTAGCCAACCAAAAAGTATTGACAGTATTACCACTTGGAGGTATGATTGGTATTTAGCCTAGCTGGACAACACAAAACACTCGCACACTTGACAAGCAAGCAGATATTCACACCATAGAAACAGACACAAATGATGTTACAGACAGGGACAGACAGTACTCTGTGGATGATGGATGCCATGCATCAATACACAAATGATGGCAGGTGGGTAGTTGTTACACACATACACTGTGCATGCCATAGACATAACACATGTATGCACATAGCACAACACACAAGTAAAAGAAAGAATAATTCTATATATCTAATCTATACACAAAAAGACAGGGCTAAGGTGTGTTAGGGAGTGCCCTACTGGTGGGACCCTCTAACCTGTCTGTCCTGACCGAACTTGCCTTATGCTTGCCAGACCCCACTGCTTGGAATTGGTAGTATCATTCTGATTCAATCTACTCAACAGAACTGAGACACACTCTCCTCTCTACCACACCTGAGTTACCTCATTCACACCTTAGCAATCAATTATTACAGGCCCGTAGGAAGCAAATCTGAACCTGTACGGCAACTAAGTCACACCCACAATGGGAGTGGTTTTACTTGCTACTGGAACTAAACAAACCCAACTTATACGCTACTTAATAGCACTCCTTTTGGACAGCAGGATTCACACAGAAATTTTTGTTATGAGAGATGGTTGATTCTGAAATATATATTCCGATTAATAATAATTATAACAATCATCTGCAGGGCTCATCTGCAGGGCTTTGCACAGGATATAGATGGATTGGGGGGAGGGAAGGGAAAAATTTAAATGTGTACCTAAATGGCAGACTGTGCAGTGTATTCAAGTGTAGGGGAGGTTCCCACTTTTTACTATCTCTGAGATAGCAAAATTGCTTGAATTTGAACTTGGATATGACTGGCTATGACTGTTATGCTAAAGGAAATATTACAGAATAAGTTTGGGGTGGAAGATGTGTTTTATTATTATTTTTGGGGGTGGGATCTGAGTTATTGTTTTGGGGGTGGCGTGGGGTATCGCAGGACTCCATCCCCATGTGAAAACCTGCTACTGGTTGCCACACAGTCGTGTAATTTTGGTGTATATTAATAAATGTATGTTTTACTGTTAATGTCTCTATGTCCAGTGCTGAAATTGTGGATACGTTTTGGGCCCTATAGAGTACTCTACATATTGAGGAGAATTTTCTTAGGAACTTCACTTTCATTATAATTATTACATGACAATGTTACTATATGACATAATTAAAATAGAATAGATTATTGATTGATTAGTGTTTCAAATTTAAAATTGTCCGAAGATCCCACTTCTATGCTCACTTTCTGCAACAAACTCATTAAGGCATGATTTTAAGTTAAGTTCATTGGTCTTCTCTTTGTGTACATGAATTACCATTAAATTATTGAGGCGTTGTTGGCTCATTGTTGAACGCAAGTAGGTCTTGACTCGACGCAACCCTGAAGCACTTCTTTCACTCACGGCATTGGTTGCAGGAGTAACCACAAGCAATTTAACTAAAGTACATACCTCAGACATGAAACTTCGCTGGACAGGAGAAAGAGTCTTCAAGTACTTTATGATGTCAGAGAGAGAATGCTCACTTCCCATTGCTGTTGTAAATGGGTAGTTAGACTAGACTCATTGAAGTCATCATGGTAAAATTCCATGACAAACTTTAACTCGTCGCTATAGTCCACTCCCCTTGCAGATTTCATAAGAAGGTTCTCAAGTTTAGTCAGAGTGTGATAGCTAGGCTGATGAAACCGTTATTTTATGAATGCTATAATGAAATCAAGACATTCAAAGTAATGCTACCTAAACAGATCCTTAGGTTCAGTTGGATGATACGCTTCACCACTGCCAGTACTGAGTCTAACTGGAGTTTTCCTCCTCCTAGGTAGAACAGGGTCGCTAACCTCCGATTTTTCTTGTAAAGAAATAACCTTCGACCAAAACAACTCAAAGGAGTCCTCACTCCGAAGACAAGGTTTTCCGTGTAATCATGGCTAATTCTTGACCTTCTGAGGCACTTAAAGAGGGGTTTTGTAATGTTTTACTTAAATTATCTGTATGTTTAAGGATTAACTCACCAAGCACTACACCAAACATTATTCAAAAGCGGTCATACTATATTTTACACCAATTAACCGAGCACGGGTTTCCGAATCCCTAGCTATATCAAGAGCTTCTTCCCAAACTGTCATGGCTATTTGCAAAGCATGTTGAGAAGATATCATACTTCCAACAACACTAGTCGTACCTGGTATAGTGATCACTAAATCGGTAACTGCTTTATGAGCTTTTGTGCTCTCATGTTTGTTAAAGCATTGAGTTCCATCCTTCCAGTTACTGAACCCAGACAAAAAGGTTGAGTCCTGCATATTTCCCTGGATCATCTTCAGTTTGCCTAAAATATATACTAGCTGTAAAATATGGAATGATTGCTGCCAAACTTCCATAGGATATGAGTGGCAGCTAGGCTTACTAGCAGAAGCTGCCCCACTTTATCTTACCTGTTTAGATTACTTGCACACACGTGAAACAATAAGCCAAGTCTTGACTGGAATCGTAGTGAAGCCATTTCCATTGGTTGAACCAAGCGCTCTGAAAAGAGTGGTGAGAGATATTGGTTAGCCCGAAGGATCGCTTAGGAAAACTAAAGTTAGTTGGTTGAGTCGGATGATTAGGAAGCTCAGGACAATTTGGTAACCTGGAAGCCATGCTGAAAAGACGAACTGTGAAATGGTGGGTGTGGTTTCCATGAAGGGGGCGTGTTTGGTCCAAACCTATACGGCAATTGCCGTATAGGCTGTTGCGGCTATGATTAACAACTGTTCCACATAACAATTCTAGCTATAACAGTTCTGTTCAGCCAGGGAGCCCTGCAGGTGGAGGTAGAGGGTGGGGCTCCATGACAAGGTGATCACCAGCAGTAATCCATATGCTTATGGTACTTCTCAAAGCATATGTTCATTGTCTGTGTGCACAGGTGAACTTTACAGCTAGAGCACAAAGTTCGAGACTCGTATGTTGCTACACACTGGAAGCTACTTCCTTCGCCTTGACCACTGTACAATGAACAGTGGTAAAGGTCATGAGTTTAGGCCACTAGGATGCTTTCTAGTATGTCTTACCATACACATACTGCAGGTGTGAAGGCAAACTCTTCATCTCAGGATTCCTCAGAGGAGAGTGAGAAAACAGAAGGACAAAAGGTAGTGGGAGATGCCACAAACATGGAACATGGTGCAGAAGAAAGGACTGGAAGAGTTGCTATAGATACCTAAGAAGAGCCTGGGGAAGATACCACTGACACAGAAGGAACATGGATTGCAACCAAACTGGGTGATGCAAGAGTGAAATACCTAGCACTCTGACCCCTATCAGTGCCAAAGGCTTCACCAGCATCTACATGAAAAGAAAAGAGTTACATCAATGACCAATCCAGTGTAATTCATCGCAACTAGGTCTAGCCACACCCATAGCCCTGTGCCAGTGTCCTGCTTGAGCCACCTCCAAAATATTCTATGCTCTATTTATAGCCCTACAGCCATAGTCACACCCCTGGCTTTATAGCTAGTCACATCCTTTCCTGGTCTAAAAAACCCATGAACTTCCCTAGTAACTATCAAGGAAAAAGTTCTACAAAGCAAGCCTTGTGCTGTCTAAGTTTCCGAGCTCTATTTTGTCTACTTTTACTACTCACCTTGAAACTGTCCTTCAGCATCTGCAGATACCTAGCACTGACAAATGGAATATCTACACAGGTGCCAATAATACTACTAGCTTGAGGCTCAGAAGTAACAGCTCTGCTCAGAGCTGCTACCTCTACGGGAGCTATAATGCATAATTCTCAGTTAGGCTTTGACCTTCTCTCTTTCGTCACAGCTGGGTGCATCAAAGTCACTCTAGTACATTGACTGCACCTCGGAAACACTGAACCTGGCTGCCATCATAAGTCAAAGTTTGACATCACAGCTACCCTAGTTACAGACACAGTAGGACTTCAATATTGCATACAAGAATAGAGCAACTCTCTGGACATGTGCACCAGTACAAGAAACTTGCTTGTAGTCGTAATGGTTGATTTTTATGATTTTGTTTGCGAAGCAAGTTTAGCCTCGCATCATACGATTCTTATATCCACGAGAGGGTTAAAGTTATTTGCCTACACCTTGTGGCACCAGCAACCAACAGTAAGTTAGCATTCGTTTTCTACAATGAAGGTAATCAAAACTCTCAGTTGACATAATAACATTAACATCACCTTCTCAATAATCAACTTAAAATTTTATTCACTCGACGTTTCGACTAGATACTCTAGTCTTCATCAGGAATAATGAGCCGCTAAGGGCCTGTTATATACCAGTACATGTGCCTAGCATGTGCACCAGATGTAATATATATATATATATATATATAAATTAAAAATTAAAAATTAAAATTAAAAATTAAAAGTAAAGAATATATATAATTACTATAATTATATTTACATAATAACAATAAAATCACCTTCTCAATAAAAAATTTATTCACTCGATGTTTCGACTAGACTCACTAGAGCATCTAGTCGAAACGTCGAGTGAATAAAATTTTATTGAGAATGTGATTTTAAATATGGTAATAGTAAAACATTTAAACAATGAACAGATAATTAAATAAATAAAAATAATAATGATAATAATGATAATAATAGTTTAATTTTTTTTTTGTAATCATGGTTGTTGTAGCTTCAAATTCAGGCTCTGCCACATACACAGAAAGGAAAGATGGAAGTCTAACTGCAACTGTCTACATGCATACCAACCAGTACCTTGATTATAGATCATATCATCCTATCCATGTCAAAAGAGGAGTGGTTAAAGAGTTAAAGAGCTATGATAGAGCCAAAAGAGTAGCGACTAAGAGGAGGACCTTTGGAAGGCATTTGAATAAGGTCTTCATCGAGAATGGTTATCCGCAAGCCTATCATCTGCAGAAACATCTAAATGCAGAAAGGAATATGAGTACACCAGTACAGGCAATGAGGGGTCTAAAAAGAAGGATCCTGTGATAGTGATTCCTTATGCAGCAGGGATGAGTGAAGACATCAGGAGGGGCTGCAGGAAGTTCAACATCAAAATCGTCTTCAGATCGGGAAGAACTCTGAGGACACAACTTTGCAGAGTGAAGGATGTTTTACCAACTCATGTGTTGTGTACCGCATCCCTTGTATCTGTGGGAAATACTTACATAGAGGAGACGATCAGAAGACTGGAGACCAGAGTGAAAGAACATCAAGATGCCTGTAGAAAGTGTAATAAAGAGAATTCTGCAATTGCTGAGCATGCATGGAATAATGGACATACTATTTTGTGGGAGAAGCCACCATCACCAGGCCAGAAGACAGAAGAAACTGCTAGTGAAGGAGGCATTGCACATCAGCCTAGCACGACAGTGTGAGCGGTTCAATCAAGACTGAGGAATGGACTTGCCTGGCTTCTGGGAAGCTACTATGAAGTGCCTGAACTTGAAGCCATGACCCCATATCTTTTTTAAATTTATTTATTTAATATTTATTAGTATTATTATCATCATTATATCATTATTATTTTTATTTGTTTTATTATTTATTTATTATCTGTTTATTATTTAATTATTATTATTATTATTATTATTATTGTTGTTGTTGTTGTTGTTGTTGTTGTTATTATTATTATTAATTATTATATTATATTATTATATTATATTATTATATTATTATTATTATTATTATTATTATTATTATTATTATTATTATAATTAAAATTACCTTCTCAATAATCAACTTCTCAATAATCAACTTAAAATTTTATTCACTCGACGTTCGACTAGATGCTCTAGTCTTCACCAGGAATATTTTGTTGTTACCATGACTGAACTGTCATTATTATATTGCTTATTGACAAGTAGTGTTATAACAAAACTGTCACACCAATAATGATTACTACCTAACCCTTGAAATGAGGTCAAGTTGACATAGTCTTGATGAAGACTAGAGCATCTAGTCGAAATATCGAGTGAATAAAATTTATTGGTGATTTTAAGGGGGGACTATACGTCAAAAATTAGACATTTCTTTTTTTCCCTTCCTTTTTTTCTTCTTCTTTCAAACAATTTTTTTTGTCCATGTAACAGATCAAGAAACTACAAAGAGAACACATCTTGCATGATATTTGCCCTAATTTGGTCTATATTTTTCTCATTTTTTCCTTGTTTTTTTGCCGTAAAGCTCATAACTTTTCTACACTTCACTAAAAAATGATAATTTTTATATCACTAGATAGCCCATCTAATTATCTGTCTATTGTATGTGCCAAATTTTTTAAGTACTATAGTATTAGCAAGTTATGCTGATTTGAAGTGGTGAGGTTTGAGATTTTTCCTGGTGTTTTCCACTTGCCAAAGCGGTGGCCTGCTACTCAAAAACCACTACATTTATTGTTAATCTGTTCACATATTGCAGATTAGGGCCTCCTCTATCAGCTGACCAAATTTGAGACTTTGGTCTTGATAATTAGGGCAGTTATGAACTTTACTGCAAGATAGGTCAATGTATCTTCCGAGAAAATATGTCTGCAGAGACATTCAACATATCATTAGGATGCACAAAGCATAAGGAAATAGGAAATAAAATTAGCTGCATAGAGTGTATGGCAATTTATAATACTTTGGTGGTGTTGACGCACAGTTCCTCCCTACCCCCCCCCCCCCCCCACCCCCCATACACACCCCGCGGGACTATATACACATGAAATTTTATTTTATTTTATGATTATTATATTTTAAGTTCAAACTGTTGTTGCATCTATCTACTTGCTATTTCCAAAGTTTTAGAGACATAGGATGCTTCTTTTCAAAGTTATGGTGGATCTACTTCATCATACATTTCTTTGACATGTAGCTATATACAAACATTCAGCTGTAAAGGAAAATTTCACATATACATCTAACAATTTTCATCATATTTTTCTTTGTTACATGTAGAGATATAGGCACAGAAAAACTCAAGAGTCACGGAAGTAAAAAAAAACAGACCAAGGAATTGCTAAAACTTGCAAGTTATTTCACTGCTAACTCAAACATTTCGTTTTCCAAACTTGGAATGCTTATTCCCACAATTAATGGAAATATTTCTTGTGGCGAGAATAACTTTAAAACCGTTTGCTCATTTTTTGGGCTATGTATGTCATTTGAGAGCTCTTTTAGTACTCTGTAATATCCATGAATCAGATTTTTGTTTACTGCAAGGATTGCCAAGAGATGGTGGTTAGAAAAGGTGAACTCTAGTTTTTATCAGTTTTTCAGACTCTGTAGTGTGTAACTAACCAACATGACAACATATGGTAACTTTGGTCCATGGAAATCACTGAGACGGTGTCCCTTAGCAAGCCACACACCAATTATGAGTAAATGACTTCAAATCGTTAGGCAGCTAGGTCTGCCACAAATATCTTGGAGTCATCTCGCATGTATCTTCTGAGAAAATTTGTATATAGAGATATTTAACACTTTATAAAAACAAACACAGAATAATAAAGACTTTAGTACCATAAATACCTGTGTAGACGAAAGAGAAAAAAGTTATGGTAATTAGAAATAGGTATATACAACTATTTTGTTGTTTTGACGTATAGTCCCCCCTTATGTTATTATGTTAACTGAGAGTTCATTGAGAGTTATTATTATTATTATTATTATTATTATTATTATTATTATTATTATTATTATTATTATTATTATTATTATTATTATTATTATTATTATTATTATTATTATTATTATTATTATTATTATTATTATTATTATTATTATTATTATGTAATTGTTGTTTTATTTATTTGTTTGTTATTCATGTACATTTTTAATTTTTTTAAAATTTTTATTTTATTAATTAATTTATTATTATTATTATTATTATTATTATTATTATTATTATTATTATTATTATTATTATTATTATTATTATTATTTTTATATATATTTTTAAAATAATATAATATATTATACATAATTATATATAGATATCGCCACTACCAATAAAGAACTACCTAAGTAAGAATATTATTATTATTATTATTATTATTATTATTATTATTATTATTATTATTATTATTATTATTATTATTATTATTATTATTATTATTATTATTATTATTATTATTATTACTATTATTATTATTATTATTATTATTATTATTATTTTATTAATTCCTTAATTTATTATTTTTTAAATTTATTTATTTTTTATTTCTTATTTTATTTACATCCGGTTCATGTGCTAAGTGTGTGTACTGGCAGGTGGTGGATAGCTGGATACCGGTATATAGCAGGCTCATGCGAGCCTTAGCGGATCATTATTCCTGATGAAGAGTAGAGTATATATCTAGTCGAAACGTCGAGTGAATATAATTTGAAGTTGATTATTGAGAAAATGATTTTAATCAAAATATATTGGAGCTCCAGAATGCTCCAGGAATGATTAAATGTGATTATGGTTATTCCCAGGCTGGTTTACATTTCGTAAGCCAATATTTCTGCATTGCTTGATAGATGTGATAACTTTGAGGATCAGTGCATGCTCTGACAAGATGCTGAAAATGGGTGCTTTGGATCATGCGCACAGTAGCATCCAGGAAGGAATGAAATTATAAAATTTAAATTAATTTGAAGTTGATCAAATCCACTACCAAAATTTTCTCACTATATATATGGTACACAACTTAGCTGGTAGCTAAGTTAAACATAGTGTGAAGTGCATGTGTTTTAGGAATGTTCTTACTTATTACGAGAGTTTGTATGTAGTACATGTATAATAAAGTAAGTATTTTTGATTGGATGGTAGTGGCAATCTTGCTGTCCTAGACTAATTAGTAGAGTGCATGGAATCATTAACTATACAACCTGGCAGTGGAGTAGTGCTCCTTCACTTTGTGAAGTTCCTGGTCATTATCAAAAGTCATGAGTGTCACTCCTTTCTTGGCAGCATACTTGAGATGGGAGATCTGCTTGATTGTATTGGCATAGATGATGCGATCAGGACTCACTCCAAGGTCAAGAATTGCCTTTATCTCATTCTGATATAATAATATAACAACATTGTCATTTGTATGCATACCGTATTCACTCGAATATAAGTCGCACACTGAATAGAAGTCGCTCTGAAAGCCGCACTCCAAATGTAGCACACCAAGTTAATTACACCACCGCTCTTGCACACGCGCAGTCGTTTATCATTAGCTAAGATAGCTTGTCTGCCGAGATCAAGAAATCATTCCGTGCTTGTGGCATCACTGTGAAGGTGGACGGGTCTAAAGATGGAGAAATTCACTGCCTCAAAGTCGATAAAGTAGCAGCTTTAGCTATCCCAGCCATTACTCAAGCTACTTGCCAGCTGTTGGAAGGAAGTGACAGAGGTGGAGAAGATCCATTTGCTTCCTTGGACGAAGAGGATGAAGAACAGATCGAACTTAACGAACTCATTGTAGATTACGATAGCGATTAGGAACTCTTGCCAGCTAACTACTACCTAGCTCAATGTTACAATCACAACCACAATGACGCACCAAAAAATTGCGTCAGCACAATAGTGCAAGACTGGCTTGGCACTGCGCAAGCGCATTGCTTGAAGATCGCAACTTGATTTGGCTGAAATAAATACAAGTCGCGACTTATATTCGAATGAATACGGTATATGTATCTTATATTTACAGTAAAAAAGCATTTATATATATAGGATAAGAAGAAGTGTAGGAGGGAGGTGGGGGGGGGGGGGGGGGGGGAGGAAGGAAGACGATGAAGGGAACATGAAGAAGAGAAGAAAAAGAGGAATTGCCTACCTTACTTGCACAGTCAAAGCCTGTGCCCAATGCAGCCAGGATCTTGAGCAGCATCACGTCATCGTTGCACTTTACGGCATAGAAAGGTTGTACCCTGGGTAGAGATGCCTCCCACCTTGCATGCATATCCATTACTCTGCCAATGTCTGCCACAAAGAAAGGATCTTCCTCATCCTGTACAACAAGAGAACGATATCTCATTCCTTGAGTAGCTGTAATGTATTAAACATCAACACACAAAATTTAATCACGTGAAATTTCATCGCAAATTTAATTTGCACCTAGAACTAGCTAGAGCAATATAATGCACACTTGTCATACTGAATTCTAATATCACTTAGCCCTTTCTTTCTTTAGCAGGGCTAACGAAACAAATGTTTCCTCTGTGATCATCGTCAAGAAATTGAGGAAATTTAATTCATAGGCAAGTTGTTGTTTTCATGGTAGAAAGAAATATTGGAAGAATATACAGTAAAGCTGAGAATGAAAATCTAAGGAATTTTCAAATCATGAAACGTTCAAGAGTATTGTCTCTGGGGATATCATAAGTTTTCTTTGTTTCCCATAATGAACAAAACCTGTCAAAATCTATGTGTGTGGTGCTTCCAGCAGCTCTTATTATTTATTATCCATTGCTATATATTTGCAGCAAATATTTCGAGTTGTTTTAAATCATCGTCTAGCTCATCAAATATCGGCACTAAGGCTTCTCTCTCTTTGGAAATACTATGACCATCAAAATGAGATCTTGTCGAGAAGTTTAATATCTGCATTTTTCCCATTTAGTGTCCAATTTTTTAATATTAATGGTAAAGAGTGTATAAGGTGAAGTCCAATTATACTTAAGCAGTGACTGTGTTAAAGAGAACATACCATTTTTTACAAAGTGTTATAAAAACTTGTGCTTCTGACTTTAGAACTCATTAGATTATACAAACTTCACCCATATATAGCTCAAAAGATAACATTCTCTCACACTCTCTTTTAATAATAAAAACTGTTGCATAGGTATAACCATGCTTTAAAGGGGGGAGGGGGCGGGGGGGGGGGGGGTGGTGACATGCATGCCCAAAAATTCTCAACCATTCTAGATCCTAATTGTAAAGTGCTATATAGACAGTATGGCTATAGGAAGCCCTACTCAAAACAATATCTGGTGTGGTTTGTAATTACTTTTATTAGGTCAATTGATTTTCAACCAAATCACATAACCACATACACATGACCATGTACTCACAACTACATTATAGTGTTTGATGATAATACTCATTGTAGAGAGTAGTGCTCCCTCTAGCCACTGATACTAATTTCTACTGCTATATAGCACTTTCCAATTAAGAGCTATAGAACTGTTTGGGAATTTGAGCATGCAGGTTTTGAGGTCCCAAACTTTGATTGCCTATAACTTGGAATCAGATGCAGCAACATTTATTATCAAAAGGGAGTACACAGAGATATCTTTTGAGCAATTCAATCGAGTCGAAGTGTGCAGAATCTTAGGGGCTCTAAAGTTGGAACCACACATTTTTATAACAGTTTTTTTTTAAATGGTGTTGTACAAACCTTAAATAACACAAAATTTAATTATTCCAAGCCTGCAGTGAGGCAAGACAAACTTCATGATCCTCAAGATCCAGAACGACAAGCAATCCAGAAAATTATAAAGTGAAGAAATTGAATATTTAATCTCTCTTCTATGCAACATATAGTACATGGCTACCAGACAGGGCTTCATACAGGATTTACAGTTTGGAGGGGGGGAAACTCAAAACGTTTGGCATTTACGTGATGGGCGTGTGTAAGCAAGCCCCAAGTAGGGGTCAGGGGGCATCCCCCCCCCCAGATTTTTGTGGAAAAATCGATGCTCTCAGATTGATTCTGAGACATTTTGAGGGTACTTTCCTATAGTTAAAGTCCTAGCACATGGACAGTACATTCTAGATTATGACACAGTTGCATCTTGCCACAGAATCTACACTATTATAATTAGGAAAGCTAACCACAGAATAATAGCACATGGACAGAACATTCTAGATTATGACACAATTGCATCTTGCCACAGAATCTTGCCACAGAATCTACAGTATTATAATTAGGAAAGCTAACCAGAGAATAATAGCACATGGACATAACATTCTAGATTATGACACAATTGCATCTTGCCACAAAACTACTCTGTGGCAAGATGCAATTGTGTCATAATCTAGAATGTTCTGTCCATGTGCTATTATTCTGTGGTTAGCTTTCCTAATTGTAGTGTAAATCTACACTACAATTAGGAAAGCTAACCACAGACAGTGACACAGAATATTCTAGATTTATTCAGTAAATGCTTCATTCTGCAACTAAATATGACCCAGAGAAATACAAACCTACACAAATGGACCTCAGGAACTTTTCTACCAGAAATCGAGTGCATGCTGGGTCTAGTAGAGATTCTGAGGACGACGAAGATGTAGTCCCAAGTACGTCGACTATTGATGCCTTGACTTCCACCAATTCCGAAGCATCAGTAGGTAGATCAGTGTGTTCCAAAGCGCAGAAGAGGAAACTCTACAAAGCCAGGCTCAGCTACAAGGAGTGGGAGCAGAAATATCCTTGGGTGTACTGCGATGGCCTATTGTTGATCATCTTTGAATTTGCTATTGCTATGTTCCCTTCTCTGTACTGCTCTTTTTTCCCGTTACTGTAATGTATTAGAAATTTCATTAATATAAATTTTTATTGTGAAAATTCTTGGGGGGAGGAGAAATCGTTTGGGGGGTGGGGGTGGGGGGGGAGGGGGGGGGGGGGGGAGGGGTATCCTAGGGCTTCCCCACCCCCCCTGTATGAAACTCTGAGGCAGAGACATTTACACCATTCTACAAAAATGTTGTCACACCTCTGGCAGAGTAACTTACATCTCTTCCTGCAGAATTTCTGCACCTGTATTGTATGTAATCCTCAAGACTAGTCTGATCTTTCAGCTTATCTACACACACCACGTCTCCAGCAATCATTACGGGTAGTTGTCCCAGTAAAAAAGTTTCTTCAGCAGACATCGTAACCTTTAGGAGTACGATGACCTCCAATAACAGAAACGCTGCATCAGCATACTACGTACTGCAGGAAGCGCTTAATGATATTCATAAGGTAAAACCATACCGCTATATACGCGAAGGTATGTTTCTGGGTGAGGAGAACATACTCACCAGGGACGTCATAGATGAAGCGACTTCATTCACAGTAACACTACCCGACGCGACGCGCACAGGCGTTGCGACCTGCGATTGCATCATTCTGGTATGCGACAGTATTTGAGTTGATCGTCATTCTGGTGTGGATTTTTCTGTAGAAACTGACCTGCCGAAAGGCTTATCAAAAAAGTGATTAGTATATTGCCCTTACCACTGTCACAGTAAGGTTTGGTGACTCCTAGAACTATGTAACTTACGTCTCTTACTGCAAAGTTTCTGCACTTGTATTGAATGTAATTCTCAAGACTAGTCTGGTCTGTTACATACATCACTTCTCCAGAAAACATTACGGGTAGTTCGCCGGTTGAAAAGTTCTTTCTGCAGACATACTCAAAGCTTTGTATAGTGAACTACAATAACAGCAAAACCAGGGGGAAAATCGGCCGGAACCAAATATGCATGCACAGGTCTATATCTTTTGTGGCTTCTAACATCAAGATCTCCACCGAAATCTAATGGATTGGTCCTTGATTCAAGCTTAGACAATGTATAAAATTTTGTGGAAAAAATCCATTCATAAAGGTTTGTGTAACCCTGCTACATAGGCGCTAGCTAAGAAGAGGCCATAACTGGCCACTCAGATTTCCCTGGTCTCAGATTAAAAGTTTGGTGTTTCTTATGCGCACAAGCATTCGTTGAGACCGACATATGGTAGTCAGTTTGCTTTTATTTTGACAGCGTTTTGAGAATTCTTGTACTTCCCGTATTTGGATTAATACACTCAAAGTTTACGCTTTATCAGTGGGAGTCGTGAGGGGACAAGATCACATGCACTACCATACTTGCCAACTTTCCATAAGTTAATTCCGGGACATTAATTTATATACGGCGCGAATTTTCGACCGCCCCCCCTAATTAGCGTGCGCCTTTCCATTAATTTTCTACGGTTCATTTCATCATACAGCTGTGAGGTAGTATTCTCTGTAGATTTCCGGTTGAATTTAGCCATTTGAATTTAGCCATTAAAAGAGCAACAGAGGTTTCGTCAGAGGATTCTCAAGCCTTGAAAGAATGCTAGCTGTTTCAGCTTCCTCACAAGACAAGAAGAATGACTTCAAACCATCATACTGCCTGAGGTAACGATTCACACACTTCAGCAAGCTGAGCCGTCGTGTGGGGCAATGCTTCAAAATCACCCCTGGCTCAGTGGTGAAAAGTGAACACCTTAGGATGACAAATTGCTGCTCTCTTGCTGCTATGGAAGTAGTAGAATATGTCGATGAAGAGCTGGTCAATGTTCACTGGGAGTACCTTTAAACCAGCTTGGACTATTAAATCAGCCAAATGGCAGATGCAACCAACATCATACAAAGTTGGGATCTCATCCTTAATCAGCTTCTGCACACCTGACCTCACTCCTTTCATAACATTGGTGGTATCAGACATGAAAGACACTGCATTGTCAAAGCTGAGCCCATTCTTATTAGTCAGTGACTCCTTCAAGGCTTGAAACAAGTTGGTAGCTATATCAATGTTCACAACAGGCATATCCAAGAATCTCGTCTGTACTTCACCTACCTGTTGATCAAGAAGCCTCAAAAGAATTATGCAAGACTTATCCCTCTTGTCATGGGATTCATCAATCATCAAAAAGAATGGACCACTTGACATTGACTCCATAGCTCTCTGTGTGAAGTAAGGAGCAAGAGCTTTCTTCACTATGGCGGTGGTTTTGGTGTGGGAACAGGATAATTTCTTTGCAATTTCAGAGTCTGGGAACATCTTGCTGAAAAGCTTGGTGGCATGGTCACTAGACAGAAAGGATATGTTGTGCTTAGCAACAAATGTAGCCCACCTGACCTCTGCTTCGATTACTTGATCACTTCTCTGATGTTGGAAGAGAGAGGTGATTGGAATAGTTGATAGCACAGCCTTTGACATATCCTTATGTTTCTTGTTCTTGAGGTGAGATGTGACATCATTACGGCCACCATGGGTAACACCAAAGTCGATTGCACACAGTACATCGGGCATACAAGTGACGGCAAGACTACTGACATTACTATTGCATTGAACACAAGCAGCACACTGTACCCATGATGTTATTATTTACCCTGTATTTGCTGTATTCCATGCTTACTTACTTTGTCATTATATATTTTTTATTTATACCTTTGAAACTCTTGCCTATCCCTATCCCCTGAAATTCTTTGATCCATTTATTGTCAAAATGGCTCTGCAATTATCTGCTCAGAAGTTTCACGTGAGTGCCGCACCTCCAATCGAAACAAGGTCAAAGGTTGTTTGGCAAACCCGATCTGAAGTTTTTCTCTGCTAAAAAGTGTCCTGTTTTTGTTGCTTTACGAGTGTTAAAGGACTAAACTAAACAAGCTTGAGACTGCAGTGGCCATCTAAGCGAGTGGAAGCGCAAGGTGCGCGTAGCTGTAAATTCCGGGACATTTCCGGGACAAGGACACCACCGGGACAAGGCTCAAAATTCCGGGACTGTCCCGGCCATTCCGGGACGGTTGGCAACTCTGCACTACATAGCTATAAGCTATACACTCTATGATATGAGACAACATAGTAGCTGAAAAGTAATTCTTGTATAAGATAGCACTAAAGTAATTCCTAGTTGATGCTGGAATAGGTATCGTGCTCCAATGGTGTCCCAGTATATTTTTTAGAAGTAAACGTGACCACTACAGTTACACTGAAATGGAAGGGGCCAGTTAGGATGATAATTTTGGTGGGTACAGAGACGGGGGTGGGGTGGGTGGAAGGAAGTACACTTCAGAACATCACCTAATAATCCTTACGTACAAATCTGCCCAACATTAGACCTACCCTACTCTCCCTTCTCCACATCTATTTCTTCATTCTGCATCCCTCACACAATTTCTCTTTCCTGCGTGTGATTCCACTGCCTCCAACTCTCCTTTCACCCCAAATTTCCTTTTCACCACACAAAACTCTGTCCATCAACATCTACAATCACACCCCATTAAAACCAATCTCAATTTATAAGTGGGGAGGGGGGGGGAATGATTTAATACTGTGCGCCCACCTACTTTCAATAGCTTCATCTGCCTCTGTAATTATAGCTACAGATGAGATTTGTAGCTATAACTTTCTCACAGCTATCTCAAGCACTCCATTTTATATAGTTTGTCATGCTTTAGTATCCATTTGAAGCTTATAGATCTCAAAGGTAATCTTCATGGTTAATTAATGGAATAATTTTTTGGCTCTCCTTCCCTTGTAGATACATGGACAGATGGAGTTTGGAGGCTTTACCTGAGCCTAAGGAAGTTTCTTGATAGTGGATGATGTCAAAGTCTAACTAGCACAATGAAGACAAAAAAAAACTACAATGGTTTTGAATACAAATATTCTTTGTCATTTCTCTCAGTGCTTGAAGAAAACCAATAAGCATGCAGCAATCAGGACTCAGAGCATAGCACATTTACTCATCAATACAGCCAATCAACGATCGTGTAAGGGAGATTTCTCATGGTCACTTCTCATGCCAACTTCTAGTTTTGCATAAACCAGTGTATAGTGAGCCCATGCCTGTTGTCAGACTCTTTGAATTTTGTGGAAAATATGACGATCCAACATTATATAGAGCATACTTATTCTTTAGAAAATCTTACCTGGGCTACACTTACACTAGCAAAGTTGTGGTGTTCGCATAATCATTTCCGAGGCAATTTGGCAGAATATACTAGGATAGTTGACATCACATGTGACACTATAAATATGGCATACGCACTAGAGTAGACTGGCAACAGCAAAGAAACTCTAATAGGTCTAGAGCAGAGAAGAGAATCTAAAGTTGGCACTTAAAGCATTGCTTTGAAAACTGGAACAATATCGATCAGTTTCTAAAAATACTGTGTTGTAATACTGTTTTACCATCTTCACAAGCTCTGATTTGACTGTCCATGAATTCAATGAAGGGGGCTTCAATGATAGGGAGAATCTAGATGGGGAGGGGATTAAAACCTATCTATCTCAAGGTGTGGTGAGGGGGAGAGAGAGGGGAATTTCGAAGGAAAGTGATAAGAAGTATTAAGAACTAAACAACAAAAACACCTGAGTTTCCCCTATACCCACACAAACCTCTTACAGCATCTTGTCAAGTGTAACTGCCAACATCATTCAGGAAATTTGAGCTCACCATTGCATATCGGGATATATGTTATAGGAATAATCATGGTAAATCTCCCAAATACTTAAGCTGATCTTGATATTATAAAATAAAAAATAAAGTCCCCTACATGATTTTTTTGTTTATCAAAAATTTAGCTCGATTCGATTTTATGCATTGATTCTCCATCCAAGATTCACAACTTGGGTGAGTAGAAACATCTGAAAAGCACCCCACTCAGGTAAGAAATTTAAAAAGTTTCTACTCAGCTAATTCTACTTGCAGCCAGCTATCAACTTAACTTGATATATAATGTTCAAAAGAGTACTTGAAAAACGCAAAAGTGCACTCACAGAACTGAAAAACATGAGAAAGTTAACTATAACTACAAACTATTGTCAGCCATAGCTTTAGCTAGTTACTGCATTGATCTAAGTTTGGTAGAAAGTAAGAAAACAACAAATGAAAAATTACTTGATTAGGGCACACGGGTCTACACAACATACTTGAGGTATTTTTATACCCTGAAAATGACACATCGGTCTTTTTATTTTTAGTCTTCTATTGAAGCTATGTCTATCTAACCAGCTCTTTTCAGAACAGACCTCCAGCCTGCTTCCTCCAGTATGACATCAGCTTCTATTAGCTTTTCTAGCCCTTGTTATCCGGCACACTAGCTACAATTTATTCATGCAAACTTCTTCTCTTCTCTAATGGCTGTCGACAAGTTAGTCATCGCCGAAGATCCTCCCATTCTCCAGGTGTTTCCTCATTGTCTTCAGTCATTTGCCTTCTACTTATACTTGCTGGTGTAAGAAACAAACACAAGCCCTGAAATGGTAATGAATAAATGTGCCACTGGGGAAAAAGCCTAAGGAAGTATTCTTTTGCCACATCTGTATCGATGAAATAAAAGAAGCAGTAGGCAAACAGCAAGGTAATGATGCTCTTCAGTGATGGAAGTTGTGCAATTTGGATCCATTGTTGTTGTTGTGGTGGGATGTCTAAGAATGCCTTAAAAATGGTCTGCAAATCCACAAACCCCTTCACATTCTAAATTAAACAAATTAGATATTGATTTGTCATCTGTGAAGTGTTTGCTTCTTGATCTCTCCAGATTTGAAGCCTTGTTGAATCCTATACAATTACCCTTCAGTAGTTGTGGCTCCACTGCATCACATTCTGGAATACTGCCAGCTCTCCTCTCGACAGTGAACTGTCCCTCTTCAATTTTATCTCCTCCTTGACTGTTACTCTTGGGCACTCCTCCAAGGTGAGACTTTTCTTATCTCATTTCACTGTTCATTGGGGGCATTCCTATGAAAGGAGATAGTCTTTCTCTCCTCCTTCGATAGGGCATCCAGAGCACTCTAATGAAAGGAGGTTTAACATCGTCATATTCAGATTGGATGAGTAATCAAGTGGTTCATCCAGATTGTCCAGGTAGCAGAGCAACTTTAATAATGCTGTGATCTCTGATAATGATCCATCTATCTAAATCAGAAACCTCCATCATCAAGGTAAGTTCCAATAAGGGTCTACTCATCCCTGATTTATCTTGATAAAAAATTGAAACCGACCTCTGAAGTTACCATGTCTCCTTACCAAAAGAAATCAACTGAAACCACACCCCTCTCTCCATTTAATCAAACTAGAGCTAACTTGACCTAAAAGACATTGGGGAGGCTTAACTCTTTCACCGCTAGATTATTTCAGGATTAAAAAAAATTATTGTACAACTTTTAACGTCACAGGAAACTAACAAATCCATAGCAACTTTTGAAGTAAAACATTGACAAACACTTTGTGGTTAACCACAGTTGCTTGGCAACTAAATCACGATTATGCATATCATTACAAAGGTAATCACAATGACCGTGAGACAGAAGAGGCAGGGCCTGGAGGGAGCACACTCACAGGTGAAGGGCCTGGAGGAGATGACAAATATAGAGAAGAGAGCTAGTCAAACTCTGAAATAGAAGAAGGCAAACACACTATATACTGAGATCCATATACATTTGAACACCCGCCAACTAACCAGGAAAAATGCCACACCCAGCTTTTCTTACACTCAGGAAAAGACTAACTTTTTCTATACACATTTTCCAAACATCAAACTTAAACTTACCTTCTCTTCATCATCACTTGATTCGCTGTCCTTGACAAAGCTAGCTGAGCTACATGTCTGGTCAGAAATGACAGCTCTGAAAGCTGTCGCCTCCTCAGGCTGTATAACTCGCTGACCCTTGTAGGCATGGACCTCTTCTCCTTCACTGCAGCTAGAATCATCTTCTGAAAAGCCGAAATCGCTCATCCCAAGCACATCAACTTTCGAGACGCCATAACGGCGTCACGGCTATATACCTAGGATACCTATATAATTGGCCCGTAATACTTTTATTACAACTATCTAAGCACTCACAAGTTTTTAAATGGCGCAGTGCAAACGAGTATCCGTGTATGTCACGCGTCTAGAGGTATAAGAGTTAGTTAAGGAATGATGGTTCTTCATCACTTCAGGTTGAGTAATAATGGGGTAATAATGGGGCAGATGGGCGAACGAATTGTACATTTTTGACTAAATCATGAAAGTTACAGCATATAATCTACATACCCGAAGGTTTTATTTCAGCATATAATCTACATATACCAAATGGATGTGAGGCAATTTTTTCTGACTTCTGGTGACCTTGAGAAGCATTGAACTCAACATCACAATTCCACTTTTTGCACCATGTGTTATGTTATTGTACATCACAGGATAATTCTTTCCTGTGATGTACAAGAACACACCACAGGTCAAGAAATTGACTCAAGGTCACCATCAAGGTCACCAGATGTCAGATAGAAACAGCCTCAGCTAACTCCTTATATTCTGGTCTGAATTTTTCAAACTATAGAGTGGTGGAAAACCTATAGATACGACTGGGAAAAATGTATCTGGACAGGTTGCAACCCATACCAGTTGCTTGCCATTCTTCCATGGCACCATGGTTACCCCATAGGTATTTTCCCGTCGGAACGAAAGAGACCCGACGGTTCCAACCACCTGGAAGGGGCACCGGCAGATGACAATGCCTGTCCTTCATTGGTAGAAACGTCATTATTATTATTATTATATTATTATATTATTATTATAATTATTATAATAATTATTAATTATAATTATTATATTATAATTATAATTATTATTATAATAAAATTAAATTATTATTATAATTATTATTTAATAATTATTATTTAATAATAATAATAATAATAATAATAATAATAATAATAATAATAATAATAATAATAATAATAATAATAATAATAATAATAATAATAATAATAATAATAATAATAATAATAATAATAATAATAATAATAATAATAATAATAATAATAATAATAATAATAATAATAATAATAATAATAATAATAATAATAATAATAATAATAATAATAATAATAATAATAATAATAATAATAATAATAATAATAATAATAATAATAATAATAATAATAATAATAATAATAATAATAATAATAATAATAATAATAATAATAGTAATAATAGTAATAATAGTAATAATAGTAATAATAGTAATAATAGTAATAATAGTAATAATAGTAATAATAGTAATAATAGTAATAATAGTAATAATAGTAATAATAGTAATAATAGTAATAATAATAGTAATAATAGTAATAATAGTAATAATAGTAATAATAGTAATAATAGTAATAATAGTAATAATAGTAATAATAGTAATAATAGTAATAATAGTAATAATAGTAATAATAGTAGTAATAGTAGTAATAGTAGTAATAGTAATAGTAATAGTAATAGTAGTAATAATAGTAGTAGTAATAATAATAATAATAGTAATAATAATAGTAGTAATAATAATAGTAATAATAATAGTAATAATAATAGTAATAATAATAGTAATAATAATAGTAATAATAATAGTAATAATAATAGTAATAATAATAGTAATAATAATAGTAATAATAATAGTAATAATAATAGTAATAATAATAGTAATAATAATAGTAATAATAATAGTAATAATAATAGTAGTAATAATAGTAGTAATAATAGTAGTAATAATAGTAGTAATAATAGTAGTAATAATAGTAGTAATTATTATTATTATTATTATTATTATTATTATTATTATTATTATTATTATTATTATTATTATTATTATTATTATTATTATTATTATTATTATTATTATTATTATTATTATTATTATTATTATTATTATTATTATTATTATTATTATTATTATTATTATTATTATTATTATTATTATTATTATTATTATTATTATTATTATTATTATTATTATTATTATTATTATTATTATTATTATTATTATTATTATTATTATTATTATTATTATTATTATTATTATTATTATTATTATTATTATTATTATTATTATTATTATTATTATTATTATTATTATTATTATTATATTTTTATTAATTATTATTATTATTGTAATCATCTCAAATAAATCTCAGTCTCAGTTGACATAACGAAATTACAATGAGCTTCCCTGCTCTCTCAGATGTTTCAACTAGTTACTATAGGTTCTACTCTAGCCTTCAGGTATAATGAGATGCTAAGACTAAAGTTTACCATGGAGCTTGAAGTGGATGGGTTGTTGCCCTTTCTCGATTGCCACCTACACAGAAAGGAAGACAGAAGGATAACTGCAACCATTTACAGAAAACACACCCACACGAACTAGTACCTTAATTATTGATCACATCATCCTATCTATGTCGTAGTGAAGAGCTTATGATACAGCCAGGAGGGTGTCGGAGAACGAGGACCTACAGGAAGAACATCATTTGAATAGGGCCTTTATACAGAAAGGTTATCTGCAAGCCTTCATCACCCTTTCCTCTATTGATACACCTAAACACAGAAAGGATGGTAAGTACACTGATACAGGCATCAGGGGTCTGAAAAGAAGGATACTATGGTAGTAATTCTTTATGTAGCACAGATGAGTGAAGACATCAGGGTGGTCTGCAGGTAGCTCAACATCAGAGTCGTTTTCAGAACTCAGAGGACACAACTGAGAAGAGTAAAGGTTGAATTATCAGCTAATATGCACTCATGCATTGTATACCGCATCCATTGTGGCTGTAGCAAGGATACCCATGGAAGAATGGAGATCAGAATGAAAGAACATCAAGATGTCTGAAAAAAGTGTAACTGAAGAAATGCATGGAACAATGGACGTCCTATTTTGTGGTGAGTAAGCCACCATCTTAGAACAGGTCAGAAGACAGAAGGAACTGCTAGTGAAGGAGGCATTGCACATCAGCCTAGCACCAAAGTGTGAGCAGTTCAATTGAGATTGTGGGATGGTCTTTCTGTTTAACAGTTCGTTCTTTGTTAATGTTTCATTAAAGCATGTCTTTTTTATTATTTTTGTAAAAAAAATTGTTACTGTTTTGGTGTTATAATTTTTATTTTTGCCACTTCTGGTTCACATGCTGCTCGCGTGTGGTTTGTAACTCGTGACTAGCATATAACAAGCTCACACAAGTCTTAGCAAATCATTATTCCTGATGAAGGCAGAAATCTGTTGAAGAAACAGCCAGAGAGTAAATTTCTAGCGGATTATTGTGAAGGTAACACTATTATTATAACTATCATTATTACACTATTATCATTATCATCATTATCACACTATTATTATTATTACTAGTATTATCATTGGCAACATCATTATCACTACATCATTATTACTGTTATAACTATACCGTAAAATCTGGATTAGCGCCCTGTTTTTAACCCCAACCTGCAAGAAAACCAGCTTATAACGCACATCACCAATTCTTCTACGACTTATTTTGCATAATGTTTTCAGACCTGACGAGCAAAGAAAGAAACTAGTCTCAGCAGCTGGAAGCAGCTAGAGATGGCATCTCAAGTGTATTTAAAGGCCAACATATCACTGGGCACCCTTCTTTGGCGAAAGGCTCCACTTTGGGAATTCTAAGGACATGCTCAGCTGTAAGCATCCTCTATGTCTTGCGTTGTTCTTTTTCAATGATGTTAAGACCGGTGCTTCTTAACAAGGTACCACATATGCGCCTAGCCAAGACAGTTTGAGAAGACAGTGAGACCAGCACTTAACATCTTATTGTGCGCTAAACATCGAGGGCTTAGCAAGATTTTATACGATTATCGTCATCACAGTCATCACCATCATTGTCATGCACTGTGTATACATGGCTTGCAGAAATTCTATAACCATGGCATTGAGAGTGTCGTGTTCCCAAAAACATCTTCCCCACTGACTTACGCTGGACAGGACTGGCTATGTGTGGTCCGGGGTATCATGCACATCATTTCTGAAGAATGTGACTATTCATAGCTTGATTCACAATATAAATGTGCAAAAAAATGTGTTAAGTTGGGGTGTGAATTGTTCTTGCATTTGTATTAAGGTGGAGAGTGTGTACATTAGGCGGTAAAATGTGAAGAAATAGGCAAGCGCGTACCCATCAAAAATCAATTTAAAAAAGAGTACGGCTTCCTCGAGCAACTGTCACCGACTTAACCATCGAGCACTTTCCAATCAAGAACTACAACTGCAGCCATTTCAGGCACTCAGATTTTTAGATACCCCCCACTTTGGCTGCATGTAACTATATTTAGTATCAAAATAGAGCATACAGAGGAATCTATATTTTAAGCGTTTACACAGTCAGTGTGAAGAATCTATGGAGCTCCAAAGTTATAACCACAAGATTCTTTCCATTAGAGTTTGTATATTATAATTAAGCCCCCCCCCCACCCCCCACTCTGCCCCCTCCCCCCATTCACATGAAAGCAAGTCAACTTATATATTCATTCTTTAGTGTTTGACATTGAGGTATAATTTCACCTTACACTCCCACCTGCATTTCCAACATGTATAGCAAAACAAAATTACCATTAGAAAATGGGCTACATTTTTGCATATAAATCAGGGCCATAGCATGAACATGTGAAACATAACCACCTGGTCAGACCCCCTCCCCAGTATGAACTAATGTGAGGTGCATGGATGCCTCTTGCATTGCTCGGTTGTATAGTGTTGAATAGGTGATTGTGAATATGTGACTTGTTGGCGGTGCTGTTTTTGCTTGCATGTATGTTATTGAGTGCAAGCTTTGTGGAGTCATCTATCATAGTAGAAGTCACTGGTATGGCAATAAAGAAGAGCTGGAGGTTATAAGAACAGAAAATAAGCATGTCTGGCCCTGAGGTTAGAACACTCAACAATGACGGCAAAGAAACAAACATCAGCAATGAATGCAAGAATTTAAAAAGCAACAACAACATATAAGCATTGTTCTTTTTGTTTGTTTTCATTGCACAGGATCTGCCTGGTGGTCCAAATTTCTGACAATACTGCTCGTCCTGCATGCTGGATGGTGTTGGTAGTTTAGCTGAGCTTGTGCGGAGTGCCTCAGCCATACACTCAAGTAGTGAGTGGTTGGATCGCTGGGCAAGTTGCAACCAAGTACTGGGTTTTAAAATTTGAAGCGTTTTATGCTGTACTTTCACATTAATCTTTCAAAGTTTTCTGTCTCTACTCTGTTAATATTCTCTCTTTGTTAAATACCTTTATGTCCACCTCTCTCTCCATCTCCTTCCCCACTATCTCACTCCCCTCACCTTGCTTCTATGTCCCTATTTATTCTGCCACACCTATCTCCCTCTCCTTCCCCTCCCTATGGAACCCCTCACCTCCTATGACAAACATCAACCTCCACTTAGCTGTGTGGTAACTGCAAGCAGGAGTTCAGCCTTTCCTTACCTATGCACCACTGTAGAGCTTATTATGGGATTCTGTACTAAGTGCTCATCCAACAACATGCCTGTCCCTTGGAGGGGATGGGGTGTGTGTGCCAGTACGTGTCTGCAATGCATGCTATGCAAGAGAGCGGAAACAGGTGGTGTGGGCAGTCTATCGTGCAAATACCAGAGAGAAGGAAAGCAGTAACAGATCTACACACAAAGTGACCGAGAAACTTCCCAATTTGCATGATGTGACTCATGATAACCACAAAATGGTTGCAACAAAGGAGACACCAAATGCCTCACCAGCCATGACTAATGAGCTGTCAAAGAATGGTTCTAGTGAGAGGAGCAGAGATGATGCTGCCTATGGGGAAGGCATGACGACCCGGTATGTGGAAGAGGTGATGCAGTCTGCCATGGGTGTGGCAACCAGCATGCTTCAGTTTTCCAAAAAATTGGTGGTCGAGTCTGCAAGGCCTGTTTACTGGGAAGCTGACATTTAGATAGTACACTGTCATCAGTGCAAAGAAAAGTTCAACCCCAATGACCACCGTCACTCCACCAACCACTGCAGGACATGTGGAAAGGGATTCTGTGATATCAGCTCATTCCAGAGTGCCTAACAGACATTGGGACTATCCTGTGAGGGTATGCAAGGCCTGCTCCAAGATAATACCACAGACATAAGAGTAGTATCCCTGACATCATATAGAATTGTAATTATAAAATGGCTTATTTCATCACATTATTACATATCTAGTTT
Organism: Cladorhizidae sp. MBARI D1340-BT2; assembly: GCA_028752905.1. Classification (NCBI taxonomy): domain Eukaryota; kingdom Metazoa; phylum Porifera; class Demospongiae; order Poecilosclerida; family Cladorhizidae; species Cladorhizidae sp. MBARI D1340-BT2. The sequence continues at coordinate 16,889,985 of JAQNBH010000015.1, forward strand.
ATCCTAGGTGTATGTGCTTATACACAAGCATGCATGCATGTGGTTGCAGGTGTAGATTCTTCCTTGTATAACTTACAACAAGGTGGTCTTCCACATTTGCATGTTTATATTATATTTATAGTTGGCAGATCTATAGTGATCTGTGAAGGAATGATTGAGCTGCAGATAAATTATTGAGGGAAGGGAACTGGCTACACAGTAGCACAGTAGTGAACTAGTTAATAAGTGTCGTAGGATGTACGGTCTTATTCTCAAATAGCTCAATTCATTGTCATGCTCTAGCTATGCTGTGAGGACCTCTGGTTTCCCTACTTGGAAAGAAGACCATCATACAGAATTCAGAAACCAGCTGAAGAGAGTTGTGTTTTCCTATTCCATCACCCAGCTGCCTGACCAAAATGCTTATTTATTCTACCATTGTTACAGTCTACAACATGCTCATTATCTGCAATGAAGTTTCACTCGGACAGTACTAAGTTTTGTTTCAAATACGTAACTTGTCGGCACACCTTTAGGCTGTACTCCTACAGAATGGGGCTTTGTTAATTTCTGCCTAAGTGAGAGGAAGCATAAGCTACAAATGTACCAAGCTATAGAATCACAACATTTTTGTGTGGATTTGGGAACTATATAGCTTGGCAAGATTAATTACTTCTGTGCACTCCATGTTGCCGTTATGGACATGTAAAAGTGAATTTATACCTTGTTGGAAAGAAAACTGACTGTATAATTATGCTGTAGCTATATAGTTAGTATACGAGACCATAACCAGAGCTGGGGCCACCTGATCTGATGGTACCGAATGAGCAATTGAGTAAGTAAGGGGTGGAAATGTAAAATATGTACATGTAATAAATTGATGATGGTAAAAAAATACTCTTGTAAATGCCAATGAAGCTGTCTCTCTTGTGCATCTCACCTCATACTGGCTTTGGGCCAGGTAGTGAGAGATAGGGAGAATAATTTAAATATAAACAATAGAGGGAAAACTGAATTCATCTCCGTTTCTGCATTGTCTTCTCTTCAGTAGTTTGACTATTCTGGCATGGAGCTCTGCCGGATAACCTCACTCTTCATGTGCATCTCATTTTTAGGGGAAGCTGCTTCCAAGACCTCTCAGCCATATTTTCATACCACACGGATGAATGAAATCAACTTGCATCAGTTTGTTGGAGTGTGTAGGTTTTGGGTTTGTGATCATGCTTACTCTGCAGCCTGCAAGAGCTTGCTCAAACCCATAAGCTCTTGCTGCTGCAAGTTTAGGCCTGCACACTGATATGTGTTAGTGGTCTGTGCAGTTTCATTTAAAGTTTGTGTCATCCCCAACTCTAACTGCCTGTACCTTGGGTATGGTTGTACGTATGCAACAGTTTTTAGATCTATCTTTGGAGCACATATCAAGTTCAGAGAGTTAAGTGAGCAGAATTCATGGAGCTCCAAAGTTGTTACCACTTTTTTTTAACACTTCATAAAAATAATAATATGGTATCCGCCACCCTTAAAATTAACAAAACCATAAAACTTGACATAAACTAACATTGGCTATATATATTATATATATGGAGTCACTTAGAAATTCCTGTGAAGATCCCTAAACTTATATACAGTGAGTAAGGTCTCCTCATATTGTTATGGCGACTGAACACATAGCTCTCGTTGAGGTTGAACCATCAGATTCTTGAACTTTTCACTGTCAATAGAAGCGATAAAAATATAGCATGAGAAAGAATGAATGGCACACTTTACCTGTGAGATTCTCTAATGTAGTAAAATGAAGGGGAAGCATTGAATCCATTGAATGTTCTATTCAGACTTAGGCTATAACCTCCCATGTCCTTGAAATAGATCCAGTCTCCAATGTTCACTTCAGGAATCTGAGCCTCACAGATTTTGTCTTCACAATCACAAGTTGGCACCCAAATAAAGGTTTTGTGGTGGTTGCAGGATCTCAATGTGTCCTGAAATAGAAAAGTTTGGAAAATTAGTTTCACATTGGATGTTTTTTCCCTCTGTTTCAATGCCATGACTCTTCATGGACACAAAAATCCTATATATAATATTTGCATACCTGGAGAACAGTAGGGGTTGGTTTCATTGTTTCAAAGGAACAAATGTAGAAGGAACCATGTATACCATCATTTACATAGTAATTGTACACTGGCTCTTCTCCACTTTTTATAGTAACTGTCTTCCCAATCACACTGACAGCAATGGAATAGACAGAGGTAGGAAAGAAGAACCCTGTATGTATTTAAAAAAGAACAACTATATATGCCAGAAGTATGTATGTACACGTGTTCTTACGTACAGTTTGCCATAAATCTGTTTCATTATGCCCCATATGTTACTATATAGGGACAGCAAAATAATTTTTTTACTGGTTAGGCAGGAAATACACATGATAACCGCTTCCCCCATCTTCCTAATTATAATTTTAGTATAAAAATAATTTATCAGTTATTACGTAGTTATGAGGATTTGAATGGACCCATGAGCTAACAAAAAAGTCCCAATATATTTTAGCATGCAGATCATTTCTAACCTCTGAGATGGATAACTTATCTAATTTGTATAATACAAGGGACACTGATTTAACTTCAGAGAATAGTATGCTAGTATAAAATTACCAGACAGAGTAGAAGCAAGCTGTCATTAGCGTAATTTTTAGGGTTGTATAGGATGACTCTTCAGTTTCTGGAATAGTTCCTGATGTGAAGAAGGCACAGATATATGTCTATTCGAAAACCACTCTGAAACCCTTCAATTTGAAAAACGAGGTAATTGTATAGATGGATTTCTTGGCCGCAAGTTTTTTCTCTTTTGTTTTCTTGATATGGAGCAAATATTGTTAAACAATAGTTGAATCTTAATGGTAGCAATAATTTGTTCACATCATCCTTTACACAATCAACAATTGTAGTGGTAGAGCTTATGAGTATTGATCATTGTATACTCCTACCTGATTCAGCAATGACCTTTAAGTCAGGAAAATCATTGAACACTTCCAGACCTCTGTTGATACTTAGAGCCATGTTCTTGAAGAGATCTTCTGACATTTTTCTTCCAGGAAAACCTCTTCCTATGTCAAGGAGGGTCATGTGGTATCCCACACTGGCAGCATAGTGGAATACCTCAGAGGCCAACTCCAGTGCATGCTGGTGAGAATGCGAGTCCTTACAAAAAGAACCTACGTGGAAACTATTCATCATTATAGTCAATACATAGATAACTCTGTGGTAAGTGGTAAGCAGCAGATAATATGCATTACCTGACTCCTACTACATTTAAATCCATTGATATAGCAGTTTGGAGTAGATCTCTGGCCACTGACATGGTGTAGCCAAACTTGGTACTAAATGACAGTGGAGAATTAGCAGAGTCTGCAGAAATTCGCACTCTGGAATGAAAATGTACAAAAAAGACAGTAATAATTAATCTCTCAATGAACTCTCAGCTGACATAATGAAATTACAATGCCCTTCTCAATGATTTTTACTCAGTCAATGTTTCAACCCAAGTCAATTGCAATGAATATCATTATCTAGGCCATGTGCTGGAATTTAGATAGCAGAGAGTAACAATTAAAGGATCCATTTACAAAGCTCTTTTGCCACTCTGTATCATTTGCTATAAAACCTCTCAACAAATTTACTATAATATAATCTTGCAGAGTGCAAGTCATATTGGTCTGGACATCTGTGTCTTCATGCATTTATTAGTTTTTATCACACCTGAAGTTATCGAGGAGAGTAACGATTTAGCTAAAATCAATTATTGTGAGAAAAACAATTGAGTTGAAGATGATAAGCTTGGTATTGCAACATCTACAACGTTACTGTTAATTAAGCTTGAGGATGAAACTGTTGGGACCTCGTCATTATTTTCTCATGTACGCTTTGTATGAAACTAGTATCAAAAAATTACTCGATGAGTTTTCTATTGAAGATAAAACCATTATTTCTTGACCTCGAAATCACATCAACTGTCAGTGCTCTTGCGACTCGCTTTACACAATTTTCAACAGATGAAATTGAATGCTCACAATAAAATTTCAAGCTCGCTCTGATAGCCAACTTCCAAAGTTTGACCGTAAAGAAAATATTGATTGCTGTTATGTATTGAACTGCTGCCTCACATTGGAAGTGGTTCCTTTGGTTAAACTCAGCTCATTCGAAGATAACGCTTCTTAGAACTTGAATCCTTCAAATTTTGCTATCACTGCTGTGTAGCTAGCTTGATGTTTTATTGTAATGTTGGTAGAAGTCAAGATATCATTAGCCTCTTCCCCAAGACTGTACAGCAGCATGCTGACTTGTTGGGCTAGGCTTTCACCAGTGAGCCCAGAGGCATCATGATATTTCATTTGAGCTATATATCTATCTATCTGGAGAATTGAAATTAAACAGTTCAGGTGGTTGCAGGTGCGGTTGTATGGTGCTTACCAAAAAATAGAGGGGGAAAGAAAAGGAAAAATGGAAAACGAAAGGAAAAAATGAAAAAAGTGGGCACAGAAGAAAATAAATCATACGAATTTCCAACTGCAGTAACAATTCCTCAGCTTGTAAGACTAGTTTGCTGTCAATTATCATGGCTAGTATATAGCTACATCAAACCATGACCAACCAAGAAATATTGAGATTGTTTGGTAGCAAGGGCGAAAAAAGAACCTGCAAGGTTTGAAAAGTGATAGGTGGGACTATCAAGAAACTCAAGACTCTGAGTTTTGCTTCTACTGTTCTCAGCAGACAAAAAGAAAGAGAACTCTACATCAGTCAAGGCTATATTAATTGGAAAGATGTTTTTTCAAGATTTAGGTTGATTAGTTATAGCTAGCTACTATAATTATAACTAGCTCTATAGCTGGATCAATTCATGTAACATGTTACCACACTGTAATCAATGCAGGAGATGCCAGGTATTGAAACACCATGCTGATGCTGATTACCAGCTCATAAGGTTGAAATGTTGCAGAGAGGGGACAGCAGGGTAATGGAATGCTGAGGAACATTCTTCTTTCTTGGTAGACAGGGATTGGCATTCAGAGGACATGATCATAATGAGAGCACAGTTTTACTGCTGCTGAGAAGTCATCTTCAACCAGTAAATCTGTCAATCATTATAGCGTAAGCTGCCAATTATCGGCATGCACCAATTATCGCCACCAAAGAGCGACGATTTATCGGCACGTGTGGCATGGAAAATATACGGAAGAATACGGAAACTAGAACTTCTTGGTGGGGGATTGTCGCCAGTTAGCTACAGCATCAGCATAAGCTATTGTCGGCTGTATTCTCCTGGTGCAAGACTCTCAGGGTCTCCAGGTCGGTCTCTTCGTTCTCTTTGTGTTTGTTGAAGATTTGGAAGAGAATACAAGCTATCTTTTCCAGTGCCCAGCTATATATAATGAAGAGGTAATAGTCATTGTGTTACTAAAGCCATAAGTTTTTAGCGAGAGAACAAGAGCTATGTAAGTATCTTGCTAAGTATCAAGTATCTTGCTAACTCTCATTTTGAAAAGTCGTCTACATACCAACCTAGCTATTGTTTTGCATAGCTGAACAAAACTGTAGCCAATTGTTTGCATAGTTGAACAACAACCTTTTTTATTTCATTATTTTAGTGGACTACACTGTACACCAATTGTTTGCATAGTTGAACAACAACCTTTTATTTCATTATTTTAGTGGACATGCCTCGAAAAGGAAGAAAGTGACTTCGCTCTAAGTCAGCTCCTGCTATTTTACGATTCACCAAGATATGTAAAAAGGAAGCAATGGTCCAATGATTCTATGCTGGCTGCCCTAGAGGCAGTAAGAATGGAGCCCCTGTCAAAAGAGCTGCTAGAACAACACTACAGGATAGGCACCTCGGTAAAATTGTTCACGGGACCAAGCCGATGTCACAGAATTATATGGCATCCCCTATTCTCAGTCCCCCCGCGTAAAGAATCCTAGGATATTTGGCACTCCTGTGCAATATTTCCTCAGGATATACGGTCTCCCTAATAGAGTACGCTTTAGGAAATCTTGAACCCCCTGCATGTCACGCGCAAAATGCAGCTGTTTACAGTGAGAACGGAGAAGAGAGATGAGAAACGTAGTGCTTCTACCATGGAGAATGAGAATGAGAAAATGGCCGAGGAAGAAGACACTGATCTTTCGCAGAAATCTGAGGAGACCATCGATGAGGAGCTACACGCTTACCTATCCCAAAGTCTTTATCCCACTAGAATCCACCAAACAGGAAAAGTGTATTATCAGGAAGAGGTCCAAAAACTTTCAATTAGTAGATGGTGTTCTGCACTACAAGGGCAAGGGAGGGTCTTTGTGGCAGGTAAGCAGTTGTTAATTGTAGGTGCTGGGTACAAGAGAACTGCTAGCTATGTATCAATTCATGTCCGACTGTTTTACCATATTGACATGCATGTAACATTCAGGTTGTGTCTGATAACAACACAAAACGCAAAATTTTATAAGCTTGTCATAATGGCACTGTTGGAGGCTGTCATTTTAGTTGGGATAAGGTTGCTCCTAAGGTCTCTGCCCGATTTTACTGGAAGACATGATTAATAGCTGACTGGGTATGTTATAATGTTATGGCAGCTATTGTACATTGTCGCGCCATGAGTATAACAATTTCAGTGTCACTGATTATGCTTGTGATTCTTGTTCCTTACATTTCATTGTAGGTAAAACACTGTGAGGTGTGCCAACCCACTAAAAGGAAATTTGATCGCCCTACACCTTCGTTGCATCCTATCCCTGTGTTTGACACTTGGAACAAGGTTGGGATCGATCTGATAACTTTGCCTCCAAGCAAGAATGGCTACCATTATTGCATAACCCTCACTGATTATTTTTCAAAATGGGTTCAAGCAGCTCCAATGCCAATGAAGGAGGCAAAGCATGTAGCATAGTTTCTCTACAAGATGATATTTCGCCATGACTGCCTTTTGGAGATTGTTTCAGACCAGGGCAGAGAGTTTTGCAATCAGATGGTAGTCAGCTTGAGGAACTCACAGGCTTTAAGCATAAGATTACCAGTGCCTATCACCCTCAGTCCAATAGCCTCGATGAGCGCTTTAATCAAACTCTAAAAGCCCAGCTCCAAAAGCTGGTGAATCACCAAGACAATTGGGATGAACTGCTTGACAACGTACTTTTGCATTTAGGTCCACAATTCCACTAAGTGCACTCCATTTTTGCTCATGTATGGCAGAGAAACTCGCCTTCCTATAGACATCACTCTTAAAAAGAATAGTGAGGCTCAACTAGAGCAAGAGCTAGGTCTCGCAACCAGAGTTGAGCGTATGCTAGAGAAGCTGCATGAGAATGTACTTGCGAACATACAGAAAGCACAGTCAAACCAGAAGCGGCAGTATAATGCTAAGCATAACACACATACTAAGGTGAAGATTGGGGACAGGGTGCTCATTGAGTCCAAGAAAAATAAAGGTTGGAAGGGGGAAAAACTCGAGATTAATTTTAAAGGTGCTCCGTATATATACCATTGCTGAAGACGTTGGAAAGGACGATTTTATCTTAATAATGCGCCCAAGGTGAAAACAGGACTCAATTGTCACCGGCTGAAGATTTGGCATGATCCAAAGTCAGCAAGACTCAATCAGCAACTGGTAAGATTAATAGTATAGACTTTGTGGGGTGAGCCTGAGTAATTATGCTTCAGGTGCAGCTGCTGGGTGTGAACTGCATAGCTACTGACATTATTTGGCATGCTCATGTATGTCAAATTGTGTTGGTGTTAAAAAAAATCAGGATGACACACCACATCAACCCGGTCCTGTGAAATGATCCTCCAGCTGGTAAACCTCCTGCTCATCTCAGTCTCAATCAAAGAGGAGGAGGGAATATAGCTCTCGAGATGGATTCATCCCCGAAAAAAGAAAAATAATTGATCCTCCAAAGGCAGGGACTGTTTAGTAATTATGTTATGTGTAGTGGAGGTTTACTTAATTCTTTCTATATATAATATTTTTACACTAGGAGCAAGAGAGGGAAAAGATAGCTCCCAGAATGAACTTATCCCTGAAAAAAGAAATCCTTCAAAGGTTGGCACCAAAACAGTTGTCATGTATATATTGTAGTTATTAGAACATCATTTCTAGAATTCTTTTTGCTATAGCAGAAAAAAGGAAAAGAATCATACTCTAAAGCAATCCACGGTGAAAACATTGAAGAGTGGTGAATGGCTTACTGATGAGCATTATTGTGCTTGCTTAGGAGGTGATAAGAAACCAATTTACCCATGTTGATGGATTACAGTTACCACTCTTAAGTCAAAATGATGGGTTTATACCAGTACAGGGTATGTATCTGAGGACGTGTCACTTGTTAAAATGATCATAATTGCCTTTTTTAATATTTGTTTCACCTTGAAGGTATTCAAATTCATCACATCAGTGGTAATCACTGGATTACGCAGTATTGGGAGGGAAATTGCAGCAGATTCAAAGATTATCTGAGCTCGTCTTTGATGCATCAATTAGCTTCTCATTTACCGATCTTTGGTCATCAGCAAGGAGGATGGAGAAGATGTTGCCCCCATCTTATGGTGAATGTTCCACCAGTTCAGCAACAGAGTGGGGTAAATGATTGCGGTGTATTTGCAATAGAATTCACTCTGCACAAATTGCTAGGCGACAATTTGGAAGATATTGAATTTGACAAGTGTCAAATGAGAGACCATCTCCTAGACTGTCTAAAGAAAATAAAATTTTCACGTTTTCCGACCAAACTAAAGTGTGGGTAGGTCTAAGCATTTCCCATACAGAGAGATTGAACTATTCTGTACCTGCCTGATGCTGGAGACGTATGGGGAAACGATGATCGAGTGAGAACGATGTGAGCTATGGTTTCACACCGAATGTGTCGGCCTTTCATCTGCCCCTGATTCCACTGAACAGTGGTGCTGCACCTCATGCAATGCAAACTCGTCATAACTTCAACACACTAGCTATAGCTTTTTTGTTTGCTGTTCTGAGATTATTGTTCTTCAATATTATATAATAATTATTACTCTAAACAGTGCCATTTAAATATATAATATAATACTTGGGTACTGGGTTTCACTTTTTCTAGAGGATATAACTACATAGGGGTGCCTTTTTTCCTAGGATATTAGGTATGGAGGTGCTAAAATTCCTAAGTCCTAAGGAATGCCAAATTTCCTGGAATGGGGATACCAATTTTCCTGGGGTGCCATATTTCCTGTGACACTGGTGTCCTATTTAACCAGATGAAGAGACTGAACTTGGAGAGTTAACTCAGACAGTAGGATAGATAGGATATGGAAAGAGCTGAAAACAAATTAAGCATAATTATAGCAGAATCAGTTCTCGTGATAAGGGAACCCTTAAAGGGAGCAGAATCTCTGACGGATGGTTTCGAAGATTTCTGAAGCAGCAGCCACACCTTTGCCTGTGCAAAGGAGATGCTACAGCCAATGTAAGGATGGATGCCACGATGAATCAAGAAGCACTTGACAATTACTTCAATCTTTTGAAAGTGGTGATGGTGGAGAATAACTTGATGAACATTCCAGGGCAAATATATAAACTAATGTGGATGGGTCAGGCATGCCACTAGACCATCGACCACCATGTGTTATGACTTTAAAAGGCCAACAAAAAGTTAGGTACTGTACTTCGGGAAACAAGAGTCATATTAAGGTGTGTCAGCGCAGGCTTGTGGAGCTGAAGGAGCATATAAATCAGTAGTGGTCTAATTACATATTCCATTGGACCAAATTTTATTGTATACAGGGGTAATTTCTTGGGGGGGGGGGGGGGGGGGCTACCTTTAGGTTCCCTTCCCCCCTGGATTTTCTGGACAAGCTATACCTCCATTTGGTATCTTTGGCAAAGAGTTTGAATATGGAGTGGACAAAAGGTGAAGTGGGCGGGAACAACATATGGCCTAAGTGATAAAGGCTGGGTTGATATGACGATAATTGGCACATAATTATGTATTGGACATTTAGGATATAACTGAATGGCTGGAAAGAAATACACAAGTCCATTTAGCATAGATTTGACCAGGAAGGCTATCAAATATATAGCAAGTTAGAACAGTAGCTTTTGGGTGGTGGCCAAGAGCAGGAGGATGCTGATAATCATGATGAGGTATTTGCACTTTAAGGATGATCTTCTGTCACAGCTACAATCATTCCACTGAAATTTCAAAATTGACAGGAGCAAAAATATATATTCAATATTGAATATTGCGGAATTTCAGTGGCAGAGAAAAATTTATTCTCACTGATAATTAACCCTCTCATGGATAGATTTACACAGGGTTCCACCCCCCTTCTGTATAATTATACTAATTTTACAACAAAAAAATCCAAAAAAGCGATGAAGTGCATAACAACCATATTCTATGAAAATGCGATGACCATTTTCCATTCAATATGGTTGCTTAGCAACCTACCACAAATGCAAGAATATCATTAAAAAGTGTTAACATAATTTTGAACTGCGTTTTCTACACAAACTTATACTAAATGGCATTTATGATGGGATGCATACTATATTGGTTTCACTAACAGTATACTAAAAATGATATTTATATAACAGGTATATACCTCCCATGTTAGCCAACCAAAAAGTATTGACGGTATTCCACTTGGAGGTATGATGGGTATTTAGCCGACAACACAAATCACTCAAACACTTGACAAGCAAGCAGATATTCACATCATAGAAACAGATACCAAATATATTACAGACAGAGTACGGATGATGTTGCCATGCATCAATACACATCAATACACAAATGATGGCAGTTGGGCAGGTGGGTAGTGCTACACACATGCACTGTGCATGCCATAGATATAACACTAATTATGCACATAGCACAACACACAAGTAAAAGAATTTATAATTCATATATATGTATATACAAAAAGGTAGGGCTGAGGGGATCACCGGCAGTAATCACATGCTTGTGGTACTTCTCAAGGCACATGTTCATTGTCATGCATAGGTGAACTTGGCAGAGATGCCAGTACTACCACTAGCTTTAGGCTCAGAAGTGACAGATCTGCTCAACAGCTGCTACCTCCACAGGAGCTATAATGCTTGACACTCATGGACCTTACACAGCTGGGTGCATCGAAGTCACTCTAGAAGTACATTGACTGCACCTCGCACACACTGAATCAGGCCGCCATCATAAGTCAAAATTTGACATCATGGCCACCATAGTTACAGATGCGTTAGGACTTCAATATTGTGTACAAAGCTAGAGCAATTCTCTGGGCATGCGCTAGTATAAGAAAGTTTCTCGTAGCTATAATGGTTGAATTTTTGGGGGGAAACAAGTTTAGCCTCACATCATATGATGCATATATCCGCGATAGGGTTAAAGTTATTTGCCTACTCCTTGTGGCACCAGCACCCAACAATAAGTGAGAATTCATTTTCTGCAATGTGAGGAATCAAAACATATTCGAGATACAATACTCCAGGAACAATTATGATTATGATTATTCCCACGCTGGTTTCCATTTTGTAAAGCCAATTTAGGCACTGCAGATGTATTGATAGATGTGATAACTTCGAGGATTTGCATGCTCTCACAAGATACTGAAAATGAGTACGATCAATACTTTGGCTCAATGCACAGTGTAAACTGTACATCTAAAGGACTGATTCATTTCTTCAAACAATTTGAAGCTGATCAAATCTACTACCAAAAATTTCTCACTATATAGTACACCACTGAACTATGCAAGTAGATGGCAGCTAAGTTAATTCCACTATCTCAACATAGTGTGAAGAAGCGCATGTGTTTTATAGACAACACTGAACTATGAACTCCTCGCACTCATGATTAGCAACCATTACCCAGTCTGTGGTTAGTTGCACTTAACATTGTTTTATGATGACAACTATTTTAATCGAGTTTCATTGATGAGCAAATGGGCCTCAAGCCTTATTATCTATTAATTTTTAGGAATGTTCTTGCATTAACATCATTATCATAATTTAGAGAGTTTGTTGTACATAAAGTAAGTATTTTTTATTGAATGTCAGTGGCAATCTTGCTGTCTTCTTACCTGGCAGTGGGGTAGTGCTCCTTCACTTTGTGAAGTTCCTGGTCATTATCAAAAGTCATGAGTGCCACTCCTTTCTTGGCAGCATACTTCAGATGGGAGATCTGCTTGATTGTATTGGCATAGATGATGCGATCAGGACTCACTCCAAGGTCAAGAATTGCCTTTATCTCATTCTGATATTATAATATAACAATGTTGTCATTTGTATGTATACATGTATACAGCATTTAGATAGATACATAAGAAGAGGTGTAGGAGGGAGGGAAGGAAGAAGATGAAGGGGGAAACAAAAGGCACATGAAGAAGAGAAGAAAAAGAGGAATTGCATACCTTACTTGCACAGTCAAAGCCTGTGCCCAATGCAGCCAGGATCTTGAGCAGCATCACGTCATCGTTGCACTTAACAGCATAGAAAGGTTGAACCTTGGGGAGAGATGCCTCCCACATTGAATGCATATCCATCGCTCTTCCAAGGTCTGTCACAAAGAAAGGATCTTCCTCATTCTGTATAACAAGAGAAAGCACCCCATTCCATGATTAGGTCTAGTTAAATATCAACAAACAATTAATCACGTGAAATTTCATTGCAAATTTAATATGCACCTAGAAACTAGCTAGAGCAATATAATGCCCCACTTGTCATACTGAATTCTAGAATCATGTATCTAACCCCTTTCTTTCTTTTGTATTTAATGAAAGGGCGAATGAAACGAATGTTTCCTCTGTGGTCATCATCAAGAAATTGAGGAAATGAAATTCATAGACAAGCTGTTGCTTTTTGATACAACAAAGCTGAGCATGAAAAACTAATGAATTTTAAAATCATGAAACATTCAAGAGTATTGTCTCTGGATGTCATAAGTTTTCTTTGTTGACTGTCAAAATTGATGTGTGTGGTGCTTCCAGCAGCTCTGATTAACCATTGCTATATATTTGCTGCAAATCTTTCGGGTTGATCATCTTCTTCAAGGAGAACACTACTTGCTGATAGAATTTATTTTCTCATAAAATATCTGCACTAAGGCTTCTCTCTCTTTGGAAAGACTATGGCTAGCAAAATGGGATCTTGTCCAGGAGTTGAATATCTGCATTTTTCAGATTCAGTGTCCTATGAGAGTGTAAAGGGTAAAGTGCAATTATACCTAAACAGTGACTGTGTTAAGGGGACATACTATTTTTTACAAAGTGTTATAAAAACTTGTGCTTCTGACTTTAGAACTCCATAGATTCTGCAAACTTCACCAAACTTCACCCATATATAGCCCAAAAGATAACATTATCTTGTATGCCCTGTTTTAACAGTTGCATAGGCATAACCATGCCCAACTTAGGGTGTCAAAGTTGGAGACCTCAAAACCTGTTGAAAAGTGATAACAGCTACTCTATACAATAGTAGGCTCTAGCTGGGGTGGTTTGAATTTTAGGACAATTAATTTTCACCCAAAGCACATGACCATGTACTCACAACCACATTTTAGTGTTTCATAATAAATTATTCATTATAAATGATAGAATAGGGCTCCCTCTAGCCACTGATACTAATTGCTACCGACTAGCACTTTCCAATTAGGTTGTTGGGAATTTGGACATGCAGGTTTTGAGGTCCTCAACTTTGACTGTCTGTAACTTAGACATATTTATACAGATGCAGCAACATTTATTATCAAAAGGGAGTAACAGAGCAAGATCATAGAGCGACCTTTGGAACTCTAAAGTCAGAACCACAAGCTTTTATAACAGTTTTTAAAAGATGGTGTCGTCCATATGAATCTCGCATTGCAATGATTTCAAGCCTGCAGAGGGGCAAGACAACCTTCCTAATCCTCAAGATCCAGAACTAAGATTATGACAACATCCTCCAGCAAATTATAAAGTAAAGACATTGAATATATAAACTCTCCTCTATACAACATATAATTTCTTTACAGTTATCAATACAGACCAGAGATATTTACACAATTTTAACACATAAGTATTGTCACACCTCTGTCTGGATAACTTACATCTCTTCCTGCAGAATTTCTGCACCTGTATTGTATATAATCCTCAAGACTAGTCTGATCTTTCAACTTATCTACACACACCAGTCTCCAGCAATCATTACGGGTAGTTGGCCCAGTAAAAAAGTTTCTTCACAGACATCGTAACCTTTAGTGATGAACTGAAATATTGCATCAGCATACTAGCCATAATCAGGGTAACTGCAGGAAGTGCTTCCCACCGTTTCACAAATTGACGTCATAGACGAAGCCTGGATACTTTAACCCACTCACTGTCACGAGCGTATATATACGCAAAAAGTTGTTTATCAGATTAAAAAACCCAAATCGTACCGTTAACAGACGGTCATACATCCTACGATCGTACCGAATATAAAAGCAATAGACGTTCGGTAACTAGGGTAGTAATATTGAAAAGTCGGACCCGTGTTGCCGTTCGACTGTCCTTGGATAAAGTTATTTCTCAGGTTTAGAGCGACGATTTTGGACTTTCTGAGGATGAAAGCAGTGATCAAGAAGGCGCTGGCATCTCATCCTACGTTGGCCAGAGCCGTGTTGACCCTGAAGCACCGCTATCGCTTGGCAGAATAGTTGCTGATGACCTACATTCAAGGAAGCGTAGCGCTTTCACTCGAGGTGACGATCTAGATGGAGATGTGAATACCAGCGATGAAGAAGGTATTTACAGTCAGTTTAGCTACAGTTTAGCTATAGCTAGTTTTGTTGTTAGCAAAGCAGAGCATGGAACTACAATGCTCTTTTAGTTTCCTTGTTGCGGTAGTCCGCGGTAAAATTATTTGATGCCAATTACGTATCCCTTTCAGGTTTGATGCATGAAGCGTGGATTGGGCAGCTGACAGAGCTTCATCAACTCTGACACAATCTATTGCTAGCCCTCCTATTGCTGTGATGGCTGCTTCATCACCTTCTCCATTGTTCCTACCAGTATCTGCAACTGTAGGTCGTGTAACCTCTGCATCAGGTTCTATGACTTATGTGACATCTGTAGTCACTCCTATACTATTTCCATCCTCATCATTGTCTGTTCCATCATCATGCCCTCCTTTATTTTTACCCTCGCACTCTGTGTCCTCTTCTAGTGAAGTACTGTATGCACTCCTTCACGACCAGTTGTTCAGCTTAGTTATAGCACTAGGAGTGTTCGTCATGCTCGAGTTTGTCAGAGTAGTGGTAGTGAAATAGCTTCTAGTGCTTCAAGTTCTGCTCTGCCTTTAGCTAGTCCTCTTTTTCTTTCTGGAACTTCTACCAGCATTTCTTTAGCTCCGTCTCTTGCTTCTTCTACTGTATCCTCAGCTAGTACCTTTGATAGTCCCTCCTCTAATTCTCCAGAAGAGGCTGTTTGCGTATATGGTTGAGGCATGCATTCTGAACAGCTATGTTCTAGACTCTCATGTCCGCAGAGCAGATCACCTTGCCAGGGGTTACAGGAAGAGAGATTTTTTGACCTTCCGGTTGGAGCTAGCTAAGGAGCTAGTGGTATGCTTCTGCTCACGTCAGCATGCTGGCCGCCCTTGCTCAGTTCATAACGAGCGTCTAGACCGGCTGAACACCACGCTTGGGCATTGGTCAGCACTAACTGAAAAACAGCAGTGGTGTATTGTCTGTGTAGCAGTTGGAAACATGTCTGGAATCTCAAACGACCATGAGACCACTTATTTGCCGTCACTACAAAGTACCACTGTGTGTCACCAATAGGGACTGTTTTTTCAAGTACCACACCATGGTAGTTTCCTAGTTTTTGCTTCACTTTTTTAAATTTTACTTTCTATGGTATTTCCATTTTTCTCTCTGTTCTATGTGTGTGCTAGATGGCTGTTGTTTTGTATATTCATGTTTTTTGTTGCTATTGTTGTCCTATTATCGGAAGATGTAATGTTCATACAACACCAACATGATAACAATATCTTCATCAGAAAATAAATATTAAAAAATGAAAAATATATGTTATGCAAGTTTTGTGAATACAATGAGTGTTTGCATATATATATATATAATATATAATATATATATATTATTATAATCACATGTTGGCATATTGAAGTAAGAGCTTTCACTGTAATTACATAATGATATTCATCATTTATGGTTGTTGCTTAGCAACCTAAAGTTGACTACAATGTTTGTCGACACCAATGCTATCCCATCAACCATGGTTGCTAGGGACTTTAGTGCATTCCTGATTTAATATTGATTTTTATTTGCACCCGAGTCCAATTTTAAGCCTAAACCCGAAGGTGAATGGGTTAAGGCAGCTGACACCCATAACTCATTAATTATTCATGAGATAATTGAATGGTATTATAACTTGGTTGTCCTTTGTCCCCTAGAGGTAATTTTAGTGTCAAAAGACAGCTTACTTTAGAGGATTTCCAATGATATGCTTCATAATCATTTTCAACCAAGATACCTTCTCTACCATGGTCACATAAAAAACTATACAATAATGAGAGCCAACTACCACTTCCCATTTATGGAAGTGCTAGAATAAACACTAAGGTGTGCATTGCATTGAGCACAAAACAACATAGATCCTTTGTTACAGAATCAACCATCATCAACCATAAGTGGGTCTAACATATAGCTTATAATTATGAAGCAATATTCATAAAGTTTTCACTGAGATATTCTTTTTTGCATGAAAAAAACCCACGTTTTAGGAAACCACTGTTGCAGTTCGGTATACCATTTTTACCTGCTCTCGAGTGTGTTTTACACAAACTTGTTGGTCAGATAAAATATTTTGTGAAAGTGAAAAAGCCAGTTAAATCATAAGAAAAATATAGCATGATTTATCATCAAGTGAGTGCAGTCTGTGGCATGCATGCCTGGGTCTGCATCATCAAGTGAGGGTAGTCTGTGGTGTGCATCTGGGTCTGGCAGGTGCATGTAAAAATGAAAAGATAAAGAAAAAGAAAGAAAAAATCCTCCAGGAATGTAGGTCATCCCCTCAGCTGCCACATGTTCCTCATGCAAGTTGACCCTGTCCAACCTCATCTGCCTTCTCCTCTTTGATGTGCTCCCCTTGTACTCGGCCTCCCAAATACGTGTCTCATCCTTGGAGTCTAAAATTCAAGATTGTGGAACCCAGACCATACTGGAACCGTTACAACAGCCCTCGCAGTGCTCCATGTCCAGAGTTGAATGTGATCACAGCCAAGTTGACTGCGATCTCAACTACGACGGATGAACTGAACTCTGTCTTTGGGCACTGGTTCCAAATTAGGCTGTTGAACGACTCGTTCTGGTTCTGGGTCGCTCCTGGCACACATTGCTCAAGGAAGGGTGTGATAGCTTTTCAAACTCCTTCTTGACAAAGGGAGCAATGATGGCTGGAATGGTGGTCCTGTGTGGAGGAGGTGGCTCTCCTTTGGCCTGGAATTTGCACCAGGGTGTTGGTCCAATGGGGTTGAGGAAGTGCTGAGGATCTGCATCCATTGAGACAGAGTGATAAATCGCCATGACTTCATTCTGCATTGCTAGAGCATCACCTACATTGGAACAGATAGCCTGGCTGAAATTTATTCAACAGAACTCCCGTGAGGCAACCCTTTCCCCCCATCACGACCTGCCCTTCCGGTCCCTTGTTCTGACAACCTTTCAGTAACTTCAAGTGGTTGAATGTGCACTTCTGCACATGCCTGACACACTCATTCTTGACTATTGGATGGCCACTTCCATAGGGCTCGGCAGCGATGGTTGAAAGGTGGAGGAGTCTCCATCCGCAATCATGGAGGTATAACAGAGTTTGTATATCTCCACCGACTGCCTCCATAGCCAGAACTATCTTCTTTCCTGAGATGGTGTTGACAGGAATAGGACTTGGAGGGAGTGTAGGAGTAGGGGTAGAGCTTGAGGTAGGAGCAGGGATAGAACTGGGGATAGGTTTAGAACTTGCTGAAGCTGGAGAAGCAGGAGCCTTCATTGGCAGCCCTTTGAACCCCTTAGTGGGTGTTTTCTTGTAACATGAACGGCACTTCCTTTCAGACATCTTGAACAAAAACTATTCAAATAAAGCTGACGTGCAGTAGTTCAAAATTTCTCAATTATATGTGCAATTAGAGTACCATCATTCTAGAGGAAAGGGAGAAGCTTTGGTGATGACTGTTAGATTGATGATGACCATTAGAGAAGAGAAGAAGCATGCATGAAGATATTATAGTAAGCGTGCTGGATGACAAGGGCTAGACAGGAAAACAAGAGCTGATGTTATACTGGAGGAAGCATCCAAAATAGGTTTCAGCAAGGTGATTTGCTGGTGATGTTCATTTGATGAAGGTAAAACTACAGATGTGGTAAGCACAGAAAACTGGTGTAATGCTTGCTCATAGAACTGTTGCTATGTGGAGGTCTGGGTCTAGGATTATCTACATGCATCATGTCCTCGGAAAACAAATGACCCACGTACTTTCCTTCTCCACTGTCACACATTAAATACCTCTTATCACCGACCATTCAACATCTCTTCTTGTTGACCAATAAACCAGCCAAAACCACAATCACCACTTTCCTGCCCTGTGCCAACCTCACATAGCACTACCCGTGTCCCATTTCTTAGCCAATTTGTGATACTTGCATGCTCTTCTATTTACTTCTTCCTCCCAGACCTTTTCAATCATATTCTACCCACCTAGCATCGACCTGACATCTCTTACTTTCTTACACAAACCTCATACTCTTCCCACCACCCTCTCCCACCATACTCTTGTTACAGCACATCACCCATTTGATGAGTTTCCATCAATTTGCACACATCACCACTCTCTCTATCTTTCAACTTCTTTAAAACATCCCTCATCAATACACGTTACAGTGTTGGTGACATTAGTATCTACTGATCCACCACCATCGCTCTCGTCCTGATACTCCTCCTTAACTTTCTCTATTAGATCCTGCTTCCTTAACATAACCTTATCACTGAAAATCTTACTACCACTATTCATTACTCTTTCTCGTTCCTCTTTCCAGTTCTTCTTATCAACACACTTCACAACTACTAGCATTTCTTTTCCTTTACCTTCAACATGAACTTCACCCTTCCCCACACTTGTTCCATCTAAACTCCCAAAAGACTGACTACAAACCCATTTTTTCTCACCTATAATCTTAATATATATCCTCCTCAGACATGCCAACACATATTTGGTGAAACCATCCCCCACATGACCCTTCACATCCAATCCAACTTGAGCCTTCCAAGCATTCTTCATCCTTAGAACATACCACGCATGTATCTTGTACTATGTTCACTGATTAATTTTTTAATTTGGAGCATGAGATTGCTTGAATGGTAACAATCCTTCGGTTAATCAAGACTAAGAACTAAGATACATCTCGGTTTACCTTGGTAATCTGCGTGAAACGGTCTCATATTACGCCGATATTATGCACATGCGTATATATCCCCATCAAAATTTGATAATCTGAGACCATCACACCAGGCTAACAGATAGACCACCGCGCATGTGCCAACTGCAGTCGACTGACATACTTGGATGGACTGGAATCAGGTATAAACTCGCGATACTCCATCGTGAAGGAAGCTGTGTGATGAAGCATGGTCACATGGTGTCCAAGGCGCCCGATAGACGACATCAGTTTTACGGGCAACCACTGCACAAGTTGTTTGCAATGACTTCACTTAACGCACCTAAAGGAACTTCTCCAGCAACCTACATGTACATTGTTGAAATCATCTCAGATGTGATCTACAACATTGATTTTATAATTGCTTCAGTGTGTTGGGAGGTTACCATGATTGCTCCTTCCTTTTTGGGATAAAAAGCCCAAGTTGTTGAAAAATTGACATGCGAGATTATTCAAGTGATAAATCTTTGATGATCAAGCCAAGAAAAAACTTCTTTTTCACTGATATGGCTGGAAAGTTTAGGCACAAGCCATACCTTTAGAAACAATTATCATAGTAGACCTATATGTAGTAGAACTTAAAGGAGAGATGTTATATCTAATGATCTACTTCTCCGTTCTTCCTCGCATATTTCACTTTCTATTTTCATTATTATTGCCCTGGAGGAATAATGATATATAGACAATGATATTGACTGTCACTCAGCTTGTCACTCATCCAGAATCAGGTACTCCAGGGATAAGATCTAGTAGCTAACTGGTGTCATAGTGTACAACAAAACTCCTCTAGAATCACGTCAAAGTGCACCGTTAGCTGGTGCATGTGCAAACACACACAAGTACACTTGCTAAAACACACACACCAAAAAAATGCTGCATTTAGTGAGATTTGGGAGATACTGTTGAGTCAAAAGTTTCATCAAAAGCATCCCTGAGCATGTCTAGTAAGTGTTAGGTCGCATCCAAAATGGGTTTCAGCAAGGTGATTTTCTGGTGCTGTTCCTTTGATGAAGGTAAAACCACAGATATGGCAAGCGATGTCATCAGAAACTGGTGTAGTGCTTACTCATAGAACTGATGCTATGTGAGGCCTCAGATTACCTGGGTCGGATTATCAAAGTTTGTCTATCATGTCCTCTGAATAAATGAGCCACATACTCCCCTTCTCCACTGTCACGCATTAATTACTGACCATTCTACATCTCTTCTTGTTGACCAATAAACCAGCCAAAACAACAATCGCCACTTTCCTACCCTGTACCAACCTCACATTGCACTCTACCCGCATCCCATTCTTGACCAATTTGTGATACCGACGTTTAATTCTTCCTCCCAGTCCTCTTCCTCCCAGTCCTTCTCAGTCATATTTCTACCCACCTAGCACCGACCTGACATCTCATACTTTTTTACCCAAACTTCATATACTTCCCACCACACTCTCCCACCATCCATTTTCAGCTTATTTTCCACCATATTCGCTAACCAGCTCTCTTCCAATATCTTACCAAACAACAATTTCATCTCTTCCATCTTCTCCTCCACCCCAGATCACTCAGCACTGCCTTTCCCATTACTGAACACCTTTCTCCCACTCATAGTTTAATTGTAACGTCAGAGAGCACGAAATTGCATGAATGGTAACAATTGTTCAGTTAATTAAGACTAAGAAAGGTATGATTTAAGATATGTCTCAGTTTACATTGGAAATCTGTGGCTGTTAAACGGTCTCATATTACGTCGATATTATGCACATGCATACCCCTGTCAAAAGTTGACAAACTGAGACCATCACACCATAGACTACTGTGCATGTGCCAACTTCAGTCAACTGACACACTTGGATGGATTGGGATCAGGTATCTCAACTCGCAATACTCCATCGCGAAGGAAGCTGTGGGATGAAAGGCCACATGGTGTCCAAGGCACCCGATCGACAGCATCAGTTTTATGAGCAATCACTAGACAAGTTTTCTGAAATGATTTCGCTTACAAAATCTATGTTTTACCTTCATCAATGGAACATCTCCAGCTAATTACCTTGCTGATATCATCTTAGACGTGACCTACAACACCTACTAGATCTGCTCAGGGATGCTCGTGATGAAACTTTTGATAGAACAGTATCCCTCAAGCATCACTAAACACAGCATTTGTGTGTGTATGTGTGTGTGTATGCATGTGTGTGTATGCGTGTGTTTGCATGTGTGTTTTCTGATACGCTAGCTAGGGTGCACTTTGTCCATGGAGTACCTGATTCTAGAGGAGAGAGTCAGTATCATTGTCTATAGCTGTGTAGAAACTTTTAAGTTGCTTACCTGGGGGGTGATTCTCAGATGTTTGTGCTCACCCAAGTTGTAGATCTTGGATGGATAATGAAGGCATAAAACTGAATTGCATAGTAAAGTTCTATTTTTGATAAACAACTTTAGTGTGTAGTGGTCTTTATTTAATAACATATATAATAGCCTGAATGTGTTGGGGGGTTACCATGATTGCTCCTATGATTTCCAAGAGTTGTATTTAAAAATAAGGCACTATAGAAATCTCCATTACATGATCATTGATTGGCTGTATTGATGAGCAGATGAGCTATGCTCTGACTGCACGCCTATTCAAATCTAAAACTGTCCTCTCCAATAACCTCTTAATGGTTAAGCCAGGAAGAAAAAAATCCCCCTGGTACGGCTGGAAAGTTTAGGCACAAGCCATACTTTTAGAAATGATTATTGTAGTCGGTCTAGAACTATAAACTCTAGTAAATACAATTAAAAGTGTAATATTATTTTGCGCAAAGCAAGCCCTCAGAAGGGACTTGGACAGCATGGTATATGTATCTATCTGTGTATGTTTCTATGTTCACATGTAAAATATAGGAACCGGAAACCTGTCTTAAATAATGCAGACTTCTAGAAATGAATGCAAGGCATTGTACGGCGAGCAAAGGTGCAACAATTAGAAATTTAGATCACATTGCTATAAGAATTGTTCTTCTCCAAGCATACCTGCAGGCCTATCATTATACACTGTTCTGTAAATTATTGATGTCATCAGATTGGATTGTACTATGGAGAAGTAGGTAAGAGGAGTATATTCCTTACAGTTTTCAATGAGTATCAGCTCAATATTGACTGTAACTATCATTTCCATTTTAACAAATGTGCCCATAGCTAGAGTGTCTTGATTAATAGAATGGCTAAGTCAGAATGAATGAGCTTAAGGAAACTTTACAAACATTGATGCTGTGCTTTTCTGCTGTTTCAGAAGCACGCTTTGATTTCTCCTTTTCTGACATCTATTTTCTTTGTCCATTCTGGCAAGCTAGCTGTTCTGATTTAAAATATTTGAAATCTGAACATGTGCACATAGCAATGGTTTTAGTATGCACATGCACACAAGAATCCTCTCATATACACATGTCAACTATTTCCAAATTAATCACACCTCCATAGCTAGACAATGCTAAAACTGTGGGTTTCAGAGAGTCAGAATTGTTCACTAGACTTCCTTCTTTGGTCCTAACCCAGACCAATGCAGCAGCTTTGGTTTGTATCTATAGCTTTCTTGAGGCTCTCTAGAGTCAAGAGCTGTATTTTTACCTGATCCTAAGGAAGTGTCTCGATGTACCAAGTGCTAGTTAGATTTGAAGTCAATAAAAATAGACCAGTTATGATTGATTTTGAACACGAATAATTATCAATGTCTAGCCAGCTAGATTATCTTGCTAGATAGAGCAAAATTATGATAATAATCTCCTCTCTATTAAAGATACAAAGATTGGTAATTCAAGGTAATATTATTTTACACACACACACACACACATACAAAACCACACACACACACATTTCTCCTCTTTGGCCAGTGCAGGATGCAGTCATCGCTTCCAGAATAATTAAGCCAAACTGAGCATTCATGGCGAACAGTTCAGTGTGCACAGAGGCCTGCTTGTTATTTTGGAAAAGTTTCCAGTAATGTGAAAATGTACTCATTTTACCACAACTATTTCTGTAAAAAAAATTCAGATTTCAGTACAAAGCATATTCATACGTTTGGATTCTACCGCTGAATATCAACCATGTCAGTTTCTTTAGTAGCATAGTTCAGTTTTCTGCATAAACAATGGAATTCTCACTTGCAGTGCAGACAGTTCCTCCTCCAGCTAAGTGTTTTCTCGTATTATAAGCCTGACTGGTGCACTGTTCCTATTTTTTTATGGGAGAACATACGGTGAGTACATACATAGAAACATACATATGCATGTGCAGCAATATTAAGTTTTTCATCTGGCTTCACTGTAAGGACTTGCTTTGCTCGCCAACAAGAAATTATGCTTGGCGAGAAAGTGAGGGACAAATACTTTAAGCATGATTACCAATATTTAATTCCTAGCATTATTGCCCTAACTCAAAGCCTAGATGCATTGTTCTAGGTATTCTCCTAACCAAGTATAGCTGAGGCCTAACACTATACACTGATCGATCTGTAAATTATTGATGTCGTAAGATTCTATCTATGGATTGTTATATTATGTAGAGTAGCTAAGAGATATTCCTTACAGATTGCAATCTGGTGCAAGGTTACGAGAACACACTCAATATTGAGCATGATGATCATTTCTGGTTTAGCAAGCATTTCCAATTTAGCACACCTGTTCATAGCTAGAGTGTCAGAATGAAACTTCAAAATCCATTCTATAGAAACAGGGAGTGTGGACACTTTACCTGAGCCCAAGGAGGCTTCTCCATGATGGGCTGCTATGCTTCTCACATGCACATGCCTTTTTCTATCACTTGCTCTTTTTTCCAATCTCAGTTCTCCTCGTTCTGCTGTATTTTTGGGGTTTTTTATGGAAAATGATAGCCAAGAGGCTAATATGAAGAGTAAAAGTAAGTAAACAAATACATGGAGGAATATATTATAGTTAAATAGTTAAAAGTCTATGTGATGATAAGGGCTGTTGAATATAGTGCCAAGTGAATTAGTTTCTTTAATGTAATTGGGGAGTGAGTTCCAGAGCCTAGTAGTAGTAGGGGAAATGAAAGATAAGCAGACTGAGTTCTGTATGGGATTAGCAGATGATTACTGGGGTAAGGATCAGAGTTTGTAGTAGGGTGTTGGTTGGCATAGTGGGAGGCTAGAAGGAAAATATAAGTTATTGTGAATAAGTAAGATACAAGTTTGACATTGCGGTGGGGTGAGGATAGAGATGGAAGTTGTAGTGAGAAGAGAAGTGTAGTCTGAGGACCATTGTTTCCTACATAATTTACATTCAAAGTACAGTAGACCCTCACTAATCCGAATAGCCTGGGGATCTGAGTAGTTCGGATTAGTGAAATTTTCGGATTAGTGAAAAGTATGAATATCACTATATTGAACTCTGAATTTGTTTATTTTTTGCAGGTGTGGGTTGAATACTGGGTGGTGGGAGTACAAGTAATTTTTAATCATTATGTTCCCTTCCCATCCTCCGGAATTCCATCTCAGTCATCTTCTTTTTGCATCCTCGCAACTCGCTGCCCTCCTTCTTTATGTCCGAGATAGTGGAGACTCCAACTCCATACTGTTTAGCTAGTAACTTGTAGCTTTTCTGGGCCAGGATCTCGACCTTCTCCTCCAATGGTAAGGCTCTTGTGTGCTCTTTTCTTCTCCATATCACTGCAGCTGCATCTATGACGAGCATTATGACAGGTTCAAAGTTCAATAATGGCACGCATTTTTAATTTTTTTTTTTAATTATAAAAAAAAAAATAATAATATTAAAAAAAAAAAATTTAAAACAATTTTTTTTTTTTTTTTTTTTTTTTTTTTTTTTGCCGTTCGGATTAGCGAGTTAACGGGGTCCGGATTAGCGAGGGTCTACTGTATTCTATTCTTTCAAGATCAGAAGAAAGATGGGTTGATTGGAAATCCCAGAGAACAGTACTCCAGTTGGGGATGGATAAGAAAAGTGTAGGGGTGAAGAAGAGTAGCAGTGTCTGAATAGCAGTAGAAATGACAGTAGAGAAGACCTAGTAATTTACAGGTCTTGGAAGAGATGTAAAACATGTGTTTGTTCCAGGATAGAGATGAACAAAAGAGGATGCCCAGGTAGTTGAACTTAGTCACTAACTGAATTGGAGAACCAATACATAGAGATTTAGTATAAGAAATAACCATGTATTTTGAATTCATTAGATTAAGTATGAGAGATTAGGAAGCAAGCCAGGCAGAGATACAGATTAGGTCTTTCTGAAAGAGAGAAAAATCAGAATGAGAATTGATGGGACAAAAAAGAAGGATATTATCGGCATAGAATATAAGCTTAGACGAGACAGACAAAGGCACATTACAATATAAATTATAAAGAGGAGAGGACCTATTATAGATGCCTGAGAGACACTAGAAGATACAGGAACATGTGAGGAGGTGGTACCTGTGATAATCACTTGTTGCAAATGTTCTGAAAGATTGGTGAAGCCAGTTTATGAGGTAAGAAGATCAATTAACGGTTTGTGAGGAACAGAATCAAAGGCCTTTTTGAGGTCTAGAAAACAAGTGCCAACCAATTTAGAAGAGAGCAAAATGACTGATTGACCAAGAGAAGGGCTGAAGAAGTTGACCGATGGGGAAGAAAAAAGAAGAGATAATATTGTATTCAATACATTATTTGTAAAGGAGAGAGCGAACATGCTTTTCAAGAAGCTTACTAACTATACAGAGTAAGAAAATGAGCCAGTAGTTAGAGGGATAGATGAATATTTATGGATGGGAACACTGAAGAAATTTTTCCAATCAACTGGAAAACATCCTTGAATATATGTAAGGGAAGCAATTATGGATAGGTATGTAGATTTAAGCATTCTAGTGGAGATCAAATCAGGCTCAAATCAGGCTCAGAAGCTGTGGAAGAAGGTAAATGAGAAATCAGGCCAATATCATCAGATTCAGTACAGAGAGAGTCACAACTAGAGGATGGTTGGGAAATCTGGAAAGGAAGAGAATAGGAGGGTAGCATCAATTGAAGCATTCAGAGAAAAACTTATTAAGTATTTCAGCCTTATCACAGCTCGATTGTTACCATTGGATACAAGAGTAGGTACAGAAAATGGTCTTTTTCTAGTGGAATGAACAAAAGACTAAAACTTTTTGAAAGAAGAGGATGAGAAAGACTGGAAGAAGATGCATTTATTTAATAATAGATGAAATGATGTTTCTAAGCAAGTGATAAGCCAGAT
The DNA here is from genome assembly GCA_028752905.1 of Cladorhizidae sp. MBARI D1340-BT2. Classification (NCBI taxonomy): domain Eukaryota; kingdom Metazoa; phylum Porifera; class Demospongiae; order Poecilosclerida; family Cladorhizidae; species Cladorhizidae sp. MBARI D1340-BT2. Next base: position 16,916,659 of record JAQNBH010000015.1, read on the forward strand.
AAAGAGCAGGTGATTTTTAGCACGTAAGAAAATATTGTGACATTTTTTAATTTGTTGTCAAAGGCTATTATCAATCCAAGGGTTGTGAGAAGAGGGTGAGATAAATTGAGAAGGGACACACAAGCTGATGACTTCTCAAAATCTATCTTTAAATGCTTTCCAGGAGAAATCAATGTCGAATTAATTAAGGAAAGTAGGTAGGCAGCTCTTTCAAAGTCAGCGAGATGATAAAACCAGATTTTATTTTACGCTTGGTACATTTCTAATAGGAAGGGCAGAAGGAAGAGTGATATCTGTTAAGATACTACTATGACCAGAGGATATGGGTGGCAGAACCAAAGAAGAAACATGAACGTGGATGGAACAAAGACAAGGTCTATGATTGAGGATGAACCAGAATGAGCGGTATGTGCGGGAGAGGACACGAGTTGCTTGAGGGAGAATAAATCAGAGATTGCAGAAAGTTGAAGAGATAGAGGCAGAGAGAGCAGGACACACATTAAGGTCTCCAGTAAGGATCAGTCCAAAGAGCACATGTGAAAGAGCGCTTAGTGTGTCTAAAAGGAGGGATACATCACTTAAAGAAGAAGAAGGTCTATAAAATTAATGCTCCAAACGTAAACTTAAATTCCTGTCCCTTGACTGAGAGAAGAAGGAGTTCAAGGCTATTATGGAGGTTTAAAGGAACAGCATGTAAAGAAGAGTGTACATAAATAGCAACACCACCACCGAGATGATTTCTATTTAGGCGATAAAGTTGAATATTAGGTATAGAAATCTCACCATTAGGAATGTCTGGTGAGAGCCAAGTCTCATTCACACAAACAAGATCAGGAAAATAGGTGTAACAGAGTAGACACAGCTTATATAAGAGACTGCAGGTATTGAAAGAAAACAGCTTAAGAAATTGGCTGGTAAAGTGAGAGGTAGAATTAGACAGAAGAGGAGAGGTTTTAAGAGAGAGATTTTGGACTTTGGAGTTAAGGTTTAAGTCCTTCGTGATTTCTTTAGATGGGGATGATAGTTTGGGTGAGAAAAGGCGTGAAAGAAGTAATAAAAGTAGACCCAAAATGGAGAGGGCAGGATGAAAATGTGAGGATTTTTTTTTTTTTTTTTTTTTTTTTTTTTTTTTTTTTTGGAGAATTGCTGAGAACTGATGGGAGGATGTTTGGGGGTAGAGGGAAAGTGAGAGGAGGAAAGTGTTTTGTGGTGGATGTGGAGGCAAATGGTTTTGTTGGGGGCATCCATTGTTGATGCCAGGTGGAGGGTGTCAATCTCAAATGAGGGTAAACCTTTCGGCAGGTAAGGGATGAATGGGAATAGGCAGTAGAGGAGGGTTGAGTGGAGAGTGGGATTGATCTCTTAGATGAGGGAAGAGCCCCTGAGGTGGAAAGGGATAATTGGAAGTATGTAGTAGAGGAGGTTTGTGAGGAGTACAATGAGCACATTTGGAGGCTTTGGAGGAACGCAAGAGGATAAAAAAATATTTGATGGAGAAAGCGTATTGGCAGTGGAAGAGTTGAAGGAGTTAGACTTAGTGACAAAGGGTAGTTGACCATGTGCAGGAAGAGGAGAAACTGGAGAGGAAACTGGAGAAACAGACAATTTTGGTGGATGGATTATATCAACACTTACATTGAAGAAGTCGAGTTAGGAGAATGGAAGGGAGAACAATTGGGAATTAGCAGCTGGGATGGCTGATAAAAAGGAGGAAATTGGCCCTTACATGGTATTGAAATCAGCTTAAAAATTGGTGGGTGATGCGTCCACTGAGGTGTTTTGGAGTGACAGCCTAAGGGCTTGGAAGCTGTCTTCCAGCATCCGAAATTGGATGACCCGGGTGAAAGAGAGAGAGACAGAATCCTTTATGCAGTGGGGCAGACAAATGGATAAGATTGTGTAAGCGAGATGGGAATATACCAACACAGGTGCAGTGAGACCAACTGGAGCAGATTTCAAATTGGATCATATCACCTTCATCAGAACTAACACCACACACACACTTGATAACATCAGCAGTACTAGGACCTGGGTTTGTTTCCACATCACCAGACACAAGTAGAAGTAGGCAGCCTACATTAGCTAAACTAGGGGAGGAGAAATGGGAGAAACAACGATGATAACAGCAGATACGATGACAAGTGCTAAAGAAGATGCGTCCATGAGTAACAACAAATGAAGTAATTCCAGAAGAAGAGGGAAGAAGGTCTGGCTCCGAAAACAGCAGGTATAGAATGATCTAAGCTTCAAGCGAAGACATTTCTAGTAGGTACCGCCATAGTAAAGGGTCCTCAGAAACACACTTTGAATTCTCTCTCCCTTTTTTTCTGATGTCTATTTCTTTATCCATTCTGGAAAATAGCTGTTCTGCTGAAATAATATCTGTGCACATAGCTAATGTTTTAGTACGTACATGTACGCAAGAATCTGCATGACAACTATCACACCTCCAAAGTAGACAACAATGAATCTGTGGGCTTGGTGGAGTGCTAGCAGCTGGCATTGCAGTTTTTCATCAGTAGAATTCCTTCTTTGTTCCTATCCCAGACCAGTGCAGGTACTAATACAGCTTTAGTTTGTGGCTATAGCCACTCTAGGGTCAAGTGTGTTATACTCAAAGTGAACTAAAGCAATAATGATACATCGTACTCTAGGACAATTTCAACCTAGATGGTAATGGTCTCTGCAAGGGCAAACATCAGCAACAGTGAAAAATACAGAGTTAAGTAATAAGCCATCATTCTCCATTCCACAGCAGGTCACTTCAGGCCAGAAAGATGGTGTGAGATGCAGAGATTGCCACTCGATCAGCCTTATCCAATAGTTTCTGGCAACTGATTTGCTCATTAATGGAAAGTGGGCCTTATGAGCACCAGGACAAGAGTGACCAAGTGAACTGACCTTAATTGTTAACATGGCAAAAAACTCTGGCTTCCAAGTTGCAAAAAAGCTTGTTGTAATTTGCCCTCTCTACCTTATGACTGTGAGCCTAAGGAATTTGGTGAATTGTAGGGGATTATAAGTTCAATGAGGAGAAACTCACAATTCCGAATTATCACAATATCTGGATGTGCTGTAGTGAAACTGATTTCAGGGGGAAAAGTAGATTGTGAGCTATCAGAAGCATTGAAACCAGGAAAATCAGTGAAGATCTTATTTTCTGATGAAAAGTGGTTTAATGTTAGACATTAGCTTCAGGAGGATTGACACTGTCATGTCTCCAAGTGAAGTGACTTTTGGAAAAGGCCTTGGGGCAACAATTTAAGATGTGCAAGGTTGTGGAAGAGGACAAATTACAAAGTTTGCAACTAGCATCAAACTCAGTATTGCCACCATTTCAGGTCTAGCAGAGTGTCTGAAGCAGCTTGTAGCAGGAATGAGAGCTAACTACAGGGAGACTATGCATGGGCCTGTTCCACACCTTGTTGTCTTTCTTAGTGAAAAAACACTCGGCCAATTTGCACTGTAGTGAGAGCCTGTTGTAGATCAACCTCTGTGATCTACAATGTCTCCATACTACAACAACTACAGGATTAAACAATATTGATAAGCTTCACAAAAACTATTTCACAATCCCCAGCCTGACATGAGGTGGGGTGATGGTGCTCTCCTTTTAGACCACCGTCGCCCCTTTACCTAATGCCACTACTTATGCATACATTACATTCATCACATTATATGAGTTCATGTTCTATCATGTTCAAGGTTTGCCTGTGCAGGCCATTTATCTATCATTCTTCATGTCGGGACTTTTAGTTGGGGCTTTCCCAGGCAGGTGATCCCCAACACTCCTCCCTCCCCCGATTTGCAGTGAGCCCAGGTCTTCGTGTTCTGGTTCCCCCCTTGTCTGGATAGACCATCTGCATTGCCATTATCTCGTCCCGGGTGGTGAGAGATGGTGTAGTTGAATGGCTGCAGTCACAGAGCCCATCTCGTTAGCCGTCCCCCAGCATCCTTCGCTGGCCAGATACTGTAGGTAGCCATGGTCTGTGACTACCTTGAACCTCACTCCAGTCAAGTAAACTTGAAAGTGCCTAATCCCTTCCACTATCGCTAGGTACTCCCGCTCCACAGTGGCATAATTCTTCTCTGCTTTCTTCAACTTTCGGGAGAAGTACGCCACCGGTCTATCTTGATCTTCTCCATGGTCCTGGCTCAACACTGCACCTATCCCTACATCTGAGGCATCTGTCTGCAGCGTGAACATTTTTGCGTAGTCTGATCCAGCCAGGACTGGGTCGCATTGGAGGGCATTCTTGAGCATCTTGAAGGCTTGGTCATGCATCTCACTCCACTTTACTTTTTCTGGATGGACTTTTCCCGTCAAATCAGAAAGAGGGGCCTCTATGGCTGCGTAGTCCTTCACAAATTTGCGGTAGTATCCCGCCAGGCCAAGGAAAGATCTGACATCCTTCTTTCTTCTGGGTACTTTAAATGTTTGGATTGCCTTGATTTTCGCTGTCTGGGGGTGTAGTTGACCCTCCCCTATTCGGTGTCCCAGATATTCACATTGTGCCATTGCAAATTGGCACTTCACCATCTTCAGTGTCAGTCTGGTGTCCACCAACCGCATCAATATCTGGTCGAGCTGAGTGAGATGGTCTTTCCAGGTGGTGGAGTAGATGATTAAATCATCCATATAGGCCGCCGCTCTGCCTTGCATGTCTCCGAAAATTGAGTTCATAAGCCTCTGGAAAGTCGCAGGGGCCCCCACCAGACCAAAAGGCATGACATTAAACTCATACTTCCCAAATTCAGTTACAAATGCTGTCTTGTCTTTCGATGACTCCTCCATCGGGACCTGGTAGTACCCTTTTGTTAGATCGAGCTTTGTCAGGAATCGAGCCGCCGCCAGGTCGTCCAGGATATCTTCTATTCTGGGCATCGGAAAGGGAACTGGCTTAGTCACGGCATTGAGTTTTCTATAATCTATGCACATCCTCAGCGAGCCGTCTGACTTTGGGATCATCACTACTGGCACTGCCCATGGGCTGTGGCTGGTCTTGATGATGCCAGCCTTGAGCATCTCTCTGACTTCTTCCTGTACCACCGGTTTTCTGGCATGAGGAACTCTGTAGGGTGGGGAGCTGACTGGTCTGGCCTCATCTGTGTCGACCTTCATCATTGCTCTGTCAGTCCTCCCTGGCTTGGTAGCGAAAATAGCTCTGTGTCGCTGCAGCAGATGATTTATGTCATCAGCCTGCTCCGGACTCAGTTCTGGGTTGATGTCTGGGACTGCTCTCGGTGTGTCTTGCTCTGACCATGCTGGCATCCAGTTTTCCTCCTGCTCTGCTTGCTCTTCCTCCCCCAAACCCAGTAAGCAGACGGCAGATGGAGACTCCCATCGTGCCAGCATGTTGATGTGGAACGTCCTGTTTCTTTTCTGGGAATACGGGATGTGGATACGGTAGGTGGTTGTTGAGAGCACTGCTTCAACTGGGTATGGGCCAACCCACTTTGCGAGAAGCCGGTTGGACGACGATGGTAGGAGCACCAACACTAAATCTCCAACAGTAAAAACTCTATTTCTGGCCTTCTGGTCGTCCACGTTGCCATCTCCTCTTTTGACTTCTCTTCCGTTTTCATCGCTGCTTCTTTGGCCACCTCTAGTTTCTCGTAAGTGTCCAGGAGGTATGATACCGTGCTTTCCGAACACTTCTGCGATCCTCCCACTCTTCCCTCAACACATCCATGGGGCCTATTGGCTGTCTGCCAAATACGAGTTCGAATGGGCTGAACCCTGTAGCCCTGTGAGGTATGCCTCTATATGCAAATAGCAAGAAGGGGATGGATTTCTGCCAGTTGTTGGGGAATTTGTCTACATACTTTCTGAGGCCGCTTTTGAGGGTGGCGTTGTACCTCTCGACCATCCCGTCGGTTTGGGGATGGTACGCCGACGTCTTGATTGCAGAGATACCTAGTAACCCATACAGTTCTCTTATCAGTTGCGAGGTGAAGTTGGATCCTCTGTCAGTGATAATCTCCTCCGGGAGCCCCACTCTGGACATGTACTCGACCAGTGCCTCGGCAATGTCTTTGCTTGTTATGGTCCTCAGTGTTATTGTGTCTGGGTACTTGACCCATAGTCAACAATTGTTAAGATATATCTGTGCCCTTCCCCTGTTATTGGCAATGGACCTATCATGTGCATCGCAATATGCTTGAAGGGCGTCTCTATGATGGGAAGTGGGACTAGTGGCACATTTCTTGTGGTACTTTTGGCCGTTTTCTGGCATATCTGGCATCGTCTGCACATTTCAGCAAAGTCCTTTCTCAGACCAGGCCAGAAAAATTGCCTGTGAATTCGATTAGTAGTCTTGGTTCTGCCCAGGTGTCCCGCCAGCGGCGACAAATGGGCTAGCCTCAGGGTGATCTCTCGGTACTGCCTCGGCAGCACCAACTGTTGGAGTTCATTTTCTTGGGTGGGCAGACTCGCTCTTCTGTAGATCACTCCATCCTGTAAAAAGTAGGGGCCTCTTCCGCTATCACATGCTTTCCTGATATCTTTCAAGGAATGATCTGCTTGCTGAGCCTGGTCAACCCCTCCATCCTGCTCAATTGGCGCTCCCCACTTAGTCGCATACAGGTGTCTTTCCTGCCTTTTTTGTCGTCTGGACATCATTTCTCTCTTTCTGGTAGGAGAAAACATGCTGTCTGAGAAGCACGGCAGGTTCTTGATTGCTGCTTTGTGATCTTCTTCCTCTGTAGAACTCTGTTCTTCCAGGTCCATCTGGGACCTCTGGCTCTCTTCTGTGGGTGAGGGTGGGCTATCATCGTTGGAGGATGGTTGATTCATATCCTTGCTTGATGCTGGGCTCATGTTCATGGACATGCTGCTTCCTGAGTGCTTCTCCAATTCGTCATGAGTCTGAGATGGTTGTGATGAGTCGTCTCTGTCGTCTTCTATTCCTTTTCTTTGTGTCTTTCGACTCTTTGTTAGTAGCCAAGCAGGCCAGTGACAAATCCATGTTGGGCATCACGTCTATGCCAACAATCCCATCCGAGGGCAGCCTTGGGTTCACAACGACTTTTGTGCATGTCGTCTTCCCTTGGATTTCTAAATTGATCAGGGTGGTGTTGAACTTCCTGATATCTCCATGGATGCACTTCACGTTAGCAGGTGCTTCTCTTCTGTAATGGTGGGGAAACCATCTTGGATGGATCTGGGTGATTTAGCAGCCAGAGTCCAGGACCAACCCTTTCACTTTCTGACCATTAACTCGGCCCGTTATGTGTTTCAGCTTTATCCCCTCGGTCTCTGCCATCAGAAAGTTTTCTTTGGGCACTGTGCAGCAATGTGGCCGTAGTCTTGGCAGGAGAAACATCTGGGCCCTTTGGTTGCGTCAAATGCTGGGAGGTCTCTGTGGCCTTTCTCCTGAGTTACTGTTCATGCTTGGTATGGTAGAGGTTGAGATTAGTGAGGATGGGGTTGCTAAGGTGGCTGTACTTTGTGTTCGGTGCTGCTCTGATGCCCCTGCCCTTCCTCCATGCCATCCTGATGTTCCCAATGACCTGGGACCTTCGGGTCGGCTCCATTTCCTGTACTCCTCTCGCTTTGGCAGTGAGTGCTGGTATTCATCCGCGAGACATGCTGCTTCCCTTGCGGACTTGGGGTGTTGCTGCCTGACCCATGTCTTCATTCCTGACCCCATCAAATCCACCAACCTCTCCAGCTGCATATATCCTCTTTCGTCTTCTGTGCCTTGGTCCAGCTGTTCCACACGCATTGTAGTCTTTGAAGGACTTGTTGGTAAGTTTCGTTAGTTTTCAGTCTTAAATATCTCCACTGTATCCTATAGGTACTGGGGGTGATGCCATGGAAGTCGATTAACCTTGCACATAGCACATCGAAATCTTTCTTTTCCTCAAGCAGTAAGTTGCTTTGAAATTTTAGGAACTTCTCATCCAGTATTGCAATCAGGTTTGCAGCCAAATATCCCTTGTCCACCTCGTACAACATCATATAGTCACTGAACGTTTTTAAAAAGTTTTCGATGCCTTGGCCATCTGTCAGTCTCGGTAGCTGGGGTGCGTCTGTGGCCGCTCTTCTCTTGTCCCTTTGTTCATCTCTCAGGCATCTCTCATCCTACTTGCCTCTGCATCTCTCCTCCCTGTCGAGGTCCTCCTGACGACGCTTCTCATCATCTCTGCGACGTTGTTCTTCCTCCAGTCGCTTCTTCTCCTCCTTCTCTGCTTTTCTCTTTGCTTTTTCTGCCAGGCGTCTTTCCTCTGCCTCTTGTCGTCTCTCCTCTGCTAGTTGGGCACGTTTTTTGTCTTCTCTCCTTTCCTCTGCCATGGCCATGGTCATTTGCATCATCGCTTTGACCATGTCTTCTACTTGGCTGTTTGGCGGAGCCATTGTCGACGTCGAGGACTCACTGTCGGGATCCGATGGGCTTGGGTTATCTTTCTTGGATTTCCTGGTGTCCATAATTGACAATTGACAATCAAACGATCAAAGAACTACAACTATCTAAGACTGTAAGCTGGTTGCTTTCAGCTATCAAACACCGAACAACTACACACAGTCTAGTAGCAACACTTTTAGCTAACTAGTTGACTACTGGCTATTCTCTTCTTTTTTCCTTTCAGGTAGCGTTTTTCTTAGCTAGGTTAGTTTCCTTTCGCTGCCACCAGTGTTGTAGATCAACCTCTGTGATCTACAATGTCTCCATACTACAACAACTACAGGATTAAACAAGATTGATAAGCTTCACAAAAACTATTTCACAATCCCCAGCCTGACACGAGGTGGGGTGATGGTGCTCTCCTTTTAGACCCCCATCGCCCCTATACTTCATGTCACTACTTATGCATACATTACATTCATCACATTATATGTGTTCATGTCTATCATGTTCAAGGTTTGCCTGTGCAGGCCTCTTATCATCATTCTTCATGTCGGGACTTGTAGTTGGGGCTTGCCCAGGCGGGTGATCCCCAACAGAGCCCTTAAAGCTTTGAGGACCATTTGCATTATTTTTCTTGGATAGCTCTTCTTTCACAGCCCTGGGAAGGGTCTTATGAATTATACCTTCAACAGATCTTATAGACACTAAGAGTACATCACCAATGACTTTATTTTTCTCCATTCCCTGCACAAACTGGAATAAAAGTTATTTCCTCGATCATTGATATTGTGGAGGCTGAGAGAAGTGTTAGCTTTGCTTTGGTTGACAAGTCTGAGAGAAAGGGGACAATAAGGACAGAAGTGTAACACTGTTAATATTCTAATCTCTTATCTAAAACTGTGGTTTTGGTAGTTGTTGTACTGTGTGTGATGTTTGTGTCTCTATTTGGACTAGGCGTGAACCATTCAAGCTGTGGCTTGAACCCTCTTTCATGTGGACTTGAGTAATATATCAAACTAACATTCTATTTTTGGTTGTATGTAAATAATCTATTTCTGGAGGAATTTAATCTTGTGCTGAAAGCCGATATAAGTAGGCTTGACTTTTGTTATAGTGTGCTGTTTTTTATTCGAATGAATTGTTGTTGCTAAAACCATTAACTTTCAAAGTTGGGCACTGCTACATTGGCGTAGTCGGCAGGATCTAGCAGCAGAAAGAATGGCAGCCAGACCACTAGTCCTACCTGACCCATTCAGTGTGGAGGGTAGTTGGGAGCAGTGGAACTTCCACTTCAGAAACGTTGTTGCAGTCAATGACTGGGATGAGGCAACGCAGTTGAAGTGGCTGTGGGTGCGTTTAGCTGGAAGGGCACAACTAGCCTTCCAGCATCTACCAGGTGATGTCCAAGTGGACTTTGGCCAAGTTATGGCCGCATTGAAGGAGAGGTTCGAGCCCGTGAGCCAGAAGACCAGGTATCAAGCAGAGCTACAGACGCGCAAGAAGAAGAAGACTGAAAGTTGGGCTGATCTTGGGGAAGACCTTCGGCTTCTCGCAGACAAGGCTTACCCAGCCCTTGAGGAGAGAGCAAGAGAGAGACTGGCCCTCAACGCCTACCTTGGACTGCTGGACAATCCGCAGGTGGCATTTGGCGTGAAACAGAGAGTTCCAGAGTCGATAGACGCAGCCATCACTGCCACCTTGGAGCTGGAGTCCTACCTTCCTCCCTCTAAGCTGTCGGTCTCCAGTGTGACAGAGCCCCTGGAGATGGAGCAGATTGCTGCAGTGAGTCCTAGTACTGCAGCTAATGATAAACTGTTTGCCCTTGTGGAGAAGTTGGTTGACAGGGTGGAAAAGCTAGAAGTTAGCAATTCTCGGTCTAGTGCGGGAGGACTGACATCATGGAGAGGAAGAGAGAGGGCTCCCTACTTGCAGAGGTTCCGCCGGGAGGCGGTCAGCGGTCCCATGAATGGTAGACGGGGCATTACCTGTTGGAACTGCGGTGGGAAGGGACACTTGGCGAGGCAGTGTCGCTGCCCTGAGACAAAGCAGCCGGAAAACTAACAACCCCCTGCACGAAGGGTCGAGTGCAGGAGGGTGGAAAGGACATGACTCAATTACCTCCAGATTTACTTGTATCTTTAGTTACCCCCGCAGGTGGATTCTACCTGCAAGGACTAGTGAATGGATCTTCCATCACATTCCTCATTGATACTGGTGCAGCAGTTACCATGATGCGTATAGAAGCTTGGAACAAGTTGAATGCCGGAAACCAAGCAGCCACACTAGAACCATGGGCTGAACGGCAGTTGGTGAGCGTTGATGGTACATCCTTGCACGTTTATGGGCATGCTGTTGTGGATCTTACCATAGATGGAAACCGTTTATCAAGCTGGTGTTGTAGTGGTAAGTCCACTAATCACAGAAGCAATATTGGGCTTGGATTTTATGCTGAAGCACAATGTATCTATTGATGTGGGGAGGGCTATGTTAAAAATGGGCCAGAAAGCCTCTATCTCAATCACTCAACCCAGCCCATCAAGTTCTATCACGGGTATTGGTAGGGTATGTCTTGAACAAAGTCTTAAGTTACCCCCACTGTCTGAGCAAGTCGTAATGGCTTATGTTGAAGGATTTCCCCAGAAAGGAACGTGTATCATTGAAGAAAAACCTGGGAAAACCCTATCATGTTCGGTAGCCCGATCAATAGTTCAACCTCGAGAGGGCAGGGTACCTGTGAGACTACTGAACCCCAAACCAGAAACGGTTAAGTTGTCTAAGGATCTGCATGTTGGCACAATAGAATCTGTGGATGTACCTACCCAAAAGATCATTGCGGGTATCTCTAATAGTGCAGGCCAAAAAAGTCCTCAAATGGACAAATTTGTGCAACGGATTGTTGAAGCTAATGCAGCAGAGCTAGATAGAAAGGAAAGAGCTGTTTTCTGCACTACTAGCAGCGTATGGTGATGTCTTTGCTACCTCTAGTGCTGATTTTGGGAGAACTAGCAAGCTTAAGCATGAGATCCACACTGGCAACAACCCTCCTACTAGACAAGCTGCCCGCAGACTTCCACCTCATCGTAGGCAAGAGGCTAAGAAGCTCCTAGACAGTATGATCGATGATCAAGTGATCCAACCCTCGAAGAGTCCATGGGCGTCACCAATTGTTCTAGTGCGTAAGAAAGATAACAGTTTCCGCTTTTGCGTGGATTATCGCAAACTTAACGAAGTGACACACAAAGATGCCTATCCCCTCCCACGTATCGATGACACACTGAATACATTAGCTGGATCCAAGTGGTTCTCCACAATTGATCTGCTCAGTGGCTACTGGCAGGTAGAAGTAGAGGAGAAGGATAGACCCAAAACTGCATTTGCAACCGCAGAAGACTTATTTGAATTCAAGGTAATGCCTTTTGGGCTCTGTAATGCTCCTGCCACATTCCAAAGATTAATGGATCTAGTTCTAGCAGGCCTTCAGTGGTCTCATTGTCTAGTTTATCTAGATGATGTTATCATTGTGGGAAAAACATATGCTGAGCATTTGGCTAATCTTCGGCTAGTTTTAGAACGCCTTCGTCAAGCCGGCCTAAAACTTCAGCCGAAAAAATGTAGCTTTCTGCAGCACAAAGTACAGTTTCTGGGTCATATTGTATCCGACAAAGGAGTTTCTGCTGATCCTAACAAACTTGAGAAAGTAGCTACTTGGCCAACTCCTAGAACAGTGAAAGAAGTTCAATAGTTTTTAGGCTTCGCTGGCTACTACAGAAGATTCATTCAGGATTTTTCTAAGATAGCTCGGCCACTCCACAAGCTCACCGAGTACAAAGCAAATTTCAAATGGACGATTGATTGTCAAAATGCTTTTGACATGCTCAAACATCACCTTACAACTGCTCCAGTATTAGCGTACCCTGATTATAGCAAGCCGTTCATCCTGGATACTGATGCCAGTAACACAGGCATTGGTGCTGTTCTCTCCCAGGAAGACGATCAAGGGCAAGAAAGAGTTATTGCTTATGCTAGTAGATTGTTGAGCAAGCCTGAACGACAGTACTGTGTAACCAGACGTGAGCTATTGGCAGTAGTTGTCTTTACCCATCACTTTAGGTCTTTCCTCCTTGGGCGTTCATTTATGCTCCGGACTGACCATGGGGCACTCACATGGCTAAAAAACTTTAAAGAACCCGAAGGCCAGATGGCTAGAGCGTCTCCAAGAGTTTGACCTTGTCATAGTACATCGACGGGGAAAGAAACATTCAAATGCTGATGCACTTTCCCGACTTCCCTGTCGCCAGTGTGGGCATGAAAATCATGGCCAAGAGAGCTTTGTTGCAACAACTCTGCTTTCCGACAAAGTTAATCTAAGGGAAGAACAACTTGATGACCCTACGGTAGGACCGGTGTTTAGAGCCAAATTGCTTGACAAGAAACCACCTGAGCCAGACATAAAAGCACTAGACAGAAATGCTCGTAGGCTCTTCCAATTGTGGGACCAACTTATTGTGCATGATGATAAGCTTTACCGTCAGTACCTAGAAGTATTCGCAGATGGGTCTTCTAATGTCATTCCCCAATTGGTGATACCGGAAAGTAGGAAAGCAGAAGTTCTTACCCAATTGCACGGAGCAACATTAGGAGGTCATCTGGGAGAAGACAAGTCCCCAGCTCGTGTCCGTGAACGTTACTATTGGCCAGGTTACCACCATGATGTCTGTAGTTGGTGTAAGACATGTCCTGATTGTGCAGCTTCCAAAACGGCCTCTCCCAAAAACAGAGCACCACTTCAAAGCATAAAAGTTGGTTGCCCGATGCAAATGGTTGCTATGGATATATTAGGGCCTTTTCCTGAGTCTGAAACGGGAAATTCTTACATCTTAGTTGTAGGTGACTACTTCACACGGTGGATGGAAGCCTACCCCATCCCCAATCAAGCAGCCACGACCATTGCTCGAGTCCTCACGCAAGAATTCTTTTTCCGATTTTCTCCCCCTGAGCAACTTCACTCGGATCAGGGAAGGCAATTTGAATCCGAAATTATTGCTGAAGTTTGCAAGCTACTTGGAATTTCGAAGACTCGTACAACCCCATACCACCCTCAATCGGATGGATTGGTCGAGAGATTCAATAGGACCCTCCTCTCGATGCTTAGGTCAACAGTCACCGATAGCCCATTCAATTGGGAGGAGCTTCTCAGACCATTGTGCTTGGCATATAATAGCAGTCTTAATCCAACCAAGGCACTCACCTCACTCCCTTCGTAGATGACGACCCACCGCCTCCTATCGAACCCCGTTATCCAAGACGCATTCGAGAACCTCCGGATCGCTATGTCCCTCGTTTTGTTCCTAGAGAAACTTAAATCCGGGACAGATTTCTATTTAATGGGGGGCTATGTAACACTGTTAATATTCTAATCTCTTATCTAAAACTGTGGTTTTGATAGTTGTTGTACTGTGTGTGATGTTTGTGTCTCTATTTGGACTAGGCGGTGAACCCTCCTCCATTCAAGCTGTGGCTTGAACCCTCTTTCATGTGGACTTGAGTAATATATCACACTAACATTCTATTTTTGGTTGTATGTAAATAATCTATTTCTGGAGGAATTTAATCTTGTGCTGAAAGCCGATATAAGTAGGCTTGACTTTTGTTATAGTGTGCTGTTTTTTATTCGAATGAATTGTTGTTGCTAAAACCATTAACTTTCAAAGTTGGGCACTGCTACAGAAGGATGGTGCAGGACAGCTCCTGAACTTGAACATGTGAGGCCAAGCCTAGTTGATCAACTTTATGACAAGTTCCTTATTGCACCAGCAAATAAGTTCTCGAGTATAGATGGAACCAAATATTGTTGGTATATACAAACCACTTTGCATTCCCCACATATTTGAGAAGCATCTTTTAGAGAACATGAGAAATGTTCTTGAAAGGCCTTATTGCCAAATTTCTTGGATATCTACTGACTTTGAGCAATTGATAATCCAAGGAATGATGTGGAATTGTCAGCAATGTTTTTGGTTTCCCCATCACCGATATGGAAGGACACCTAGTCCTTTCCACAAACACCAGCAAAATACTCTTATCTGGGGCAATACAGAGACCAATATCCTTGCAGTGGTTCTCAAGGGAGGAAAGAACATTCTGATGTTCGGAGGTATTCGAGATCAAATTGGTGATGTCATCAGCTAATTCTTTTAAATGGTGCTGCTTGTGAATCTTGTTTCCACAGTGGGGAAAGAGGAGATGGTAGTTTTGGGTGGTAGATACCACTTGCCATTACCTTTTGAAGAAGCCTATTTATTGCTGGACAGCATTACAGACCCACAAAGCCTGCCTGGACGATACTGCAGAATGACCTCTCCAATCTCGTTCACTGACAACACTTTGGCCAGGTTACCTGCAAGGCTTCTCAACACTCCAAAGTGCATAGATAAAACTACCCAGTGCAGGAGGAGCAGATCTGGTTGAATACTAGCAGTAATTATAAAGGGGGTAGTGTATGTCCTTGGAAAACACCCCTGTTAATGATGAAAGGTGGGGTGCTTCATTTGATATACCCAAATAGCGATGAGAGACTGCGAACACAGCTAAAAATCTCACTATATAGCTTAACGTAATGTAACATATCATTAACATAGTTTGAGATACTGAACCAAATGGAAAATTTGAGGTTACCCTTCTTGTGAATAGCAATGAGTTTGGCCTGCACCGAGATTAGGGGAGGGACTTAAGAACATAGCAGTATCTTAGTGAAAAGAGTTGCCAAGAAGTGATGAGTGGATGGGAGCTTCTTAAACTGTATTGAAAACCAGTAACTCAAACTAACCTTAACTGTGAGTGCTTAGAAAGTTAATAGTAAATCTGTTGATTTCTTTCTTTGGATCATGCCCAGTAGTTATAGCTACAGATGAGATTTGTAGCTATACCTTTCTCACAGCTATCTCAAGCACTCCATTTTATATAGTTTGTCATGCTCTAGTATCCATTTGAAGCTTCTAGATCTCAAAGGTAATCTTCATGGTTAGTTAGTGGAATAATTTTGTGGCTCTCCTTCCCTTGTAGATACATGGACAGATGGAGTTTGGAAGCTTTACCTGAGTCTAAGGAAGTTGCTCAATAGTGGATGATGCCAAAGTCTAACTAGCAAATGAAGACAAAAAATAAACTACAGTTAATATTGGTTTTGAATGCGAATATTCTTTGTCATTTCTCTCAAGTGCTTAGAGAAAACAGTTTTGGATTTGAATAAGCGTGCAGAAATCAGGAGTCAGAGCATAGCACATTTACTCACCAATCAGATCGTGTAAGGGAGATTTTGCATGGTAACTTCTCACGCCAACTTCAAGTTAGCATAAACATTACAGGCTTTTACTGGTGCATAGTGAACCCATGCCTTTTATCATTTGGGGGGGGGGGGGGATATCCAACATTATATAGAGCGTACTTATTCTTTGGAAAATTTTACCTGGTCTACATTTAGACTGGTAAAGTTGTTGCATTGGCGTAATTGGGTCCCAGGCAATTTGGTATCCCTATGCAGAATATACTAGGATAGTTGCCATCACACATGCTACTCCATGAATATGGCATCCTCACTAGCATAGACTGGCAACAGCAATGAAACTGTGCTAGGTCTATTGCAGAGAAGAGAATCTAAAGTTGGCATTGCTTTGAAAACTGGCACAATATCGATAAGTTTCTAAAAATTCTGTCTTGTAATATTGTTTGACCATCTTCACAAGCTATGATTTGACTGTCCATAAATTTAATGAAGGGGCTTCAATGCATATGGAGAATCTAGATGGGGGAGTGGGGGGGGTGAAAACCTATCTATCTTAAGGTGTGGGTGTGTGGGGAGAGAGGGGAATTTCGAAGTGATAAGAAGTATTAAGAACTGACCAACAAACACACCTGAGTTTCCCCTATTTCCACATAAAACTCTTGAGCATGTATCAAGTGAAAAACTGCCAACATCATGGAAATTTGAGCTTACCATTGCGCATTGGCATATATGCTATAGGATAAATCTCCCACATACTTAAGCTGATATTGATATTATAGTCTCCTATATATATTTTTGTTTATCCTTGCACAATGCAATTAGGTTTTATGCATTGATTATCCATCCAAGATTCACAACTTTGGTGAGCACAAAAATCTGAAAAGCACACCACTCGGGTAAGAAATTTAAAAAGTAATTCTACTTGCAGCCAGCTATCAACTTAATAACTTGATATATAATTAAAATCACCTTCTCAATAATCAACTTCAAATTGTATTCACGTTTCGACTAGATGCTTTATTATTAAGTTTTATTTATTTGTTTATTTATTTTTATTAGTTTATATATATATAATTGCTGTTTTATTTTATTTGTTTGTTATTTATGTACCTTTTTATTGTTCATTTTTGGATTAGTTGTTTTTTATTTTATTTTGTTATTATTATTATTATTATTTTATATTATTTCTTTTTATTGTTATTATTATTATTATTATTATTTTATTTTATATATTATATAAGTTGAAGTAATGATATTAGTTGAAGAAGTCTGACATATCAGCCGATCCCAACACTGGGGCCGCATTACCATGTTGTATAGCAACAGAGCCTCTGGATGAGGAAGGTGGTAGAACTCTCCCGACCCATAATCCAGGCAGCCAATATCTTTCAGGAGTGTCAGAGTCATGGGACCGAAAACCCCAGAAGTCTCAATGGCAATAGGGCTGAAGATTTGGGAGGGGTCCAGGTGGGATTTGGCCTTCTCCCTCTCCTCTGCCAAAGCTGCAACTGCCCCTGCCTTACTGGTGCATTGGAAGCATATGAATGGGCAAACATACTAGGGCATGTCGCGTCCCACACTAGCAACTTTCCTCTCATCCACGGGACCACTGTTACGCCATCTGGTCGCTTTCCATCTGAGTGATAAAGACCAGAAGGCTCCAGCCGAGATGGCACTTTGGCTGAGGTAAGTGCCCTGTGGACAATGTGATTTATTGCAGCATGATGGTGGTGATGGCCTTCACTTCTGCAACAGCTTAGACCATGTAAGCCCAGGCTGTACGGCAATCCCACAATGATGACAGTTGTGGGGTCTTCACAGGGGAGCTCCCAGGCGGAGGCTGACTGCTATCCTGATGGTGTCATCACTCATACGTAGGTCAAGTGAAGAAAGGGGCAACACATTCAGCCATGCCACTGACTCTTTAGCTCTAGAGGCAAGCAGACGGGCTCTGGCTTTTGTGTCTGTAGCTGACTCTATAAGTGATTCAGCTAAAGCAGAGGCCTTGGCTAAGTCCCAGGCCTTCTGTCTATGTTGGGCATCACCTTCAGGAGGGTCTACATCAAAACCTTCCGACCAATGCCCACTATCCAGGAAATTTGAGCTTACCATTGATTGGTATATATGTTATAGGAACAATCATGGTAAATCTCCCACATACTTAAGCTGATCTTGATATTATAAAATAAAAAATAAAATCCCCTGTACAATGCAATTCGGTTTTATGCATTGATTATCCATCCAAGATTCACAACTTGGGTGAGCACAAAAATCTGAAAAGCACCCTACTCGGGTAAGCAACTAAAAGTTTCTACACATTAATTCTACTTGCAGCCAGCTATCAACTTAACTAAAATCACCTTCTCAATAATCAACTTAAAATTGTATTCACTCGACGTTTCGACTAAATGCTTTATTATAAATTCATTTATTTATTTTTGTTAATTTATATATATTATATATAATTGCTGTTTTATTTATTTGTTTGTTATTTATGTACATTTTTATTTATTGTTCATTTAATTATTATTATTTTGGGGGGGGGGGTGTTATTTAATTTTTTTTAAATTGTTTATTTTAATTTTTTTAATTTTATTACATCCTGTGCACATGCTAGGCACGTGTACTTGCATGTGGTAGCTAGCTACTGGTATATAACAGGCTCACGCGCACCTAGGGTCTCATTATTTCTGAAGGCTAGAGCACTATATAGTCCTAACGTGAAGTGAATACAATTAGAAGCCGATTATGGAGAAAGTGATTTTAATGTTATTATGTCAACTGAGAGTTCATTAAGAGTTGGTATATAATTTCAAAAGAGTACTCAAAAGAGCATTCAGAGAACTGAAAACCATGAGAAAGTTACCTATAACTACAAATTACAGCTGTAGCTTTAGCTAGTTGCTGCGCTGCATTGATCTAAGTTTGGTAGAAAGAAAGAAGTCAACAAATGAAATTAAGCACAGAGTATACGAAACTTACTTGAGGTCTTTTTATACCCTGAAAATGGCTCATCTATCTCTGGTCTTTTTATTTTTAGTCTTCTATTGGAGCTATTTCTATCTAACCAGCTCTTTTCAGCAAAAGCAAAGTAGACATTGAGTTGTCACATCTGTGAAGTGTTTGCTTCTTGATCTTTCCAGCAAGTTTGAAGCCTTGTCGAATCCTGGCAAACAATTACCTATAGCTTCACTTCAGTAGTTGTGGCTCAACCTCATCACATTCTGGAATACTGCCAGCTCCCCTCTCGACAGTGAACCCTCCCTCTTCCATTTTATCTCTTCCTATGACTGCTACTCTTGGGCACTCCTCCGAGAGAGACTTTCCTTATCTCATTTCACTGTTCACCCAGGGCCCATAAGAAAGGAGATTGTCTTTCTCTCCTCCTTCGACAGTGTGTCCAGAGCACTCCAATGAAAGGAGGTTTAACACCGTCATATTCAGAGTGGATGAGCTATATATCAAGTAGTTTATCCAGATTCTCCTGGCAGCAGAGCAACCTTAACAGTGTGTCATATGTTATCTGTGATAATGATTCATCAGAAACCACCATCATCAAGGTAAGTTCTATGAAGGGTCTACTCATCCCTGACCTATCTTGGTAAAATTGAAACCGACCTCTGAAGTTAACATGTCACCCTTCCAAAAGAAATCAACTGAACCCACCCCTCTCCCCCCATTTCATCAAACCAGACCTAACTTGACCCGAAAGGCATTGAGATGGCTAGAATGATGATTTCTCATCACTTCAGGTTTGAGTAATAGTGGGGCAGATAGGCAAACCAATTGTGCATTTTTTGACAAAAGCATGAAAGTTTCAGGATATAATCTATATATCCAAAGGTTTTATTTCAGCGTATAATTTACATACACAAAGTATTTATTTCAGCACATATATAGTCTACATGCACCAAAGATTTATCTCAGATGTGGACGCAATTTATATTTGACTTCTGGTGACCTTGGGAGGCATAGAACTCAGCATCACATTTCCAGTTATTGTCTTTCCTATGATGCATAAGAACACACCACATATGCAGAAATTGAGGATGACCTCTCAAGCTCACCAGAGGTCAGATACAAACTGCCTCAGCTAACTCCTTATACTCTGGTGTGCACTGTCAGTTGTGAAACCTATATAGACTTCACGGGCCCCATTACCATTACAACCACTACCTGTACTAAAGGAACCCTTGGCACGAATAGCAATGGATGTAGTTGGACCCCTTAAGCGAACTAAGAAGGGAAATAAGTACATTCTAGTCCTCATGGATTATGCCACCAAGTGGCCAGAAGCCTTTGCCCTATGGAATGTCTCTGAAACCATAGTAAACTGCTTACTGGATGTCACAGCCAGAATAGGCGTGCCCCTGGAATTATTATCCGATAACGGCTCTAATTTTGTTTCCAAGATCATGGAGCAATACTGTCAGATGACCGGAGTGAAGCGAATCAAAACCTCCCCATACCACCCGCCTAGAGATGGTATGGTGGAGAGATTTAACGATACATTGAAAAGGCTCCTAAGAAAGTTAATACAAAACTCGAAAGTTGAGTGGGACAGTTGTTCACCGTATGTTTTGTGGGCATATCGGGGGACTGTCCATAGAACTACTGGTTTTTCTCCCTACCATTTATTGTTTGGAAAGCCGATGAGAATGCCCCTAGATCAGATGGTGCGTTATTGGCAAGGGAAAGAGAAAGAGGATGAGACCAGTGTGACAGCATTTGTGCAAACCATGAAAGCAAACATGGAAGTAGTCAGAGACATGGCTTATGAAAGGGAAGTGGAAGAGAAAAAGAAGCAAAAATACTACCATGATCAAACAGCCAGAGAACGAATGTTTGAAGTAGGTGACTTTGTGCTTGTGTTTAGACCTGTTAAACAACAAAAGTTACAAAACCAATGGCAAGGACCCTTCCCAATAACCAAGATGATCACACAAGTTACCTATCAAATTGACATGGGTACAAACCTTAAACGGTACAGAACCTTCCATGTTAACTGCATGCGTAAGTGGACTGTACCAGTTTCCGCTGTCTTTGTAGCTCAGGAAGCTTATGAGGAAGACAAGGGGGAAGAGAAACATGGACGCCCACCTCACATGCCAGAAAATCATTGCATAGACTTAGAAAACTTGAAAACGAAATACCAAGATGTTTTGAATGATATTCCCAGAAGAACCACTTTGGTTCAGCATGATATCCCAACTGGGGAAGCTGTTCCCATCAGGTTACCTGCTAACCGGTTAGCACACCACTCAAGGGAGGCATTACGGGATGAAATTGATACCCTACTTAAACAAGGCATAATCAGAACCTCAAAAAGTCCTTGGGCAGCTCCTATTGTAGCGAAAAAGGATGGAACCCAAAGAATGTGCGTGTAT
Source organism: Cladorhizidae sp. MBARI D1340-BT2 (assembly GCA_028752905.1). Classification (NCBI taxonomy): domain Eukaryota; kingdom Metazoa; phylum Porifera; class Demospongiae; order Poecilosclerida; family Cladorhizidae; species Cladorhizidae sp. MBARI D1340-BT2. Next base: position 16,937,679 of record JAQNBH010000015.1, read on the forward strand.
TACCGCAAACTGAACAAAGTTACCATCAATGATCCCTACCCGTTACCAAATATCGAGGAGTTGATAGCCAATGTGGCATCCAAATTCATAACCACCTTAGATCTATCCAAAGGATATTATCAGGTTCCAGTGAAAACTGACCACCGTGAGAAAACAGCCTTTGTTACTCCCTATGGGAAATATGAATTTCTGACCATGCCATTTGGGCTAGTATCAGCCCCTTCGACTTTCCAGAGACTCATGGATGAGATACTGGGAGGATTACACCCATTTACAACAGCATATCTCAATGATATACTAATACACAGCCAAACTTGGGAGGACCACATGAAACACCTGGATATTGTGTTTGCTAAATTGAGAGAGGCCGGACTAAGTGTAAAAGAAAGAAAATGCACCTTTGCAAGTGGTATATAGTTGTATCTACCTAGGCCACATTGTGGGAAATGGGAAGTGAAACCTATGAATTGCAAAGTGACTGCGGTCAAGAATTTTAAACAACCTCGGACTAAAAAGGATTTCAGATCATTCCTTGGGCTTTGTGGGTACTATAGGAAATTTATTTCTAGCTTCGCCACAGTAGCCACCCCATTGTCTGAGCTGACTAGGAAATGTATGCCAAAGCGAGTAATCTGGAATGATACGTGTGATCGAGCATTTAATGAGCTGAAAAATGCGTTAACTGAGGCTCCCGTTTTGGTAACACCCGATTGGACCCGACCCTTGATCCTACAAACAGATGCTTCGGCTACCGGGCTCGGGTACGTACTAAGTCAAGTGAACGATGCGGGAGAGGAACATCCCATAGCCTATGCTTCAAAGAAACTTTTGCCAAGTGAACGTAATTATTCCACAATAGAAAGAGAGGCCTTGGCGATGGTCAAAGGAATTAAACACTTTAGGACCTATTTAGAAGGTACAACCTTCACCATCCAAACTGACCATAACCCCCTCACGCATCTGAGTAACCTCAAGGATAGTCATGGAAGGCTAGCCAGGTGGATTCTGTCTCTGCAGCCATACGACTTCACCATCGTACATCGTAGTGGTAAAGCAAATGCCAACGCAGACTGTTTGTCTAGAGACCAGGGGTCTCTATCTAAGGTTGGGGGAGTGTCAGGGAACCCAACCCTGACTGACAGCATTGCTAACTCAACCCTGACTGACCACAAAGCAGCAGAGATGAATGGGAACGTGGTGGAAGATTACGACCAATGTCCACAGACCAGCGGAAGTGGTAGTGGTGGAGTTGGCAGGAAAGAATCACCAGAGGATTACACCTTCTAGAAGAAGAAGCTGATTCGTCGATGCCACGTCAGAAAGGCCACTCAACATGACCTTAAATGGAATTGATGAGAGAGCTGAGGACTCCACTCGTATTATTATAAAAGGACTGAACTGTTAGAGTAGAGTAGAGTAGGAGAACTGTAATTATTGAGATCTGTGTTATTGAGTTTTTGTAAAGGACGGCACACCTCGTTTGTGTCATTGTTATCTGTATAAGTTGTTAACTACTCTCATTTGCTAACTACGGGTTAGACGCTATTAGCAAGCTAATAGCAGGGCAACAGGAGTGTTGTTGATTTTTGGCCTAGCTGTAATTGTGTGGTTGTTGGACCACTAATTAGCGGGACGTAGTAGTGCTCGACGCCAGCACAAATAAAGCATTTGGGGCTGGGGCAGGTCGTTAGCGCTCACAAAGACACTGAGCTTCCTGCCAAACTTGCACCTAGGGATGAGGCAAAATATCAGTCTAACTGCCTCTGGATGCGCTATAACAAAGCAAGACAGGCTGCATCAATGGACGTTCATGAGGAAGAGGTTTAGCTGCATGGCATTGTTTTCGCCGTGTTGCTGGCCTTCATGGAGGAAACAAGAGGTGATGATTGTTCCCCTGTGGTCAAACTGGCAGACCTGGTTGACGTATACCTACACAGAGTTAGACTGGAACAGCTAGGTGTCACTGTGAGTCATCGAATCCGCACAACTAGATTGAAGAACAGGATTCTCTCTCTGTTTCCAGACTTAATGGCATACTCTCAGGGGAGAGACATGCTTCTGATATTTCAGGAAGATACTGCAGATTCTCTCAAGAACACCCATGACCATAACAGTGATGTCATGCATTTGGTGAGAGCAGCACAAGTGGTACACAGAGATATGTTTGACACCAAGTTCACCTTTGATGGCTCATTCCTTCCCTATTATAAGTAAGGGTGTTTACCACTATCTCTTTTGGCTCTAGTGAACATGATCTTAGATGTGGCGAACATCAAGCAGCTTGTGGAAACAGCTATATACTATAACCACTGCTCTAACGTACTCACAGCTATATACTGGTCTTGGACAGTGTCCAACATCTATGAGCAGCAAAGTCATTGGGCACAGTGTGTCACAGCCATGACTGTGTCAGTGCCACTTCCACTCTACGTGGCACTGAAAATCCATGCTGTCACATATAAGAGAGGGTTAATTGACACACACTTCAGTCTGGGGTTGTGTGTGTCGTATGATCACTTCCTGCAAGTGATTTGATGAAATTGTTAATGGAGTCTGCCAACACTTTAAGATGGAAGAAGTGTGCCTACCAAAAATGCGCAATGGTCTGTTTACAACAGAATCTGTGTACAATATTGTTCACAATCCAAGTTCTACAGTGAGGACTCATTTCATGGCACTGGTATCTCTTTGATGCACAATCCTACACATAAATGTGCAGGCTCCGACCATGTCTGAAGAGTACGAGTGGCTGAGAGTAATGACAGCCCTGGAAGAGCACGAGATGTACACAGCATGTTGGGTATCGTGATCTTCCTATCATGCTGACATCCACCAGACTGTGATCCCTCCTGCAGCCTTTGTTTCTGGACAATGATTCACCTGCTGCCATGATAAGACATTCAATGGACATTGTCTGAGCAGTAGTTCACCAACTGAACCCCTGTCTATATAGCTGTGGACCAACCTTGCTATGCCTTAGCCAAGTAGATGCAGTGAACGTGGCCGGTCAGCCATGTAGAGGACCACTTTATGGTCGTGTTTGGTTGGCTCCACGTCGAAATGTCAGTCTTGAAAGTAGACGCCTTCATCTGTGTTGAGAATGATGTGCAAGAAGCCATCTATACTCATCTTTTCTCCCCAAGTCTTTCCCAACACCATTTTCCAATCAACTGGAGAGTTCACTTGAATGTTCCCGTACATAAAGCAGGTGATAAGTCAGTCAATAGACCGATCTCCCTCCTGTGTACCATTTCCCTTGTCTTTGTGAGCATTTCATATATTAAAAAATGCCTCTTTATTAACAAATCAATCTCCTTGACTCAATTTAGATTTTTGAAAGAAATACGGAAGAGGTCGAAGCATAAGAAGACATATCATTAACAAAGATCAAGAACAGAAGGGAACAAAGAATACTTCCCGGGATGGGGGGGGGGGGGGGGGGACACCAGAAATTAGTTAATATCTGAGATATTGGCCACTAGTTGAAATCTAGATGAAATATAAACCTTAAAGCAATGCCATAGATTCCAAAGGACCATAACCTATGGAGAAGCTCATCGTGAAGAACCCTATCAAATACTTAGTAAAAATCAAGATGATTACATTTGCCTTGCACTTTTTCATTTAAAGAGCTGCTGGTAAAATTGAGTATATAGGTGCTGGGTGGTAGAGCAACTTTACTTTTCTGCACTAATGCAGCTTCCCAACAGGAAGATTTATCTTCTCTACCAAAGTGCCCGTCCTTTAATAATAGTAAATGCCACCTTATGAGCTTCTGTAATAAAACACCATTACCTCATAAGGTAGAATCAACACCAACAAAAGTTCAATCAAAGACGTAGGAGTATATAGTGATGTCACCTGACCTAACTTGGAATCGGTAAAGCCTACAAGTTTCTTGGTCTTCTCTATCAAATCTTCCATCACTGCAACTCTGTGAACCCAAAGAAACGACTTTACGTCACTCTTGTGAAATCATAACTAATATATGCACACCAATCTGTAAATATCAAAACCGTAAAACTTGACAAAGGTGGGAAGCAGTCTCAACATGTCTGGAAAATGTGCGTGTGGTTAGGATTTTGGAGCTCCATAGATTCTGCACACTTCACTCTATGAACTTAATATTAGCTCAAATGTCTGTGTGCTCTCTTTTGGTATTAATTAAAAAGTGCAGGTTTTCAGACTGCTTCCCCCCCATAACATTTGCTATTATATATGCAACTAAAATAAGCCTGGAGTCACATATATAGTAATTCCTGAATGAACTCTAAACTTATATAGTGAGCAAGGTGATAGTTCCATATTGTTATGGTGAGTGCTCCGGTTGAGGATGAACCATCAGATTGTTGAGCCTTTCACTGTAACAGCAAAAGAAAGTGAAAATATGAAAATATAACATGGAAAAAAATGAATCTGCACACGTTACCTGTGAGATTCCCTTCCCTAATGTAGTAATATGAAGGGGAGGCATTGAATCCATTGAATGTTCTATTCAGACTTAGGCTATAACCTCCCATGTCCTTGAAATAGATCCAGTCTCCAATGTTCACCTCAGGAATGCAGGCTTCACAGATTTTGTCTCCACTGTCACAAGTTGGCCCCCAAATAAAGGTTTTGTGGTGGTTGCAGGATCTCAATGTGTCCTGCAATAGAAAAGTTGAGTTTCGTTAATTTTTTCCCTTCCTTTTCAGTAATATAACACTGCATGCAATACAACACTGCATGCAATACAATAATATTTTCATACCTGGAGGACAATAGGGATTGGTTTCATTATTTCATAGAAACAAATAAAGAAGGAACCATGTATACCATCATTTACATGGTAGTTGTACACTGGCTCTTTTCCACTTTTTATAGTAACTCTCTTCCCAATCACATTGACAGCAAGGGAATAGACAGAAGAAGGAAAGAAGAAACCTGTATGTATTTCAAAAACAAAAATATATTATAGCTATACACCAGATGTATATGTATGTACACATTTTTTACATAATGGCTTCATTATGCCATATCATTATTATGTTAATGTATAGGGGCAGCAAAATAATTTTTTGATTGGTTAGGCATGACAACCCCTTCCCCTGTCTAAAAATTTGACAGTTACTACAAGTTATTAGTTCTGATCAAGATTTGATTATATTAGGATTTGAATGGGCCCTATCATGCAGGGAACTAGTCTCCATATAAGGAACAAATAAGTTCTAATATATTTTAGCATGCCGATCATTTCTAGCCTCTGAGAAGTGGATACTGTCTCGACTCTGTATATGAACTGATTTGACTCCAAAGCAAGCTAAACTCAAGCCATTCATTAGTGATTTTTAGATTATGTCGTCATGGCTGTTGACTCTTCTGTTTCTGGAATAGTTCCTGATGGGGTTGAAGGTACAGATATCTGTCTATTGGGAAACCACTCTGAATCCCTTCAATTTGAAGGGGAAAATGACGTACTTCAATAGATGGATGTCTTTGCTGCAAATTTCTTCTAGACATAGACTTTTGTTTTCTTGATTCAATGGAGCCAATTCTGTTAAACTAAAACTAATTTATTTTCATTCTATATTTTCATTCTATATATTGGTAATTTGTTCATGTCATTCTTTACACAATCAACAATTGTAGTGGTGCAGTTTATTGGTATTATTCATTTTACACACCTACCTGGCTCAGCAATGACCTTTAAGTCAGGAAAATCATGGAACACTTCCAGGCCACTGTTGATACTCACAGCCATGTTCTTGAAGAGGTCTTCTGACATCTTGCTTCCGGGAAAGCCTCCTCCTATGTCAAGGAGGGTCATGTGGTAGCCCACACTGGCAGCATAGTGGAATACTTCAAAGGCCATCTCCATTGCATGCTGGTAAGAATGTGGGTCCTTACCAAAAGAACCTACATGGAAACTATTAATGATTGTAATAAATACCTAGATAACTCTGTAACGTATATATAAGCAGGAGACAATATTCAATACCTGACTCCTACTACATTCAAATCCAGTGATAAAGCAGTTTGGAGTAGATCTCTGGCCTCTGACATGGTGCAGCCAAACTTGGTACTAAACGATAGTGGAGAACTAGCAGAGTCTGCGACAATGCGCAAGACTAATCTGGAAAGAAAGTGTATAAAAAAGTAAAAAGATGGTCACGTTATGGATCTTAGTACTGCATGGATTCAAATGTTGATGAACAGATTTAAATATGATGCATTGGTATATATGCAAAGTCTAAAAAAATGCATTTTAAATTACATGTATTGCCAATAAAAAAACACCCATCATGTGCATATATACCCCACTAAGAGATTAGCTCAGATCTCTTTGTTAAAGTATATATATATAAGATTGGTAGTCTTCCCACACAACCAAAACCGTCCAGTTATACTTAAGGGGGTCCACTACCCCCCAAAAAATTGGTGTGTTTTTTCCCTTTTTCCCCCCAAAATATGATGACAGTACATGCAAGATGCTGCCTTCCAAATTGGAGAAAATTTGAATGCTCCATTCTGGACTTATACCAACTTGAGTACTCCCGATTTACGAAGAAGACACTTCATGTAATAGTGAGTTTCAATGGCCGACAAGGGAAGTAAACCAGTGATTCTGGTCATCCCCCTAAGCAGCCTATATAGGAGAGACCAAACTTCCCCTCCCTATTCTTGATTTTTCTATTATGTATATGTATATATACCACTTTTGGTTTTTTTTAATGGTATGGTCAGTTCAATGATTGAAATACTATACTAGTCCTTAAAATGCCTGTCCCGAAAACAAGGACAGTTCTCCCTGCTTCATATTTGGAGTAATCAGACAAAATTATATAGATTCTGTTTCCTCTCAATGAGAGCTACAAGATGATACTCTCTGTTTTTAATTTTAAGCAAGTATGATGTCAACAGGTACAAAAAAACAATGAAAATGCTATAAAAAAATTGCAATCGTTTTTAAAGTCCATGATCACACTATTTAAAAAAAACTCGATGTTATATTGTGTTTCATACTTTGTAATTTCCCCTGTGGTAAGTTGTGAAATCCCAAAGTAAACTAGTCTCCAAATATGACCGTCCTCGTGAAATCTTGGCACAGCACCAGAAGGTAGGTCTGTGTATAGGTACACATCATACAAGATTTCAAATAAAAATTCTGAAGCAGAGAGAAGTTGTGGGGTTTTTTTGGGGGGGGGGGGGGGGGGGGGGGGGGGTAGTGGACCCCCTTAAAGGTAAATTTTTTTAAAATTTAATATATAACAAAAATAAATATTTTAGTGCGACTAGCAAAAAAGAAATAAGGCAAGAATTTATTAAATTTAGAGAACAAACATTTATATATAGGAACTTTATAATGAAGAAGAATGTTTTAATTATTTTACCATCAGCCTTTCCAGCATTACAGTACATTACTAGTTGGCATAGAGTAATTATGAAAGTCAACAGTTGCAATGAATATCATTATCTAGGCTAAGTGCTGAAACTTGGATATAGCAGAATTCTATATACACATGTTTAATCTTGCCAACAACTGCTTCACTTGCTAACCTGTGCTCAAACCTGTTGTATGTTGACTGACTAGATATATGACTGTGCTTGCATGTAATTATTACTTATGTATGTGGGTGTGGTACAACACCAGTGTGCCATGAACATGGCACAGCTAACATGTTAATTACATTTTAATCTTCTGTTAAACTTCTTCAAATATGTTGTGTATAGATGGAAATAGATCCTGAACCCTGTAAGAATACTTCCCTGGGAATTAACCTTAGTCAGAGTCACTTTTACATTGCTAGTCTATGACTTTCAAATCTGGGATAGACCAAGATCTTTCACTCAGTCTCCACCCTCCACTCAACCCCATGCATTTATCATAAGCCTATTGCTTGTTCAAGACAGTTGTTCGCTACTGATATCATTGCCATGCTTCAGACAATGAAGGTGTAAAACCTTCTGTTGACCTCCCCACCCCTCCTACCGCACAACCTTCTATCAAAGGCACTGGCTTAGCAAAAGGTAAAATCATTACTCATATAAAATTAAATCCTTGTGTAAGAGGAAATTAAGAACTCTTTAGGAGCTCATAAATATATAGATCAAGAACACCAATTGACAACAACTAACTCTGACCTAACTATATAGCATGTGCATGTACTAATTGTAGTATTGACATAGGATGTAAGTTAATCACAAATGGTCAATCAATAATGTAAGTTAAATGGCCTCAATAATCAACTTGAATTTTTACTCTCTTGACATTTCGACTAGATGCTCTAGCCTTCATCAGATACAACTACTTGCGTGATTTTGTTATATACCATTAGCTAGCTATAGCCGTAGCCCTTCCTAGGATGTCCATTATCCTACGTTAGTTCAGCAATCGCAGGCTTCTCTTTAGCACACTTACTATAGGCACTTGATGTTCTTTCCACTCTGGTCTCCAGTCTTCTGAATGCAGTACACAACACTTGAGTGCATATTAGCTGGTAAAACATCCTTCACTCTGCTCAGTTGTGTCCTCAGAGTTCTTCCCGATCTGAAAACGACTTTGGTGTTGAACTTCCTGCAGACTCTGATGTCTTCACTCATCCCTGCTGCATAAGGAATCACTACCATAGGATCCTTCTTTTTGGATCCCTCATTGCCTGTATCGGTGTATTTATCTTCCTTTCTGCATTTAGATGTATCTGCAGACGAAAGATTGATGTAGGCTTGAGGAAACCGTTCTCTATAAAGAAATGTTTGTCCTTCCAAATAAATTAATAAATAATTGATGGATAAAATGCTACCAATATTCATTTTCGATGTTGCATGAGTGTAATTAGTTGGTCTGATAAAAGTTCAACTTTTTACCTAAATTACGGCAAAAACAACAACAGCACTTGGGACATCTTAGCAGCCATTGTAATAGCTAAAAAGATAATCAGGATCTTGATCCAGACCTACATAAAAAGATTACAGACAATCACAAGCTCTGTATATTTTAGTTCATGTTTATGCTGGCTCTAAAGGTAACCAGCACTATTATCAAACCTGTCTTGACAAAATAAGTTTGTAGTATACACATATTATTTTTACTTCGTTGGATAGTGGTGGTAATTTTGCTAACCCTTGTAAAGTAATGGAATCACGTGGGAAAGTTTTAGTTGTCAATTTTAATTCTTACTAAATGCAAATAAAATCTGAACCTCTTCTGCTTTGCACACAAGTCTTGCAAGCCATACTGAAATCCTACATGGGAGAATGTTGTTAAGTTCTGGCTCACAAGATTATTAGCAGGCGCAGTTCCATTTCGTAAGGCCAATTGAGGCAATGTCGATGTCTTTATGGATGTGATAACTTCGAGATCATTGGAATGTTCTTCCAATAATATCATTATCTTAATTTAGAGAGTTTGTAGTACATAAACTAAGTATTTTTTATTGGATGGCAGTGGTAATCCTGCTGTCCTAGACTAATTAGTAGTGTGCATGGAATCATTAATTTCACAACCTGGCAGTGGGGTAGTGCTCCTTCACTTTGTGAAGTTCCTGGTCATTATCAAAAGTCATGAGTGTCACTCCTTTCTTGGCAGCATACTTGAGATGGGAGATCTGCTTGATTGTATTGGCATAGATGATGCGATCAGGACTCACTCCAAGATCAAGAATTGCCTTTATCTCATTCTGATATTATAACAATGCTGTCATTTGTATTATGTATGCATGTATCTAATATTTACAGTGAAAAACAGCATTCATATATATAGGGAAAGATTCATAAAAAGAAGTGTAGGATGGAGTGAAACAAGAAGATGAAGGGAAAAACAAAATGAACATGAAGAAGAGCAAAAAAAGAGGAATTGCATACCTTACTCGCACAGTCAAAGCCTGTGCCCAATGCAGCCAGGATCTTGAGCAGCATCACATCATCATTGCACTTGACAGCATAGAAAGGTTGGACCTTGGGAAGAGATATCTCCCACCTTGCATGCATATCCATCACTCTGCCAAGGTCTGCCACAAAGAAAGGATCTTCCTCATCCTGTACAACATGAGAAAGATATCTCATTCCAGGATTACCTCTAGTGTATTAAACATCAACACACAAAATGTAATCACATGTGAAATTTCATCGCAAATTTAATTTGCACCTATATAGAACTAGCTAGAGCAATATAAAGCTCCACTTGTCATACTGAATTCTAGTATTATGTAGCTAACCTTTTTCTTTCTTTTGCATAAATGAAAGGGCAAACGAAACAAATGTTTCCACTGTGATCATCAAGAAATTGAGGAATGAAATTCATAGACAAGCTGTTTTTTTTTCAAGGTAGAAAGAAATATTGGAAGAATATACAACAAACCTGAGCATGAAAAACTAAGGAATTTTCAAATCATGAAACGTTCAAGAGTATTGTCTCTAGATGTCATAAGTTTTCTTTGTTGTCCACAATGACTGTCAAAATCGATGTGTGTGACGCTTCCAGCAGCTCTGATTAACCATTGCTATATGTTTGCAGCAAATATTTTGAGTTGTTTTCTTCAAGGAGAACACTACTTGTTGATAGAGATTATTTGCTCATAAAATATCGGCACTAAGGCTTCTCTCTCTTTGGAAAAACTATGACCAGCAAAATGGGATCTTGTTGAGTAGTTGAATATCTGCATTTTAACCAATTTTTTAATATTAATGGTAAAGAGGTAACATCCTAAACAGTGACTGTGTTAAGGGGGCATTAGAAAAACTTGTGCTTCTGACTTTAGAAATCTGACTTAAGAACTCCATAGATTCTGCAAACTTCACCCATGTATAGCTCAAAAGATAACATTCTATCTTACGCTCTCTTTTAATAATAAAAACCAGGGGCTGCTCCACCTTTTTGAAAGTGGTCCGGTGAACTTTGCTCATAATGTAGTGTTGAGTAGTGTGTGTGTGCAAGGTGTATTCCCTCCCTTGCTGAGTGCAAAGCTTTCATTTTCATTTACATACAATTAGAATTATATATAGGTCATAGTTATTTTCATTGTATCAAAACTTTCCAAAAACTCTCATTCGATCTTGGTCAGGACAAATTCCCTCATGGCGATTGTTCTATCTTTATGAATGTATAGCATCATTAGACTGTTTAGTCTTTCCGGCTACATTGTGGAACGTAGATATGTTTTGATGCAACGTAATGATGAAAATGATCTTTCACTAAAGTAGCTGGAATTACCAAGAATAAGTGAAAAATCTTGCTGACTTGAGGAAAAAGTTTGCTATACCGAGTAAGTTTTCCCTTTAAAGTACAAACTGAATAATCTTCTCCTTCCATTATAATTTTGAGCATAGACAATTCAACTTGCAAGTCTTCTTTGATGAGGTTACCACTAAAATGCTGAGAGTGAGTTAGGAATTGTGTCTCCCCAAAGCAGCTTTTTTCAAAATGTATTCCATTTTAGAAAAGCAGGGGAGTCAAACCTACGTTCAGTTTCACCAATCAATTTGTCCAAAATTTCGAAGTAAAGCCTACGATACATAGTTTTCACTTTGTCATCATGTTGCCATACTCATCTATGCGGGCATGGATTCTCCTTCGATGAGGTAAAATTGGTTCATCAACATCTCATCAACATCGTATGGTCAAAGTAACTGTCAGATCTCCACTCTTTTAAGCTAGAAAGAGTCACTGATGCGAATTTTCTTGCTTCTGTTGCACTAATGGTCTTCCTTTGAAGAGCTTTACTCAGGAGATCAGTAATTCAGAAAAACATTTCAGCTACAAATACGCCAAAAAGAAATAGTAGCTAAAAACCACTGTGGTAGCAGCCTCAACATTTCCACTATATTCTGTTGTGATATCATCTAGTACAGATAGAATAACAGAATAGTTGGACAGAATAGATCGAAGTGATTCAGCTCTAACTGTCCTGAGTTGGGCAAAGAGGTTTGAGACCAGGAATTTTTGGAGAAAGTTCTGATTTCACTTTTTGGAGCATGGATTTCGTTTTGGCACTATATTTGAACATTTTGGACAACTCAAGGACTGTATCCAACTCAAGGACTGTATCAAACGTGTCTCTCATGGTTTTGATAGAGCGACAGGTATCTTGAACAGCAAGATTTAGTGAGTGTCCCATACAATAAATGTATACAGCTCTGGACTCAATTCATTGGATTTGTGTTGACACTCCTGATCTTCTACCAGACATGTTGGTAGCCCCATCATAACACTGACCTCTGCATTGATGTAGTGAAAGACTGGCATGAAGTAACACATCTTTGATTTAGCATATCAACTGGTCAGAATTAGTACGTTCAGTTGCATAAATGCCGATACAATTTCATGTACTTCAAATGCGAGGGGTGAAACATATCTTATGCATACAACCATCTGCAACAAATAATATTTATTAAAGTCAAGCACATCAATTTTCTATTATATTTACCAGTGCTTACTTGTGTCTGTCTCATCTGCACTGATAGAATACCAATGACTAGCACAAATATCCTTAAGAATTGACCATTGAATCATGTGGGACATAATCCTCACCATCTCATTTTGTATATCATGGGAAGTGTAAAGATTATGTTTTCTGTTAACCAGGATTTAAATTGTTCACAATCACTTGAACGTAGCTTCAGTAGCTGAAGAAGGTATCCTCTCTCCTCAAAATATCCACGCAATGCAAATCCTTGCCAGCAAGATACTCAACTGAAGTAAAAAGAATTTTGAGGCAATATCTGGAAGCTTCCTGTTCAAAAACAAGTTGTTTCTGAAGCTGGACACTGACATTCAAGTGGTGTTCCCACTTTATAATGGATTCTCTGTGACATGCACTTTGGTGGTGTTGCTGAAAGGATCGAGTAGCATCTTTTCAATTGGTATACCCGGTGGTGATAAATGCAGATTCTTTGTTTTTTGAGAAAGTGAGCTGGTTCAAGGCATAAATATTTCGGCAAATGAAACAGTGAGCCCTGTCATTACCTTTTTCCCAGTGAAGCCAAGATGACCATATCATCACATTATCAAATCAAACCAAATAGCCTTGAAGCCGGTACTCAGGTTTCTTTTTCCCAAACAGTTTTTTTGAGGAAAGTATTCTGAGAATGTGGTTGACAAGGTTTATTTGTGACCCCAAACTCTATTCCAAACTCTATTCCAGAATAATCTACTGTTGTTCAGAATCTACTTCCTCACCTTGACAACATGCAGAATGGGAGGTCGCAGCTGGGCTAGGGGACACAGTAGCTGATGCTTTTTGACAATCTTCGGATCATGTAAAGAGTAAGACTCCGGAAGTCGATAAATTAGTGCGCGTCAATTATTTTTCGCTGATATATTTTAAAACGCACTTTTCTCTACTTATCTTAAACGCGCGCGCTATGTACAAAGCAGAGCGAGATGGCTTCAACAATGATCAGGTCAATTGCTCCTGGGGAAAACAAGGAAGTCATTGACTACTTGAGGAGCAAATCTCTTTTGGCAAGTACTGTTACTTGTGGAATGTAAGGGAAAAAATATCTAAAAAGTAATAATAATAGGATAATAATAATTATTATGATAAACATGTTTGCATGTTTGGTGTTGTATCTTGGTGTACAGTTGCAATGTAACTATGGTTGGACGTAAGAAGTCCAGCCTGAAAGATGGATTTGCATGGGGGTGTCCTGCGTGTAAAACCGTAAAGACGATTCGGCATGGTTTGTATGTCTATGTCGATATTTTTAGATATAATAGTAGAGATAATTATTATATTATATATATTTATTATTATTGAAGGGAGCTTCTTTTCGAAGTCAATGCTTACTCTACAAACTTGGCTTCTTATGATATATTGGTGGGCCAGAGAGTACCCAGTTACTGCCGCTGCAAGTGAAGCCGGGTGCAGTCGACCAACTGCCATTAATGTGTGCCAGTGGTTGCGGGAAGTATGCTCAACAGCCCTTTGTAGTTATCCAATAATCTTAGGTGGGCCTGGAGTCATCATCCAAATTGATGAGTCCCAATTCAGTCACAAGCCTAAGGTGTGTTGTCAATTGTCACATTCGAATTGTCAATCAACACTACATTCTTGTTATCAGAATAACATCATTATTATAATTATTGTGGATACAGCATCATAGGGGCCGGCCACCAACCTCTGACATTATGGGTGTTGGGATTGGTGGACACCAGTCATACTCCTGCACTAGGTATGCTGGAAACAATCACAATTCCACTCCATTCTATGTAGTTGTTCAACACAAATTTTCAGGTTACATGCAAATAGTTCCCCGGAGAGATGCTGCAACACTACTCCCCATCATACGGTCGCATGTTGCAAATGGAACAATCATCCATTCGGATCAGTGGGCTGCGTACAGACAGGTTGCTACTCTGCCTGAAGTGGGTGCTCATCAGACTGTTAACCATTCAGTAGAGTTTTTAAATCCAGTCACAGGTGTGCACACACAAAATGTGGAATCTTACTGGAATAGAGTGAGTTATACCACAAGATATACACAGTATGTCGATAATTTGATTTTATGCAGGTGAAGATAAAGTTGAAAAGGATGAAGGGGGTCCACCGTGATCAACTTCCTTCATACCTCGATGAGTTTATGTGGAGGGAGAGGAATGCCTGCACAACTGCTGAAGCTTTTGCCAGCATCATACAAGCAATCAAAACACAGTACCCTGTATAATTTTGTCCTCTGATGTATTGTTTTGTTTAATTTGCAGTTGTGTTACTGAATATTGTTCTGTCCTGAGGTATATATGCAGGGCTGCCAACTCCCTTGTCTCATTAATACTAATACATGTTATTCCACTACGAATTTTATACCAGTTAAAACTCCAAATATATCCAAAGTTGCAATACTGATATTTAAGAATGTTAGAGTAATAAGATAACGGAGTTCAGAACTTGCATTCTTGCATCTTTGAAGCAAACTTAACCTCTGCTGCTATGACAGCTTCTTCTCTCTTTGGTCCATCTCTGTTTCGAATGTATGAGGTAAGAGAGCTTGCAGATTCCACACTTTTACTTGCTGAACTATGCACAGCAGTCTGTTCATGTTTTCTCAGGTCTTTAGTGTGACTAAATACAAAGATTATTAAAATACATCCAAAGATACTGTACAAGGTTAGAAAAATACAAATATTTGTATAAAATCTGAGTTTTTGGCAGTCCTGTATATGCCTCCTTCTGAACCCTCCATTTTAGCGCGCGAGTTGTAGCGCGCGCGTTTAAGATAAGTAGAGAAAAGTGCGTTTTAAAATATATCCGCGAAAAATAATTGACGCGCACTAATTTTTCGACTTCCGGAGTCTTACTCTTTACATGATCCCAATCTTCTTCCTTAGTCAAAATGAGATCTTCCTCAGTCAAACAGAGATCTTCATCAGACAAACTGAGATCTTCATCAGGAAACTCAAGATGAATAGAATCTTTGCTTTTTTCTCTACTCTTTTTTTCTCTACTTCCAGTGGCACAGTGACTTGAATTATTCCTTTGAAATAACAGCAGGGACTGCTGTTTCTTTGCTGTTGACATGGCTATAAAAGTCTGTCTAGTTGTTAAGCAGCATGTGCCTGAAATCAATTACTATCTATGACCAGACTTAACAAGCAATGTGTTAATTATAACACCTAATGATGTGATTGTGTTTAATCACAGTGCCCAATAGACCTAGCCTAGTATATAGCAGCTGCAGTTAGTAGCTAAAAGCTTTCTCTTGTGACTCTCTTACTGAATTGAAAGAGGGTAAATGTGGCTTCAATTCACAACCAGAAGCCTTGATTTGGTGTTTGTTGTTATTGTTGTGCATAGCTTCCAACTTTCTTCCAACTGTGGACAGCTAGCTAATTGCATTTCACACTCTAGCTAATTGCATGTTTTCACACTCTAGCTAATTGCATGTTTTCACACTAGAGCTAGCTGCTTTTCAAGCATCTTTATCATGAAAACAACTTCGAGGTGAAGGGTTTAATAGTTCGCTCATCTTTTTATAACCTTTAGATAGATAATACCTAATACCTTTAGATAATACCTTTAGATAATATGCTTTTACAATGTATGCAAATTAATAATTTTATCCATAATTTTATTTTTTTTAACAAAATTAAAATTAATTCCACAAAAAGTGGTCTGGCAGTCTAAAAAGTGGTCCGGCAATCCGGACCCACCGGACCTGTGTGAAGCCGCCCCTGAAAACTGCTGCATAGGTGAGCCGCCCCTGAAAACTGTTGCAAAGGCCTAAGTATAACCATGCCTTTAAAGTTGGGGGCCTCAAAATCTGCATGCCTAAATTCCGAACCATTCTAGAAGTGCTAGACAGTAGTCACTCAGTGGCAGCCCTACTCTATGAGGCCAGCTGGTATGGTTTGTAAATTAATTTTAGGACAATTGTTAACCAAAGCACATGACCAAATACTCATAACCACATTTTAGTGCTAATGAAAATACTATCTCTAGTCTATTGTCTAGCACTTTCCAATTAGGAGCTGAAATGTTGCGAATTTGAGCATGCAGGTTTTGAGGTCCCCAACTTTGAGTGCCTGTAATGTAACTTGGACATATTTATACAGATGCAGCAACATTTATTATCAAAAGGGAGGGAGTACACAGAGAGATATCTTTTGAGCAAGCTCATAGAGCAAATGTGCAGAATCTTAGGGGGGCCCTAAAGCCGGAACGACAAGTTTTTATAACAGTTTCTGGTGTTGTCACCCCTTAAATAACATGAATTTACTTTATCTTGCATTGCAATTATTTCAAGCCTGCAGAGAGGCAAGACAACCTTCATGATCCTCAAGGGGATCATGTAAAGAGTAAGACTCCGGAAGTCGAAAAATTAGTGCGCGTCAATTATTTTTCGCTGATATATTTTAAAACGCACTTTTCTCTACTTATCTTAAACGCGCGCGCTATGTACAAAGCAGAGCGAGATGGCTTCAACAATGATCAGGTCAATTGCTCCTGGGGAAAACAAGGAAGTCATTGACTACTTGAGGAGCAAATCTCTTTTGGCAAGTACTGTTACTTGTGGAATGTAAGGGAAAAAATATCTAAAAAGTAATAATAATAGGATAATAATAATTATTATGATAAACATGTTTGCATGTTTGGTGTTGTATCTTGGTGTACAGTTGCAATGTAACTATGGTTGGACGTAAGAAGTCCAGCCTGAAAGATGGATTTGCATGGGGGTGTCCTGCGTGTAAAACCGTAAAGACGATTCGGCATGGTTTGTATGTCTATGTCGATATTTTTAGATATAATAGTAGAGATAATTATTATATTATATATATTTATTATTATTGAAGGGAGCTTCTTTTCGAAGTCAATGCTTACTCTACAAACTTGGCTTCTTATGATATATTGGTGGGCCAGAGAGTACCCAGTTACTGCCGCTGCAAGTGAAGCCGGGTGCAGTCGACCAACTGCCATTAATGTGTGCCAGTGGTTGCGGGAAGTATGCTCAACAGCCCTTTGTAGTTATCCAATAATCTTAGGTGGGCCTGGAGTCATCATCCAAATTGATGAGTCCCAATTCAGTCACAAGCCTAAGGTGTGTTGTCAATTGTCACATTCGAATTGTCAATCAACACTACATTCTTGTTATCAGAATAACATCATTATTATAATTATTGTGGATACAGCATCATAGGGGCCGGCCACCAACCTCTGACATTATGGGTGTTGGGATTGGTGGACACCAGTCATACTCCTGCACTAGGTATGCTGGAAACAATCACAATTCCACTCCATTCTATGTAGTTGTTCAACACAAATTTTCAGGTTACATGCAAATAGTTCCCCGGAGAGATGCTGCAACACTACTCCCCATCATACGGTCGCATGTTGCAAATGGAACAATCATCCATTCGGATCAGTGGGCTGCGTACAGACAGGTTGCTACTCTGCCTGAAGTGGGTGCTCATCAGACTGTTAACCATTCAGTAGAGTTTTTAAATCCAGTCACAGGTGTGCACACACAAAATGTGGAATCTTACTGGAATAGAGTGAGTTATACCACAAGATATACACAGTATGTCGATAATTTGATTTTATGCAGGTGAAGATAAAGTTGAAAAGGATGAAGGGGGTCCACCGTGATCAACTTCCTTCATACCTCGATGAGTTTATGTGGAGGGAGAGGAATGCCTGCACAACTGCTGAAGCTTTTGCCAGCATCATACAAGCAATCAAAACACAGTACCCTGTATAATTTTGTCCTCTGATGTATTGTTTTGTTTAATTTGCAGTTGTGTTACTGAATATTGTTCTGTCCTGAGGTATATATGCAGGGCTGCCAACTCCCTTGTCTCATTAATACTAATACATGTTATTCCACTACGAATTTTATACCAGTTAAAACTCCAAATATATCCAAAGTTGCAATACTGATATTTAAGAATGTTAGAGTAATAAGATAACGGAGTTCAGAACTTGCATTCTTGCATCTTTGAAGCAAACTTAACCTCTGCTGCTATGACAGCTTCTTCTCTCTTTGGTCCATCTCTGTTTCGAATGTATGAGGTAAGAGAGCTTGCAGATTCCACACTTTTACTTGCTGAACTATGCACAGCAGTCTGTTCATGTTTTCTCAGGTCTTTAGTGTGACTAAATACAAAGATTATTAAAATACATCCAAAGATACTGTACAAGGTTAGAAAAATACAAATATTTGTATAAAATCTGAGTTTTTGGCAGTCCTGTATATGCCTCCTTCTGAACCCTCCATTTTAGCGCGCGAGTTGTAGCGCGCGCGTTTAAGATAAGTAGAGAAAAGTGCGTTTTAAAATATATCCGCGAAAAATAATTGACGCGCACTAATTTTTCGACTTCCGGAGTCTTACTCTTTACATGATCCCAATCTTCTTCCTTAGTCAAAATGAGATCTTCCTCAGTCAAACAGAGATCTTCATCAGACAAACTGAGATCTTCATCAGGAAACTCAAGATGAATAGAATCTTTGCTTTTTTCTCTACTCTTTTTTTCTCTACTTCCAGTGGCACAGTGACTTGAATTATTCCTTTGAAATAACAGCAGGGACTGCTGTTTCTTTGCTGTTGACATGGCTATAAAAGTCTGTCTAGTTGTTAAGCAGCATGTGCCTGAAATCAATTACTATCTATGACCAGACTTAACAAGCAATGTGTTAATTATAACACCTAATGATGTGATTGTGTTTAATCACAGTGCCCAATAGACCTAGCCTAGTATATAGCAGCTGCAGTTAGTAGCTAAAAGCTTTCTCTTGTGACTCTCTTACTGAATTGAAAGAGGGTAAATGTGGCTTCAATTCACAACCAGAAGCCTTGATTTGGTGTTTGTTGTTATTGTTGTGCATAGCTTCCAACTTTCTTCCAACTGTGGACAGCTAGCTAATTGCATTTCACACTCTAGCTAATTGCATGTTTTCACACTCTAGCTAATTGCATGTTTTCACACTAGAGCTAGCTGCTTTTCAAGCATCTTTATCATGAAAACAACTTCGAGGTGAAGGGTTTAATAGTTCGCTCATCTTTTTATAACCTTTAGATAGATAATACCTAATACCTTTAGATAATACCTTTAGATAATATGCTTTTACAATGTATGCAAATTAATAATTTTATCCATAATTTTATTTTTTTTAACAAAATTAAAATTAATTCCACAAAAAGTGGTCTGGCAGTCTAAAAAGTGGTCCGGCAATCCGGACCCACCGGACCTGTGTGAAGCCGCCCCTGCAAACTGCTGCATAGGTGAGCCGCCCCTGAAAACTGTTGCAAAGGCCTAAGTATAACCATGCCTTTAAAGTTGGGGGCCTCAAAATCTGCATGCCTAAATTCCGAACCATTCTAGAAGTGCTAGACAGTAGTCACTCAGTGGCAGCCCTACTCTATGAGGCCAGCTGGTATGGTTTATAAATTAATTTTAGGACAATTGTTAACCAAAGCACATGACCAAATACTCATAACCACATTTTAGTGCTAATGAAAATACTATCTCTAGTCTATTGTCTAGCACTTTCCAATTAGGAGCTGAAATGTTGCGAATTTGAGCATGCAGGTTTTGAGGTCCCCAACTTTGAGTGCCTGTAACTTGGACATATTTATACAGATGCAGCAACATTTATTATCAAAAGGGAGGGAGTACACAGAGAGATATCTTTTGAGCAAGCTCATAGAGCAAATGTGCAGAATCTTAGGGGGGCCCTAAAGCCGGAACGACAAGTTTTTATAACAGTTTCTGGTGTTGTCACCCCTTAAATAACATGAATTTACTTTATCTTGCATTGCAATTATTTCAAGCCTGCAGAGAGGCAAGACAACCTTCATGATCCTCAAGGGGATCATGTAAAGAGTAAGACTCCGGAAGTCGAAAAATTAGTGCGCGTCAATTATTTTTCGCTGATATATTTTAAAACGCACTTTTCTCTACTTATCTTAAACGCGCGCGCTATGTACAAAGCAGAGCGAGATGGCTTCAACAATGATCAGGTCAATTGCTCCTGGGGAAAACAAGGAAGTCATTGACTACTTGAGGAGCAAATCTCTTTTGGCAAGTACTGTTACTTGTGGAATGTAAGGGACAAAATATCTAAAAAGTAATAATAATAGGATAATAATTATTATTATGATAAACATGTTTGCATGTTTGGTGTTGTATCTTGGTGTACAGTTGCAATGTAACTATGGTTGGACGTAAGAAGTCCAGCCTGAAAGATGGATTTGCATGGGGGTGTCCTGCGTGTAAAACCGTAAAGACGATTCGGCATGGTTTGTATGTCTATGTCGATATTTTTAGATATAATAGTAGAGATAATTATTATATTATATATATTTATTATTATTGAAGGGAGCTTCTTTTCGAAGTCAATGCTTACTCTACAAACTTGGCTTCTTATGATATATTGGTGGGCCAGAGAGTACCCAGTTACTGCCGCTGCAAGTGAAGCCGGGTGCAGTCGACCAACTGCCATTAATGTGTGCCAGTGGTTGCGGGAAGTATGCTCAACAGCCCTTTGTAGTTATCCAATAATCTTAGGTGGGCCTGGAGTCATCATCCAAATTGATGAGTCCCAATTCAGTCACAAGCCTAAGGTGTGTTGTCAATTGTCACATTCTAATTGTCAATCAACACTACATTCTTGTTATCAGAATAACATCATTATTATAATTATTGATCATAGGGGCCGGCCACCAACCTCTGACATTATGGGTGTTGGGATTGGTGGACACCAGTCATACTCCTGCACTAGGTATGCTGGAAACAATCACAATTCCACTCCATTCTATGTAGTTGTTCAACACAAATTTTCAGGTTACATGCAAATAGTTCCCCGGAGAGATGCTGCAACACTACTCCCCATCATACGGTCGCATGTTGCAAATGGAACAATCATCCATTCGGATCAGTGGGCTGCGTACAGACAGGTTGCTACTCTGCCTGAAGTGGGTGCTCATCAGACTGTTAACCATTCAGTAGAGTTTTTAAATCCAGTCACAGGTGTGCACACACAAAATGTGGAATCTTACTGGAATAGAGTGAGTTATACCACAAGATATACACAGTATGTCGATAATTTGATTTTATGCAGGTGAAGATAAAGTTGAAAAGGATGAAGGGGGTCCACCGTGATCAACTTCCTTCATACCTCGATGAGTTTATGTGGAGGGAGAGGAATGCCTGCACAACTGCTGAAGCTTTTGCCAGCATCATACAAGCAATCAAAACACAGTACCCTGTATAATTTTGTCCTCTGATGTATTGTTTTGTTTAATTTGCAGTTGTGTTACTGAATATTGTTCTGTCCTGAGGTATATATGCAGGGCTGCCAACTCCCTTGTCTCATTAATACTAATACATGTTATTCCACTACGAATTTTATACCAGTTAAAACTCCAAATATATCCAAAGTTGCAATACTGATATTTAAGAATGTTAGAGTAATAAGATAACGGAGTTCAGAACTTGCATTCTTGCATCTTTGAAGCAAACTTAACCTCTGCTGCTATGACAGCTTCTTCTCTCTTTGGTCCATCTCTGTTTCGAATGTATGAGGTAAGAGAGCTTGCAGATTCCACACTTTTACTTGCTGAACTATGCACAGCAGTCTGTTCATGTTTTCTCAGGTCTTTAGTGTGACTAAATACAAAGATTATTAAAATACATCCAAAGATACTGTATGTCAGAGATGCACCCTCTGACTGGAGAACAGACAGCTACTAAGGTGCCAGATGACCTACAGGATGTGCCGGGCTGTACACGGGAGGAAGTACATGTCGTTAATGATGAGATCATAACCACAACAGGAAGAAGGGACTTACCTTTAAGAATGAACTCACCTGATGTCAAGGGCGACGTCGAGAAGAATACGGAGCTCAAGCTTCTAGATGAATTCCAGAAGTCGGTGGGCGTTCTCTGATTGATCGACCAATGAGAGACGAGAGAACTGAACGATATAATTAGAGAGAAGGACTAAACGTTACTGAGTGGTATGCGTTGTTGTAATCGAGTGTGAGTACTATGTTCTAGAGCCTTGTTGTATGAGATATAATTGAAAAGGCGGCATACCTCGTTTGTGCCAAAGCATCGTTAATGGTATGGTATTTTCTAGATCGGCTGTCTAACTATACTATCTCTTTTCGTAAGAGGGTAAACAACTAAGGGAGTTGATTTTGGCTGACTGAGACTTTAGTGGGGAACTAAGGTGAGGTTGGCGTCGAACGAGATACGGATCTGTCTGGGTAATCAAAAGGCATTGTCCCAGAGAAGGGTATTCTCGTCACAGTGGTGGCAGCGGTGGGATCAACTAAGCGAGAGGCCTAGCGTCCCATTACTTGGCTCAAGGAACTATCTAAGTGAGAGGTAGAGAGTCAGAGACTAGAAAACCTAGAGAGAGGTATCTAGGGGTAGCTAAGGGAGCCTAAGAGAAAGGTTACTTAGCGTGTGTTGTAGACCTAAGGTGAGAGGTCTTATACTTACAAATTGTACCAGACCTGAGGTGAGAGGTTCTGGTGGGGCATACAGTCCTAAGTAAGTGTATTGCTAATAGACAGGAGTTGTCTATATAGTTAGCTAAAGGAATTGCTAGCTCACTGGTAGGACTGTTAGCCAGGGAAACAGCCCAGGTTATCAATACCTTGGGGCTTGTGAACCCAAACCCTGAGTAGGTATTTTGAGTTGTATATATACCTTAATTGACCTACTGTTGTCAAGTTGTAAAAATTTCTGTGGTGGATCACACCTTACCAAGTAAGCAAAGAAAATTCTTGGAACACACCTTACCAGGTTATTGAAATTTTTCAAGTTTAATTGGTTAAACTTCCATCATTATGTCGCAAGAACGACGGCACCGAAGCAGAGCAGGTGAAGATCGAACATTGAGGAGTGGAAATAACTCTGCTCAGGCTGAACACCTTGCTTCGAGGGAAGAAGGTGATGCTCCCCTCAACAGATTCATGGAAACTTGGATGAGGACGGAAGCCGACAGAGCTCTCAGAGAGGATCAGAGAAGGCAGGAGGACCGCCAACTACAAGCCGAGGAGCGGGCAGAGAACCGTAGGCTACAAGAACTACAACAGGAGAGATGGGCCCAGATGATGATGGAGGCCAGACGACCTGTTCCCCTAGCGGAATTGCCAGTTCCACCCCCCAGACCACCGAAGCTCTCAGTGCAAAAATTTACAGAAGGAACTGATGATATGGGAGCATGGTTGGGGGCTTTTGAGGTCACTGCGACAGCCGCAGCATGGCCCCAGGCTCAGTGGAGTGTATATTTGAGAGGTTCACTGTCAGGACAAGGGCTGACAAGTGTGAACGCCCTACCGGCCGCTGACCAAGCGGACTATGAAGAAGTCAAACGCACTCTTTTGGAGGTATATCACATCAGTACGGAAAGTTACAGACGTAAAGTGTTTGACACTACCTTCGATCTGCATAACCCAGATATGTGGATGAGGACCTTCCGCCTATCCTTTAACCAATGGGTAGGAGAAACGGACGGAGCAGTGCATAATATAGTACTGTTTGAGTTAGCATTACAGAAGCTGCCCCGTTGGCTGCAGACACAAATGCGAAACTTGAACCCAGGAAGTTACCAAGAACTAACCCAAGCTGTAGTGAGGTTTCTGGGCAACCAACACAAAGAGTTGGAAGTAAAAAAACTCGGACCGCAAGAGCACTCCCGGCAACAACAAAAAGATACACCGTTCCGCAAAAGAGTTCCGGATCCGAGACAGTTGCCCTTTGTCCCTGATAAGGATACTCCAAGAACTCATTACAAAGATATGAAAGAAGTACAGTGCTTTCGATGCAACAAGAAGGGCCACATGATCAAGGACTGTAGAGTTCGAATGCCTCCAGTCAAACACGAAGCAGCGAACATGATCAGAAGTGCAAGAGACAGCCAAACCTCTAAGTGGACCAAGTGGGTCAAGGTGAATGATAGAGACAGCCTTGCATTGATTGATACTGGATGCACTAAGACAGTGGTACATCCGCGGTACATTCGTAAGGAAGATTACCTGAATTGGAAAATTCCTGTGGTCACGGCCAGCTCAAGGAGGACGCTATTCCCAGCGGCCCAAGTGAGCCTGGAGCTGAACGGCAGGGTGTGTAAGATAATAGTTGGGGTATCTAAACACCTAAATACGGATATGCTATTGGGACAAGATGTCCCTGGGTTTGGGATGTATGTACAAGAGGCCTTGGATGCTGACACATGGGAACCGGAAATCCAGAAGGGAATGAAGAAGTGGAAGGCAGAGTGGACTCCACCCATGTATGCAGAGGAAATGACTAAGTGGAAGTCGGAGACGACCTTTCCCACTGCCCAACCTGCAGAAGTGACGACCCTTTCCCCAATAGAATCGGAGAAAGTGACAGATGTAACGTTCAAAGTGGACACAGGAGCTACCGGAAAGCGTTTCAAGACGTTTCATGTAAACTCTATGAAGCTGTGGACACCCCCGACGGCAGCAGTCTTCCTAACCCAAGAGGAGGAAGAAGAAGATGTGGACGACCAGTTCCAATCGAATATGGAATTGAAGAACTCTCTCTCTAACCAACAACAGCAGCAGTTAACTCTCCTCAAGAAGAAATTTGAGGATGTGATCCAGGATGAGCCGGGACGAACCAGCCTAGTGGAGCACGACATACCCACAGGGGAGGCTCTGCCTATTCGTCTGCCTCCATATAGGTTGGCCCATGCGTCCCAGGAGTACTTGAACGAAGAAATCAAGACATTGCTGAAGCAGGGGATTATCGAAGTGTCAAAGAGCCCTTGGGCTGCCCCGATTGTGCTAGTGCCGAAGAAGGATGGGACAAGGCGCATGTGCATCGACTACAGGAAACTTAATGCAGTCACAACCAAGGATCCCTATCCACTCCCGCATATTGAGGACTTAATCAACGGCATTGGAGGATCAAGTTACATCACAACTTTAGACCTGACGAAAGGGTACTACCAAGTGCCCCTGACCCAAAGTAGTCGAGAGAAGACGGCGTTTGTCACCCCTTACGGTAAGTATCAATTTTTGACAATGCCGTTCGGGTTAGTGGCAGCACCTTCTACCTTCCAGCGACTCATGGACCATGTTCTGGCCGATCTACAGAGGTTTGCAAACGCATACCTCGACGACATACTAATCCACAGTCTGACCTGGAAGGAACATATGAGGCACCTGACGCAAGTATTCGAACGTTTAAGAACGGCTGGCTTGCGAATTAAGGAAAGAAAGTGCAACTTTGCAGTGAACAGCTGTACCTACCTGGGTCATATAGTTGGTGGAGGAGAGATCAAGCCACTCGATTGTAAGATTGAAGCAGTAAGAGAGTATCAGAGGCCTTACAATAAGAAGCAAGTAAGGGCATTCTTGGGGTTGGTTGGTTATTATAGACGGTTTATCCCAGACTTTTCCACAATAGCCAACCCACTAACGGAACTGACCAGGAAGAGGAATCCTAACCTGGTGATATGGGACCCAAAGTGTGAACAAGCATTTGGAAAGCTGAAAGAGGCACTTACAAGGTATCCCATCTTGACTACCCCAAATTGGGCGAGAAAATTTATTCTTCAGACTGATGCGTCTGCAACTGGGTTGGGATATGTCCTAAGCCAGGTTAACGAGCAAGGAGATGAACACCCTATTGCTTACGGATCAAGAAAGTTATTACCCCGGGAACGGAACTACTCAGCCATAGAAAGGGAGTTATTGGCCATAGTAGCCGGGATTAAGCATTTCAGAGTCTATCTGGAAGGAACCAGTTTCCAGATAGAAACTGATCACAACCCCCTAACCCATTTGGGCAACGTAAAGGATAGCCACGGGCGACTGGCTCGTTGGGCGCTTGCCTTACAGGCCTATGATTTTATCATCATGCATAGAGCGGGAACAAAGAATGCGAACGCAGACGGGTTATCTCGAGATGGCTCTCGAGTTAAGGAAGGGGAGATGTCAGAGATGCACCCTCTGACTGGAGAACAGACAGCTACTAAGGTGCCAGATGACCTACAGGATGTGCCGGGCTGTACACGGGAGGAAGTACATGTCGTTAATGATGAGATCATAACCACAACAGGAAGAAGGGACTTACCTTTAAGAATGAACTCACCTGATGTCAAGGGCGACGTCGAGAAGAATACGGAGCTCAAGCTTCTAGATGAATTCCAGAAGTCGGTGGGCGTTCTCTGATTGATCGACCAATGAGAGACGAGAGAACTGAACGATATAATTAGAGAGAAGGACTAAACGTTACTGAGTGGTATGCGTTGTTGTAATCGAGTGTGAGTACTATGTTCTAGAGCCTTGTTGTATGAGATATAATTGAAAAGGCGGCATACCTCGTTTGTGCCAAAGCATCGTTAATGGTATGGTATTTTCTAGATCGGCTGTCTAACTATACTATCTCTTTTCGTAAGAGGGTAAACAACTAAGGGAGTTGATTTTGGCTGACTGAGACTTTAGTGGGGAACTAAGGTGAGGTTGGCGTCGAACGAGATACGGATCTGTCTGGGAAATCAAAAGGCATTGTCCCAGAGAAGGGTATTCTCGTCACACTGTACAAGGTTAGAAAAATACAAATATTTGTATAAAATCTGAGTTTTTGGCAGTCCTGTATATGCCTCCTTCTGAACCCTCCATTTTAGCGCGCGAGTTGTAGCGCGCGCGTTTAAGATAAGTAGAGAAAAGTGCGTTTTAAAATATATCCGCGAAAAATAATTGACGCGCACTAATTTTTCGACTTCCGGAGTCTTACTCTTTACATGATCCCAATCTTCTTCCTTAGTCAAAATGAGATCTTCCTCAGTCAAACAGAGATCTTCATCAGACAAACTGAGATCTTCATCAGGAAACTCAAGATGAATAGAATCTTTGCTTTTTTCTCTACTCTTTTTTTCTCTACTTCCAGTGGCACAGTGACTTGAATTATTCCTTTGAAATAACAGCAGGGACTGCTGTTTCTTTGCTGTTGACATGGCTATAAAAGTCTGTCTAGTTGTTAAGCAGCATGTGCCTGAAATCAATTACTATCTATGACCAGACTTAACAAGCAATGTGTTAATTATAACACCTAATGATGTGATTGTGTTTAATCACAGTGCCCAATAGACCTAGCCTAGTATATAGCAGCTGCAGTTAGTAGCTAAAAGCTTTCTCTTGTGACTCTCTTACTGAATTGAAAGAGGGTAAATGTGGCTTCAATTCACAACCAGAAGCCTTGATTTGGTGTTTGTTGTTATTGTTGTGCATAGCTTCCAACTTTCTTCCAACTGTGGACAGCTAGCTAATTGCATTTCACACTCTAGCTAATTGCATGTTTTCACACTCTAGCTAATTGCATGTTTTCACACTAGAGCTAGCTGCTTTTCAAGCATCTTTATCATGAAAACAACTTCGAGGTGAAGGGTTTAATAGTTCGCTCATCTTTTTATAACCTTTAGATAGATAATACCTAATACCTTTAGATAATACCTTTAGATAATATGCTTTTACAATGTATGCAAATTAATAATTTTATCCATAATTTTATTTTTTTTAAACAAAATTAAAATTAATTCCACAAAAAGTGGTCTGGCAGTCTAAAAAGTGGTCCGGCAATCCGGACCCACCGGACCTGTGTGAAGCCGCCCCTGAAAACTGCTGCATAGGTGAGCCGCCCCTGAAAACTGTTGCAAAGGCCTAAGTATAACCATGCCTTTAAAGTTGGGGGCCTCAAAATCTGCATGCCTAAATTCCGAACCATTCTAGAAGTGCTAGACAGTAGTCACTCAGTGGCAGCCCTACTCTATGAGGCCAGCTGGTATGGTTTGTAAATTAATTTTAGGACAATTGTTAACCAAAGCACATGACCAAATACTCATAACCACATTTTAGTGCTAATGAAAATACTATCTCTAGTCTATTGTCTAGCACTTTCCAATTAGGAGCTGAAATGTTGCGAATTTGAGCATGCAGGTTTTGAGGTCCCCAACTTTGAGTGCCTGTAACTTGGACATATTTATACAGATGCAGCAACATTTATTATCAAAAGGGAGGGAGTACACAGAGAGATATCTTTTGAGCAAGCTCATAGAGCAAATGTGCAGAATCTTAGGGGGGCCCTAAAGCCGGAACGACAAGTTTTTATAACAGTTTCTGGTGTTGTCACCCCTTAAATAACATGAATTTACTTTATCTTGCATTGCAATTATTTCAAGCCTGCAGAGAGGCAAGACAACCTTCATGATCCTCAAGGGGATCATGTAAAGAGTAAGACTCCGGAAGTCGAAAAATTAGTGCGCGTCAATTATTTTTCGCTGATATATTTTAAAACGCACTTTTCTCTACTTATCTTAAACGCGCGCGCTATGTACAAAGCAGAGCGAGATGGCTTCAACAATGATCAGGTCAATTGCTCCTGGGGAAAACAAGGAAGTCATTGACTACTTGAGGAGCAAATCTCTTTTGGCAAGTACTGTTACTTGTGGAATGTAAGGGAAAAAATATCTAAAAAGTAATAATAATAGGATAATAATTATTATTATGATAAACATGTTTGCATGTTTGGTGTTGTATCTTGGTGTACAGCTGCAATGTAACTATGGTTGGACGTAAGAAGTCCAGCCTGAAAGATGGATTTGCATGGGGGTGTCCTGCGTGTAAAACCGTAAAGACGATTCGGCATGGTTTGTATGTCTATGTCGATATTTTTAGATATAATAGTAGAGATAATTATTATATTATATATATTTATTATTATTGAAGGGAGCTTCTTTTCGAAGTCAATGCTTACTCTACAAACTTGGCTTCTTATGATATATTGGTGGGCCAGAGAGTACCCAGTTACTGCCGCTGCAAGTGAAGCCGGGTGCAGTCGACCAACTGCCATTAATGTGTGCCAGTGGTTGCGGGAAGTATGCTCAACAGCCCTTTGTAGTTATCCAATAATCTTAGGTGGGCCTGGAGTCATCATCCAAATTGATGAGTCCCAATTCAGTCACAAGCCTAAGGTGTGTTGTCAATTGTCACATTCTAATTGTCAATCAACACTACATTCTTGTTATCAGAATAACATCATTATTATAATTATTGATCATAGGGGCCGGCCACCAACCTCTGACATTATGGGTGTTGGGATTGGTGGACACCAGTCATACTCCTGCACTAGGTATGCTGGAAACAATCACAATTCCACTCCATTCTATGTAGTTGTTCAACACAAATTTTCAGGTTACATGCAAATAGTTCCCCGGAGAGATGCTGCAACACTACTCCCCATCATACGGTCGCATGTTGCAAATGGAACAATCATCCATTCGGATCAGTGGGCTGCGTACAGACAGGTTGCTACTCTGCCTGAAGTGGGTGCTCATCAGACTGTTAACCATTCAGTAGAGTTTTTAAATCCAGTCACAGGTGTGCACACACAAAATGTGGAATCTTACTGGAATAGAGTGAGTTATACCACAAGATATACACAGTATGTCGATAATTTGATTTTATGCAGGTGAAGATAAAGTTGAAAAGGATGAAGGGGGTCCACCGTGATCAACTTCCTTCATACCTCGATGAGTTTATGTGGAGGGAGAGGAATGCCTGCACAACTGCTGAAGCTTTTGCCAGCATCATACAAGCAATCAAAACACAGTACCCTGTATAATTTTGTCCTCTGATGTATTGTTTTGTTTAATTTGCAGTTGTGTTACTGAATATTGTTCTGTCCTGAGGTATATATGCAGGGCTGCCAACTCCCTTGTCTCATTAATACTAATACATGTTATTCCACTACGAATTTTATACCAGTTAAAACTCCAAATATATCCAAAGTTGCAATACTGATATTTAAGAATGTTAGAGTAATAAGATAACGGAGTTCAGAACTTGCATTCTTGCATCTTTGAAGCAAACTTAACCTCTACTGCTATGACAGCTTCTTCTCTCTTTGGTCCATCTCTGTTTCGAATGTATGAGGTAAGAGAGCTTGCAGATTCCACACTTTTACTTGCTGAACTATGCACAGCAGTCTGTTCATGTTTTCTCAGGTCTTTAGTGTGACTAAATACAAAGATTATTAAAATACATCCAAAGATACTGTACAAGGTTAGAAAAATACAAATATTTGTAATCTGAGTTTTTGGCAGTCCTGTATATGCCTCCTTCTGAACCCGCGCGCGAGTTGTAGCGCGCGCGTTTAAGATAAGGAGAGAAAAGTGCGTTTTACAATATATCCGTGAAAAATAATTGACGCGCACTAATTTTTCGACTTCCGGAGTCTTACTCTTTACATGATCCCCTCAAGGTCCAGAACTATAAGATTATGACAAGCATCCTCCCAGCAAATTAGAAAGTGAAGACATTACCTCTCCTCTATACAACATATATATAATTTCTTTAGTTATCAATGCAGACAGTTATAGTTATCAATGCAGACCAGAGATATTTACACTATTCTACACATAAGTGTTGTCACACCTCTGGCTGGATAACTTACATCTCTTCCTGCAGAATTTCTGCACCTGTATTGTATGTAATCCTCAAGACTAGTCTGATCTTTCAGCTTATCTACACACACCACATCTCCAGCAATCATTACGGGTAGTTGGCCCAGTAAAAAAGTTTCTTCAACAGGCATTATATAACCTTTAGTGCGATGAACTTCAACAACAGAAATTTACTGGCTGTAACGAAGTAAAACCACACCACGTGTAACGAAAAGTTTTGTGATATGTTTCTAGGTGAGGCCACGTTTTGCAAACCGGATTACGTAGACAAAGTTTTCATTTACTCAAACTAGGCATTACATCATCAATACAGAGAATAAATAACTAAATTAATAAGACAAGACGCCGTCGACGTCAGGGGAGTTGATGGGGACTCGGTTCGCCCAAAGTGTGGCGTTGCCTCTCCAAAGGGTGATGGAGAGTTTCTGGAAGAGGTGGAGTGTTGTTTCCGCAGGTGGGATTCCAAGTCTCTGTCCTTGTTGACGGACAATAGACAATGTGATAGGATCGGGTCTTATGTAGAGAAAAATGGTTTTGTGTTTTATGAGTCATGACCAAAATAAGCTCAAAGTTATAGTTTGACTATTTCTACTACAGGCATCTACTACCTTTCCTCTACCTTTGTCTGAAGTCTGAAGGCTCCTGCTTGCTTCTTTGTAGGCAAGCGTGGGGTTAGAACATTGGTGGTCAAGAAGCTTGCTACGCGTGTAACGGACTGTTTTACCAGCATGGTGTACCCTGGAAGACGTGGATGTCCCCATCAGACAGCACTCCCTCTCACACTCTATCGATCTTGCATCCTTCGACCAACTTATTGCCACGGCTCCCAGCCCCCGTTCTAAGGCCCTTGCCCTGTCCACCGCTATTCCCCATGCTGGTGACTGGCTTAATGTCATTCCCTGCAAGGCTCTGGGCCTCCATCTCCTGGACCTGGACTTCAGACACTGTCTCCAGTACTGGCTGGGTATGCAGATGGTAGCGAAGGGTTCTTTCTGCCCCATCTGCCAGACTGCTTCCGATCCTCATGGTGACCATCAAGTTGGTTGTGGTGGGAATGGAGACAGGATTCATCGGCATGACGCTATCAGGGACACTCTTTTCTCTGCTGCCCAATCTGCTGCCCTCGCGCCCCGGAAAGAAGCGCCTTCCCTCATTCCTAGCTCCCACAGTCGCCCTGCCGACGTTTTCCTCCCTAACTGGAAAGGAGGGAAACCAGCAGCAATAGATGTCCACGTCATCTCCACCCTCCAGCAGCTCACACTAGCCGGTGCTGCCTCCACCCAGGGTCATGCCCTTAAAGTTGGCTGTGAGAGAAAGATGGCAGCCCACTCTGCCGCCTGCCAGTCGGTTGGGGTAACCTTTGTTCCCCTGGTTGTTGAGTCTCTGGGTGGTTGGTGCCCTGAAGCTGTTGACCTCATTAGGTCTATTGGCCGTCAACAAGGACAGAGACTTGGGATCCCACCTGCAGAAACAACACGCCACCTCTTCCAGAAACTCTCCATCACCCTTTGGAGAGGCAACGCCACACTTTGGGCGAACAGAGTCCCCATCAATCCACCTGACGTCGATGGCGTCATTTAAAAACTTGACTGATTAATTTAGATTAATTTAGTTATTTCTGTATGGTACTTTAGTTAAGTAAACCACGTTGCAGTAACGGGGAAAGAAAAAAAAAGGGAAAAAAAAGAAAAAAAAGGAAAAAAAGAAGAAAAAAAGGAAAAAAAACTGTTTTAACGCGGAGAAAATACTGCCCACGTATGCGGAAAGATGGGAAACTCCCACAAAACGGGGGGATTTCCTATAATGATCGCGCGGTTAACAAACTAACAACCTCATTGAGTGCACAGGAAGCCATTAATTGCTTAATGAAATTCTCTCCTGGAGACCAGCTGTCTCTCCTAGAAGTCATTGATAACTATTTTACCTCAAACTATGGTTGTGATAGTGACAACTCAAAGACCGAACAAGCAGGTATAATACATACACTAGTAGACATATACAAAAGATAATTAATGCATGCATTTATTTGTAGGTAATTATGTGGTTGATGCTGACAGACTTGAGCCACCTCATAGTGAAACTGAACTCATAGTGAAACTGAAGGGAGGGAAGAGAGTGATGATGATCTGGAGGACGTTCGAGAGCTGACCGACGAACAGGAAGGAAGCACAATGATGCAGTTTCATCAGTGGATTTTGACGTTAAGAGACGTGGACATTCAAGAAGAAGATCTAGTAACCCAGTTTATGACTAGTGGCTGTGGCTGCTCACAGTTCAATGGCAAAGAGTGCTCCATCCAGTCAATGGCAAAGAGTGCTCCATCCAGTTCAATGGCAAAGAGTGCTCCATCCAGTTCAATGGCAAAGAGTGCTCCATCCAGTTCACCAATGAGCATGTGTCGCAAGCACGAGGACGCTGTATGGAACTATCCCATAATGAACTGGATATGGTCCTTCTTGGTCAGTTACAGGCATTCTCCATCAGTGAAGATCAGGTTCATCGTTGGTCACATCTTGAAGTCACCTTGGATGCCTGATGGGAGTGAGCTTCCTTCCATCATTCAACCAAACGGCTTGTCTCCTGAACGACATTGGTATTTGCACGATCAAATCGGCCCTTTCTGCCCAGAGAATGACAGGAATATTACTTGTCCTTTTCCAACAGTTCCCAAATCAGTCAGCAGGCAAGCAACCCCTGATCCTTGAAATGCCATCACAGCCAGTAACAGCCCTCCAGCAAAGCGTGCTAGGGTGTGTCTAACCTGCAAGAAAACCGGACACAACAGCAGATCCTGCCCAACAAAGAAATATAACAATTGTTTTACTTTATTATAGCAGACATTTATTATAGCAGACATCTATATCTATCCTACACTTGGCTATTCTGACAATATAATTATCATTCGAGAGCTAACTCTAATCTGTTTTCTCTCACTTTTATCCTTGTTTTATTGTTACTCGTACTTCCATTGATCTAAACGTCTAAAAGTTACCTTTTCTGTTGCACAAGCTTAATCCAAGAATAGCGCGTTGCGCGTTGTCCTATCAGCAAAGAAGTGTTTCTTTTCCACCTTAGCCTTCTTTCTCCCCATCTCAGATTTGACGAGTTCACACCTCGACCGTCATGCGCGGAGGTGCACGGAAAATTCCTGTTTAAAATTTAAAACTCAAAATGAATGTCTAGCATTCAGGCTTTCATAACTTTTCTTCTGAATGGAAATAAGTGATGATTTGAGTTCCAAAATATAGGCATTGCTTTGTTCTTTCACCTGGTATCAATAACTATATATTCCCTTATTGGAAGCAATTTTCTCTGGCAGTCCGTACTTTACAAACATTGTCTTCAATGATCATAATTGCTACATCCATCCATTTAGAGTGGGCATCAATTACTATGAGGAACATTTTCCCATGGGTCAGCTTAGTCAATGTGTTTGCGAAAACCAATAGGATTGGAGACCATTCCTAGGGAGGATGAACACTAGTGGTGTTGAGTTTTTGGTGAATTGAAACAGTTGACACTTGTCTAGCTGGCTGTTCATAGCTGGCAACTGCACAAAACTCTTTGTGAAGCTCTTCATGTTTAAATGCCTGATTATCCTTCCTGAAGCATTACAAACCTCTGCAAATAACCTCTTCATGTCTGTGGAGTAATTATGATGCAACTTTCCCAGAACACATCCATCTTTGGTGCTCAGCCCTTCTTTCATTGCATGTATGAATATATTTGCTCTTCAGTTTGCCTGGCCATCCTTGCAACAGGAACCTCCAAACTTGTGTGAGTATAGGATCTCAGTTGTCCAGTTTTTTTTAAATCATCTTTCCACTGATGGGTGACATACTTATTAGACTTTCATCAGTCGGACACCTTCTCTTGGTACAGGAATTTTAGTTGAAAACAACAGGCAGAGGAGGCCGACTCGCACCATCAACATTCCCAATGTCCTTCTCAGGCTTATATATAGATGATCTTGTAACTATATACTTGAAGTTTTGGAGCCCAACCTTGAAGTAGAGCGAACGCCGTCGTTGCCAGTGGGATGTACGTATATGGTCAACAAATATTTGCTTATGGTCAGAGTGAAGGGGGTAAAAAGTGCTATATATACACTGCCACAGATACTGGTGCAATTTTTTTTGATGACAAATATTACTGCCAGTCCATCCTTGTCCAGCTGTAAATACCATTTTCTAGTTGGGCCCAATGATCTGGAAGCATACTTAGTTCTGTCTTCCACTGATGTCATATGGCGAGCATCACAGCTTAGGATGAGATCCTAGTCAGGGTCAAAAAGGTAAAAATGACCTCAACTGCGAAATATCTGGTGTTAGTGCTGCCATGACAACTTCAACTTTGTTGTGGCTAGCTTGCAGTACTTCAGCTTGATCTTATATCTGAGGGAATATATATTATGGGAAGTTTCTGCCCAATTTTTCAACAATTCTAAGTTGAATTTATCAAACGTCTCAGTTCACTTTCTCCTTTGTCAATGACATATTGCTGTTGCTGAACCATATGAGCATGGTCTTTTGGAAGGACTAGGCTTTTTTATCAGGTTCCAGTAACCTTGAATCATATAATCACAATGATAATAATATGTGACAGTCCACGGGAAAAGGAACAATTTGGGCAAAAGTTCTATTTTTAGATAAAGCAATTTTAAATTTTATGAACTTTGGACTAATTTCCTGACTTATTATAAACACTTACATCATAAGAAATAGCGCACGGAGGTAGAGCAGGAAGTGGGCTTTATTTTGGTACCTTTTTCGCTAGAGCTATTTAGTTGTTGCGCTCTCTTTGATGCGCTCTCTTTGATTCGAATTAGCTACAGCTGTGTTCACTAAGATTATGGATACTGGTGTGTGTGCAGAAACTTCTACATTGTGTAAAGCATCAACTTCATGGGAAGGAGAAGTACAAGGCCAGAGTCTGGATGTAAGTTTGGAAGATGCTTCTGAGGTGTCTGCTGTTTCCAAGTTTATATCAGTGACCTGTGGATGTGAGCTATGTCCAGAGAAGATTCCGTGTTCAACTTACCTTACCATAGAAACCATGGTACAATGCAGGGCATGTTGTATGGAGTTAGATCATGATGAGCTGGACCTAGTTGTGTTGGGACAGATACAAGCTCACAAAACAACACCACAGCAACCAACAGTATCAAAAGGTCATCACAATGAAAAGGAGACATTTTGATCACACACTGATTATTTTATTCATGGAGTAAAGATCTGCCGTTCTACATTTCAATTTATTTACTGTCTATCAGATAAATGCTTCAGGAATCTTACTCAGCACTTTGACATGAATGGATTAGTGACCCGTGTACATGGAAATAGCAAGCGATTGCCACACAATGTTTTAACATTGGAGAATACAGAGAGAGTTACAGCAATTACTATGCATCAGCCCATGGCCTTCGCCTTCCTGGCCGTGTAGCTGGGCATCGCAACAAGGTGATTGTATTACCTGCTCACCTTTCAAAAGCTTTTGTTTATAAATATCAAGAAGCATGTAGTAATAGTAATACATGCGTTTCAACCGTAGGACGGTCAAAGTTCTATGACATGTGGGCTTCACTTATTCGTTTCATTTCAATAAGTACACCAAGCAGCGATCTCTGTTTTACATGCCAGCAGTTAAGCTTGGCTGTGCAAAAGTCTTTTTGTGTGTCGGAAGAAGAAAAGTTAAGAAGAATTGAGGAATATCAGGAACATCTACAGAGGGCAAAAAAAGAGCGAATTTATTACAACACTCAAATAGCTGAGGCTACTGAGAAATTGGACCAAAGACAGCAATCTGGAGGAAATTCCTTTGACTTTGCACAGCAAGTACATTTCCCGTTTGATTGCCAACAAACTGGGCCAGAGTACTTCAAGACTCCAAAGAAGTGTGGGGTGTTTGGAGTATGTAATGACTGCACTAACGTTCAAGTAAACTACCTCATAAATGAAGAAGAAAACCCTGGAAAGGGTGCTGATTGTGTTATTAGTCTTGTGCACCATTACTTGGAGAATTATGGTTCTGGAGCGTCAGATGTCCTCCTTCAAGCAGATAATTGTGTCGGACAGAACAAAAACAATTGTACCATGCAATACCTTGTCTGGTGCACCTTGACAAAACGAGATTTAAGAACGAGATTTAAGTGTTGAATTATCGTTCATGCTGACTGGTCATACTAAGTTTTCTCCTGATGGTTTTTTTGGCTTGTTCAAGAAACTCTACAGGCATTCTTCTGTTGATACAATCCAAGGAATTGCTACATTGGTAAAGCAATCTTCATTGAAGGGACAAAACATTCCTCAGCTGATATGCGACTCCAATGGACATCGCCTGGTTCACTTTTACAACTGGCCATCATTCCTCAGTCAGTTTTTTAAACAATATTCCAAATGTAACATCCTTCCGCAACTTCAAAGCAGATCATGATTTTTTGGGGGAGATTCGCCTGAAAGAATATTCTGACAGTGCAGAGCAATGGCTACCAATTCTAAAACCGGGAATCAATCTAATAAATCTTGATTCAATTCCTACTGAAAAAACAATACCTGGCTTAGATTTGAAATGGCAGTGGTATTTGTTTGAGCAAATACGCCCTCACTGCAAGACCAGTTTGTCAAAAGATTTAACTTGCCCTCGGCCAAGTGCTCCCAAGTATTCAGATTTGATTCCTCATAATTCTTACAATGAAGTTGGAGAAAATCAACCATGTAAAAAAAAGAGACGCATAGTAACATGTGGTGTTTGCAAACAACAAGGACATACAAAGCGCACATGCCCAAGTAAAAGAAATTAGTTACACTTCCTGTCACTTCCTGTCTATGAGGAAGTAAACAGGAAGTACGTTTTTTAACCATAACTCTATAATTATGTACAATATGAAAATGAAACCTTTACCACATGTTTTATAATGCATCAGTGCACTATTTCTAAGCATGAACTGAAAATTTCACATTTAGCCCAAATCGTCCCTTTTCCTGTGGACTGTCACATATGTATATCCTAAGAATATTTACCTTTTAAACATAGCAGTGAGATTCATACATCCTTTGGAGCTTACAGTTGATTTTCTTTTTCCAGACATGGTGCACATGTGCCTTAGATATGTCTACAGGCTGACAGCTGCTACTAAATAGCTAGTATGTAGTAAGGTATGTGAAGTGTTGATCATACATGTCACATGCATGATCAACAACTCAAAAGGGGGGTTTGCAACCCCCACAACCCCCCCCCCCCCCCCCAACACACATCTGGATCCGGCCCTGGGTAGAGGTATAGAAGATTTTTTTCTCTCGTCCCTCTTTCCTTTTTGAACAGCTGGATGCAGTACATATATTTAATGTTCTGTTAGAATAAGATGTACATTTTGATAGCTGGTGCAATTGTACACTGTGTATGTGGCTATCTTAATGGACTCAACACAAGGTGGCCACACAGAAAACACTAAACAGTGTCAGGAGCACAAACTACATACAAATTCTGCATGCTAGAACACTGATTCCTGCAGAAAGTCATGCTTAATGAGCTCACTCTTAGTGTAGTACGTGCTAACTGTTTTTAAGTTCTCATAATAAAACTGCTCAAGCATCACTGCATGGTTATCCAAATGCATTAAATGTCAAACTGGCTAACTACTTACTGAAATAATGCATGCAGTCACATCTTGATTTCTGAATGAGCTCTACTCTACACTCCCAACCAAGTCAGTGGTTGATTATTCTCTTGATATTGACTATATATGTAGCTCTTGTTGAAGTTTAATCTTCACTAGAGCAGCAAAAGAGATTAAAAGAATTACAAAAAAGATAAGATTGTTGAGTAAAATGAATCCAGTACATTTTACCTATAAGATTCCCTGACGTAGTAACGTGAAGGGATTCATTGAATGTTCTATATACTCAGACTTATAATTAGGCTACAAACTCCCATGTCCTTGAAATAAATCCAGTCTCCAATCTTCACTCCAATAATGCGCATCCTTCATAGATTTTTTCTGTATTGCCACAAGTTATATAGGCCAAAAAATAAAGGTTTTGTCATGGTGTCAGCTTCAATGTTTCCTACAACACAAAAATCAGGAAAAACCGAGTTTAATACTGAATGCCAACAAATTTTTTTTGTGCTATGGCACTTCGTTCAATATAAATATAAAAATACCAATACCTGGAGGACAATAGAGGTTGGTTTCATTGCTTTGTAGTCAATGAAGAAGTGAACTAAACTACAAATTTATTAAGCACGAATGAACTACAAGTCAGATGAGTAAGAGCAGACCCCAATCAGGTGATTGTATGTGTGATGACCATAAAAAGGTGTGTTACTACATTACCTAATTGTGTGGTTGATAGCTGTGTTCACTACATGGCTCCCCTCACAATCTTACGTAGGCTTGACGATTCTTCCGTAACTGGTCACATATTGTCGAATTCTAGTAGGAGGGGTAGGGCACGATGGAATGTTAAGGTCGACTTTGATAGGAGTTTGAGGTGTATGAATTGGTACAGGATGGTAGGTTTGCTTGGAAGAGATGGCGATCCTGTGATATCAAGATGAGCAGGCTTGCATCTGTCTACTGAGATAATTTCAGTCTTGCCACACCTCATTACCTTGAAATACTTTTCCCGAGGCTCCAGTACCTCCAATGGTCCTTCTTATGGTCTACAGAGAGAAGGACGGTGCTTATCAATTCTGACAAAGACAAATTTAGCCTTCTTTAATGTAGAAGGAAAGTTCGAAATAGGGTTTCCATGCCTGACTGTGGAAACAGGAGCCAACTTAGCCGCCTGCTCTCTCATCTCTCTATTGGCGGCCCTGTGGTTTGGTTCCCGGTGGGTGAGGGAATAAAATCCGCTGGGACCACTAAGGGCATGCCATAAAGCATCTCTACAATCACTCCAGGTCCTCCTTGGGTGATGTCCTGATTCCAAGGAGGACCCAAGGCAGTGCCTGGAACCAATCAGGTGAATCCCCTCTAGCCTTTAAAGCATCTTTCATAATTATTACTGTGGAACCTCTCCACTAACCCATTGGACTGGGTGTAATAGGCTGTTGTGTGATGTAAGGTGGTTCCTAAACAATTTGCGATTGCTTTCCATAGGCCAGAGGTAAATTGGGCACCTCTGTCAGCATGCATGAACTGTGGACTCAGTTAGCGGGAAGGCTTCCACCCACCTTGAGAATCTGTCCACAATGGTGAGATATGTATAACCATGAGAAGGGCTGAGAGGTCGGTCCCACCAAATCAACATGGATATGTTGAAATTTCCTTGCAGGTACTTTGAATGTTTGCAATGGGGCCTTCTTCATAACCTCTGCCACCAGGTGGGGAAGTGGTCAAAAGAATGTGAATCTTGCCAAGATTCACATTCTTTTGACCACTTCCCCACCTGGTGGCAGAGGTTATGAATGAGTCAAATAACTTCCTTTTCCATGAGGAAGGCACTAGGGGTCTAACCATGTCTTGGGAGGTGTCACACAACAGATTTACCCCAGGGCTAAATTCTATCTCCTGAATGTTTAACCCTGTGTTACTCCCCTGAAGCAGGTCAAGTTTTGATGTTGACTGTGAAGAAGTGCCATTAAAACTGCAGATGGAACTCATTGATTTCCAGTGTTCAGAAGATTTGAAACCCAAGTTCCTTGCTTGCCACATTTCTATAAGAACCACATGCTCTCATCTGGATGGTTCCCAAACCTTACCACCCCATGGACAGAGCATGTTTTGGCACTACATACCACTGTGAACAGTTGTTCTCCAAGATAAAGCATGCCAAGACAGTAGGCTACATTCGCAACTATTAGATCATCACTTGTCTGATGTGCTCCTTCTATATATCAACCTGATCCCGATATATATCTCTTTGTGGTTGCAAACAACATCAGGTGTCTCGTTAATAAATTATGATTGTTACATTGTGATTTTAGCTTGTTTTTTCTGTCCTCCTGAATTTAGCTTTGTAGACGTTGGGCTGAAAAGGTTGGGGAACCCTGCTTCACATGGAATTCTTTGAGGAATTAGTACTGCCTTCCTGCAGCCAAGGTGATTTGTGGATAATATCTTCTGCATAATGAAGGAGATAGAGCAAGAGTTGTTGGATCATCTGAAGAACATCAGGCCGTTTACCATGGAGCTTGAAGTGGATGAATTGTGCCCCTTTCTGGTATGCCACCAACACTAAGGAAGACGGAAGACTAACTGCAACAGTTTACAGAAAACCCATGCACACCAACTGGTACCTTGATTATAGATCAAATTCATCCTAATGTCAGAAAAGGAGTGGTGAATGATGGAACCAGGAGAGTATTGTTGGAGAAAAAGGAAAAGAAGAACATCCTTAATAGAGTCTTATAGAGAATTGTTATGTACAAGCCTTCATCAATTATTCCTCTATAAATCATCTAAACGCCTAAAGTACAGCGATACAGGCAATCATGGGTCTGAAAAGAAGGATCCTATGGTAGTGATTCCTTATAGCAGGGATGACTGAAGACACGTCTGCAGGTAGTTCGACAACTCTTGAGGGCACAACTTAGCAGAGTGAAAGGTGAATTACCAGCTAGTATGCACTCATGCGTTGTATACCACATCCCTTGCTGCTGTGGGAAGTACTATATAAAGGGAGATCAACAGAAGACTGGAGATCAGAATGAAAGAACATCAAGATGCCTGTAAAAAGTGTGCTAAAGAGAAATATGCAACTGTTGAACCTGCATAGGATAGTGAAGATCCTATGGAAGCCATCATCTTGGACCAGGCCAGATGGTAGAAGGAACTGCTAGTGAAGGAAGAATTGCACATCAGCTTAGCACCAAAGTATGAGCGATTCAATTGAAATTGTAGAATGGACGTATCTGGCTGCTGGTATGCCTCTCCAGCCGTAAACTTGTAACCACAATCATACCAAAAAAATCATCATTTGGTTATGTCTATTTTATTCTCATATAAATATTTTTATTCTATTTATTGTGTTTGGCCTCATGAGCTTAAAGTGTATCTCTAAGACTAATTTATAAATAGGCAAAAAAAAATGTCCGCTCGCTCTTCCTCTCCTATTTGTTTGAGATGCTTCTCTGTGACTTCAGTGGGCCTAGTTCATATTCACAAACTCTTGAATAGCTGCTGCCAAGGATCAAATCAGCCATCAGGAGTTCATGCTGCAGTGTTGCCATCTACACATAGCCCCATGTGGTGATGTTGATCCACCTGTTTTTTTCTCCAGAGCCTGTCGAAATGGCCAAGACACCGCTTTCGGTCGATTTTTGTCAAGTACTTAGGACTAAGATTTTAGAGGATCCCTTGTGGGCCAAGAGCCCTTGCCCTTTCAAGTTTGTTACCATATTGGAAGGTGTGGTTTTCAGCAATTCTCAAAATGCAAGGGAGAAGCTATTTCTCTTTACCTCCAGATGTCTAAGAGTGTCCCCAAGTTATGGTCAGAATTGGTCTTTAGCACCTGGGGTTGATAATCAGCTGAGAGGGGAGGAAGATCCCCCTACTCCCCAAAACCCCATTAGGAAGAGTAAATCTACTGCTCCGGAACCCTTAGAGTCACTGGGTCACTGAGTGTCTGAGAAGCTGGAGGAGGAGGATTTAAAGGAGTTGTTCACTTGGCTTCCTCTGAGGTTTCCATGGCTCAACCTTTTCTGCCCTCAGACAGCCCCTCAACTCATCCTGATGCGCCATCCCACCCACCCCTGATATCTTTCCCTTTATTCGCTGTTTCAGAAGGGGATGTTGCTCAATCAATCAGATCCTTGCCCTGTGTCGCCTGGTGGTCCTGATGGTTTAAGACCACAACATCTGAAGGACATACTAAAGAATCCTAATGAAATCTCCTTCCTTCTCTCAATCTTTGCTGCTTTCTCTACCATGGTCCTAGAGGGAAGAATTCTTTCCGCTGTCTGTCCTTTCTTTTTTGGAACTACCATAATAATTGGCTCTGAGAAGAAAGGGTGTGTGTTCAGACCCATGGCAATAGGATAGCTGGGTACATGGTCAGTGAGGAGATGACATCCCTGCTACCACCCCAGCTGTCCGTGCCATCTGGCAGTTTCTCAACAACTTGCAATCTAACCATGCAGTAAAGTTTGACATCAAAAACACTTCAATTCTGTACGCAGAAACAAGATGTTGGAAGTTATCTATACCGTAGCACATGTAATCTACCCTTTTGTTCATTCAGTGAACTCTTCACCATCCTCCTTGTTCTGGGATGGCAAGTCCTTGCAATCAGCCAAAGTGGTGCAGCAGGGAGATCCTCTTGCCCCTCTCCTTTTCTGTCTCTCACTACATCATAACTGCATTCAGTTGTCATCGGAGTTGTGTGCAATGTTATTCATGATCTTGAACTCATCAAACAAACTGAACAGATTGAGTTAATTTTGAACAACGACAAATCTCAGATCATTTGCCAAGATGCAGTTCCTTCATAGCCTTCTTAGCCTAAGATGCTGCCAATTATTACCTGGCCCAAGCCATCCTGCCACCTCACTTTCTTTCACACCCTGTCACTTTTGTGGATGATTCCCTTTTGGCATGATCTGTGTATCACGGCAATCCCCATGTGGCATGCTTCCAGAAGTACTGCTATGCGTGCATGGTATGAAACTCTGTGGAATCTTTGTTGCATAATGCACCGGAAAAGTTTGGCTCGAGACCGGCTTTTGGCTGTTTCAACAAAAGAATCTGGTGCATGGCTAAATTCCCTCTCAATCTCATACCTGGGTTTGAGGATAGATGATACCATCAGTGTTGCTGTGGGTCTCTGCATGGCTTCACTTTGTGTCGTTCCCATAATGGTCAGCTCTGTCAAGCTGAAATGGATTGTCTCACCATGCATGGTCTTAGCTGCAAGAGGAGTGAAGAATGTTTCTACAGACCGCCATAAATGACATCCTATTCCGGGAATTGTCATCTGCAGGTTTTTCTTCCAGGCTGGAACTGTTGGGATTTTTTCATTCTCATGGAAATGGCCTGATTGGGTATGGTTCCATAAGAATGGCAAGCAACTGGTGTGGGATGCGACCTGTGTTTTCCCAATATGCCCAATCACATTGGGGTAGCAGTGAGTAGTACTGTAGCTGGAGCTGCTATATATGTGGCTGAGGATAAGAAATTGGCAAATATGACAGTCTAGATTCTTGCCACTTTGATGTGCCCATGGTCATCGAGTCATTGAGGATTGAGTATATAGCTCAGCATCAGGATAAGGCAAAGAACTGGAGAGGTGAATGCCCATGCTCACCTCCTTCAGGCTCTCTCAGTGGCAGACAGCAGGGGAATGACTTACCTGTTTTGGGGTCAGCGGGAGTTGAACTTGTTGTTAGCTTTTTAGTTATTCAGTTATTTATTGTGTATTTTTTAATGTGTTAATTGGTTCTTATTTGGGTACTTTTGTACTAACTAACTTGTAATTTATCATTGTATCTATTATAGTAATAATTATTGTTTTGATGTTATTTCTCCATGTTTCATGCGCTGGACATGTATATATGCCAGGTTGTGGTTTGTATGAAGTTGAATAGTTAGCTAATGGTATATAACAAGCTCACATGAGTCTTAACATTTCATTATTCCTGATGAAGGCTAGAGCATCTATTCGAAACATCGAGAGAGTAAATTTCTAGTTGATTAT
The DNA here is from genome assembly GCA_028752905.1 of Cladorhizidae sp. MBARI D1340-BT2. Lineage (NCBI taxonomy): Eukaryota > Metazoa > Porifera > Demospongiae > Poecilosclerida > Cladorhizidae > Cladorhizidae sp. MBARI D1340-BT2. Next base: position 16,982,228 of record JAQNBH010000015.1, read on the forward strand.
TGAAAAAGTCATTGTGATTAGTTTTAACTTCACTACAATTATATTATGCCAATTTTTACAGAGTACTACAGAGTTATCTGGAATATTGCTTATAATAAAATATCAAACTTGACAAATCCATAAAACTGATCAGTAGACTGAAATTAACTAGCTATATAAAATCTAGCTAACAACTACATACAGTCAAATTGTAATTTCTGAATGAGCTCTACACTTGCCAACCAAGTTGGTGGTTGATTATTCTCTTGTCATGAATATATATGTCGTTCTTTTTGAGGTTGAACCATCAGACTCTTCAACTTTTCACTGTAGCCGCAAAAAAGATTAAAACATGGAGCTAACAAAATAACATATGAAAATAATACATCAAGTAAAGTGAATCTGGCATATTTTACCTGTAAGATTCCCTGATGTAGTAATATGAAGGGGCCACATTGAAACCATTGAATGTTGTCCTCAGACAAAGACTATAACCTCCCATATTCTCAAAATATATCCAGTCTCCAATGTTCAATTCAGGCATATATGCTTCACAGACTATATCACTACAGTGTAAAGTTTGCCCCCAAATAAAGGTTTTGTGATGGTGGTTGGATTTCAATGTTTCCTGCAATAGAAAAGTTGGGAGAAGTACAATTTGACACTGGATTGTTACCATTAATAATTTTATGACCCTTCATTATAAATATAATGTTTTCATACCTGGAGGGCAACTGGAGTTGGTTTCGTTGCTTGAAAGACACTAAGAAGTCTGAAGGAACCATGTATACCCTCATTTATTGTGTAAATGTACACTGGATCTTCGCCACTCTTTTTAGTCACTTTTTTTCCAATCACAGAGACAGCAATGGAATAGGGAGAGCAAGCAAAGAAGAATCCTGTATTATATAGTATACATAATAATGTATATATATATCAGTGTTCTCCCCAGGATATTTTAAGAAATAGAGCATGTCATTGTAGCAGACTAATGAATCATGAGAGTCTGGTTGCTGAAGGTAAAATGGACTAGACAATATCGAATCTGTAACATAATGCAATGAGCAATACATAATATGTTTCACACATATTCTAAATGCTGATATGAATTTCTAAAAATATTTCCTTGGTGAACTAACTTGTGTTACTGTTCATAATGATGATTCTGTTAGAAATGGATTCAAACTATGCTCTCTCCTAGCCACTGCACCACCTCTTCCATAGAATGCTTAAATATCCATTGTACATTTCCACATAGGTTCAGGTCTGTCAGGTGAATGTAAATAAGATTTTTTCACTGATTTATGTTGTTCTTTGAGAGCCCTGAGGTTTTAGTGTGTGCTATCTATCATTGTATCTCAAGAAGTACATACACCTCCATTAAAAAGGACACACCTTCTGTGGTCTAAAACAGCTCTTTCACTTCGCTATCGTCCTTCTATAATGGAGAAGTTCAAATCTTCCTAATAGATGTGAGATGAGACTCACTCTTTGCCTGTTTGATCAAGCTCTATCTAGCCAAGGTCTAGCATCACTCTTGTAGCATGGAAAGTCTCTACTTAATCCATATAGTCATGACTTGCTCGGTAGGATGGGCAAGTGAGTTTGTTCCAACTTCTAGGTGCTCATTTGTTACTATGAATGTACTACAGTACAGGACCAGAGCTCACCTTGGAGCTTTTCAGAAAACACAGGCAAATACTTCACTTTTCAAAAAAGAACTCATGATCAGGGAAGGTCCTACCAAGCATGTTTGTTTTGTAGACTACCAGTTTCTTCACTAGATTGTTCTTTGTCATACCTATTGAACAGTGGAAGAACAAGAGCAGATCGTGTAATCTAAGCGGTGAGCCAACATGTGATGTAAGCTTTTTTAGGGCGGCAACTAAGTTTGTGACACAAACACACATCATACTTTGCTTTCTTCCAACTCCAAAATCTATGTAAAGTCTCCTTTGTACTTTGGATCAATACATGTTTGTCAGAGCTGCAACCTGCCATCACTTGAACATCCATGCTTAGTCAACCTGCACTACTAACTAGCTGGCAAACCTCTTTGTCCAACTACACCAACACATACATTCTATTGAATCATGAAAAAATATTCTTAAAATATGATTGTTAAATATAGAGCTCACTACTTGCTATTGATAGCCACTGCTACTCTTGATGCCATGGGAGGACATTGTATATATAGACAATAATTCATTTTTAAATGACCATGAATCCTCATCACTGCATTATTATGGCATGACATTATAGTAGGTTACACAGGAGAACTTTTGGAATGATGAGTGGAAGTACATGACAACCAACTCACAGAATAAACAATTGCTTATTAAGTTAGAGATTATTGTATACTCTCACCTGGTTCAGCTATGACCTTCAAGTCAGGAAAATCACTGAACACTTCCAGATTTCTGTTGATATTCACAGCCATGTTCTTGAAGAGGTCATCCGACATCTTTCTTCCAGGAAAGCCTCCTCCTATGTCTAGGAGGGTCATGTGGTAGCCCACACTGGCAGCATAGTGGAATACCTCAGAGGCCAACTCCATAGCATGCTGGTAAGAAGCTGGGTCCTTACCAAAAGAACCTATATGGAAGCTATTTAAACAATTCATCACTATAATAAATACTTAAAGAGTGCTACAATAGTGTGGTAGTGGGAAACAGCAGTATAAATACCTTAATCCTACTACATTCAAATCCAATGATAAGGCAGTTTGGAGTAGATCCCTGGCTTCCAAAATGGTGCAACCAAATTTTGCACTATATGACATTGGAGAACTAGTAGAATCTGCAGCAATATGCAGGACTAATCTGGAATGGAAGTGTAAGTAAAAGGTAAATGTCTTAGTATCTTACAGATGAAAATGTTGAGAGAGAATTAATATGATGCATTGGCAGTCAAAGACTATCAAGTACACAAGTTACCATCAGCAACAACAAAAAACACACATTATTACACCATACTTTTAAATAACAACTGAGCCATGGGCAACCAGACCAGATGGCAGCTAAGTTAATCCAACAATCACACAAGGTATGGTCCATGTGGTTTGAATGTTCTTGCATTGGGATCATCAACCCTACTTTAGAGAGCTTGTAGTGTATGACATACACTTGTGGAACTGCCATTAACTAAAGTATGTATTTTTTTTGGGTGGAAGTGGGCTAATGCATGGATCATATTACACAACCTGGCAGTGGGGTAGTGCTCCTTCACTTTGTGAAGTTCCTGGTCATTATCAAAAGGCATGAGCGTCACTCCTCTTTTGGCAGCATACTTCAGATGGGAGATCTGCTTGATTGTGTTGGCATAGATGATGCGATCAGGACTCACTCCAAGGTCAAGAATTATCTTCATCTCTTTCTAATAATATAACAAACTGTCATTGCATATATAACGATCGGGAAATTCTGTAGGTTTGTCTGTTTGCTTGGTACTTAAGGTTCCCAGTTTGGTCCTGTGGAATCATTCACTTATTCTTTTCTCCCCCAGAATATATACCTGATGCTGAAGATCTCCAAATAGACCCTAGGTGGATCCATTCACTTTTTTTCTTTCCCTCCAACCCCTTCCCTCATTTTTACATTTTTTTCCTTTTCCTATAACTAACATCAAATAAATTATGTGGAACAATAATGGATACCTGTATATGTATGTGTGTGTTTAGAGGTATATAGCTGGATGCTTCACACCAATTCGAAAGCACTCCGACAACAGATTGCAGTTATATCTTCAAATATATATATTATGTATACAATCAGTGATGAATACAGGGTGGGTGGGGGGAGGAGGAAGGGTAGTTCTTTAGTACACTCCTCCAGTCCAAACATGGTACTGGCTATCTCTACTCAAAATATGCTCACTGATTCTTATGCTGCACTCTTTAGCTGCCACTGCATGCTCAGTGGACTCTCTGAGGCTCCATGCATTAACTCTCATGCCACAATTGTGATGTATCAATAATGGATTAATTATGGTCACCATGTTGCACAGCTAACTAGTCCTGCCACATGAGACATCGTGTGGAACTCGAGCAGCTGTGTCTATGGTGTATCCCAAGCTAGCTAAGGCTTTGAAGAGGTATGTTGGTCAAATTTTCCTGGGTACTTGCTAAAGAAAGGAAGTCCTTAGAGAAAAATTGTAAGACTTATTGACATATCTAGAGCCCTTTAGCTTTATATACTCACTGCGAGTTACCAGTTAAATCTTTGTATTATGAAAGGCTGTTCAATTTCAATGCCAGGTGTCGTTGCTGAATTGCTAAGTTTTTAAATTGACCCCCAGAGTGTCAGCATTTTTTAGCATGTTATTGACCTGCAGAGTTAAACTCAAGGACTTGTGCAAAACACACTGGCTTCAGAAAATAGATTCATATTTGTTATTTTATGAGTTGTATCTTGCCATTATCAAGATTATGGAATCAAGTATATAGTATGGTAGAAATGAATAACCAGAGTGGAATATGGGAGAATATGAATAACCAGAGTGGAATATAGGAACATGAATAACCAGAGTGGAATATCTGGCATCACTTATAGAAAAATACAGCAGTAAGTATATATTATCTAATATTCATATTTGATTAAATTTAGTTTTCAGAGCTGGAATAAACACGAATAAAAATGCCACACACCAAATACTTTTTGAAAGTTGGCATTGGTCAAGATAGCAGTGCATGACAGAAATTGAGTGTGATGAATAACTAGAATTGTTTAGTTACTCACAAATATGTTGCTGACTATTCACCTAAAATTGCATACCTTACTTGCACAGTCAAAGCCTGTGCCCAATGCAGCCAGGATCTTGAGCAGCATCACGTCATCGTTGCACTTTACAGCATAGAAAGGTTGTACATTGGGGAGAGATGCCTCCCACCTTGAATGCCTATCCATCACTCTGCCAAGGTCTACAACATAGAAAGGATCATCCTCCTCCTGTATATACAACAAAAGAAAGATAACCCATTCCCTAATTAGATCTGTAGAGTAGTCAGCAAATCTATTCCTAAACACAAAGTTTCATTGATCTCCATGGGCTAGTGCATAATAATCACCACTTGCCATGCTTACTCATGATCTCATGTTCCCAACCGCTATATTCAGAAAATGAAAAGGTTGACATATAAAATTAATGTTCCCGATGGCTTATGTTCAACCAATAAATACAGAAATGCCAAATATACCTTTGACGGACTTAAAACAACACAATAATCAAGTTGAATTTACTCACTCAACGTTTTGGCTTAGCCTTCATCAGTCCTGCTAAAGGTTTCCTGGTGAATGCTAAAGTATCTACCAAAATATCGAGCATGTAAATTCAAGTTGATTATTAGGAAAGTCACTGCATACACAATTAAAAGTTTGTTGAGAATTTATCAATAGATAGTGCTTCTATGAATCAGTGAGTTCTCAATACTAACCAACTTTTTAAGATGTCGGTTGGCAACAAACCCCTCCTCAAAAATCAAAGCTTATACCACAGCTAAAACTTACATCCGCAGCTTCTTAGCTGCCTAAATGCTGATAACAGTTGATAATTATTAAGACTCCAGGTGTGTGTTGAATCCTTCACCCTTCTGTGCCAGTGTTAACAACCCTCCTGATCCTCAAGACCCACTATCTAATGCCATGCCTGCATCTTTTATTACAGCTGCAGGCAGTTTAAGAAATTCATCTGTTGACCATCAACTGCAGATATTTAACTCTGTGAAATTACCTTCTAAGTAAATAATTCAATTGTTTCTGACAGTGTGTCTATCTCTCTGTCAGTGTAGTCCTCAGAGGCCACTCAAGAAAGGTGAGACCAGGAGGGTTTTTTACCAGGGAAAGGACAATGGTAGAGTTTTGGATCCACAAGTCAAACTCCCTGGCCATGCCACAGTGCCAAAGCCAAAGGTATAACATCTTGCTCAACAACTCACTTAAATATGCTCCTCAAAACTTCGGCTAGATGCTCATTATTCTAGTTTGGCTAGATACTCATTGTTCCTGATGAAGGCTAGAGCATATGAACAAAATGTCAAGGAGGAAATTTAAATTGATTGTTGAGAAAGTTGTTTCAACTTCATTGAGAGCAGCAATATTGGCCAAACTAGGGAAGATATAGTCAGCACTGTAATATTTACCTCAGACTTTTTTGTCCATGTATTTTCTTGTCTTTAAATGGGCACTATACAGAGTGATAATGCCTGTAGCAGGCCATATGCACTTTTGTGCATATAAGTTCTTCACAGCTGCTTGTGAAAAACAGCCTTGAAAGACCTCTCTTGGGCTAGTAATAATCCTAACAATATCCACTGGCCTTACCACAATAAGGTTTTGTGACACCTAGAACTAGGTAACTTACGTCTCTTCCTGCAAAGTTTCTGCACTTGTATTGAATGTAATCCTCAAGACTAGTCTGGTCTGTTAGCTTATCTACATACGTCACTTCTCCAGAAACCATTACGAGTAGTTCGCCCAGTTGAAAAGTTCTTTCTGCAGACATACCCAAAGCTTTGTATAGTGAACTACGACAATACCAATAGCCGGGCTACAAACATCCGCAAAATCGTTTGCCTGAGCAAAATACGCAAGCGCAGGTATATATAATCGTATCGTTTCTGGGGGGGGACGAAACCATTTTAATGATAAAGTGTTAAAATACTTGTGTTTACCTTCATAAGATTCTGCAAACTACGTGCTATAAACTTGATATATAGCTCAAAAGATAGGTCTCTCTGTGTACTCTCTTTTGATACTAAAATATTTTTCATAGCTATAACTATAATTATATACCCAAGTTATAGGAGCTAAAGTGGGTGTACCTCAAAAACCTGATTGCCATATAAATAGCAGCAGTGGCTAGAGGAACCCAATGAGTGTATTCATTAGGCGCTAAAACGTAAAGTAGTTAGAAAATGCACGAAAATCTTTTTCCATTTTCCAACTGGGTTCTTGACCACGTACTTCCTAATGAAAACGCTCATTGCATAGAGTGGGGCTTCTTCTTTTTTTGTGTGTGTGTTTTTAAATTACAATCAACAATAATATTGATATAGAGTTCAATGGATTTCACTGATGTAGTGATATTAGACCCTCACTCATGGCAAGGTCGACTGGTGATGTTTCATGAATGGGGTGGGGTGGCCTGAGGTAGAGCACCCCTGAGACAAGTGATGGTTGACCTCGGAAGAGAGAAGCTAAGAAGGACACACAACCAGGCCATGACAGTGCTGTAGGGCTTCTATCCACTGGTGCTAATTTCAACTCTCTAGCCACTTAGCAATCTGGAGATATTTATGTGGCAAAATCAGGCAATCAGGCTTTTGAGGTACACCCACTTTAGCTCCTATAACTTAGGTAAAGTTAGAGCTAAAAGAGAGCACAGAGAGAGACCTATCTTTTGAGCTATATAACAAGTCTATACCATGAAGTTTACAGAATCTATGGAGCTATAAAGCGGTAACCACAAGTTTTTAAACACTTCACTACGAAAATGGTTGCAGTCCCCCTTCCGAGGACCGAGGATTGTGGCTTTTAACGTCACCAAAAAAATCTAATGGATGGTTTTTTACTCAAGCTTAAAAAATGCATAAAATTTTATGGAAAATATCCATCCACAAATGTTTGTGTAATCCTGCTAACGGACAGACAGCAGACAAACAAAGCTAGCTAAGTAAATTCTAGGGTGTGTCCATTTATCAGACCAACATGTGCCAATCTGTTTGCTTGGCTTTTGACAGCATTCTGTAAGTTCTGTGTTATATTTGTGCTTCTCATTCAATGTATTTGATTAATGCACTCAAACTTTATGCATAATTTCTTTATCAGTGGGAGTTGTGAGGGGACAGGATCACGTGCACTACATTGCTATAAGGTATGATATGAGAGAACATAGTAGCTGAAGAGTAATTCTTGTATGAGATTCCATAAATTAATTCCTAGTTGATGGTTGGAATAGGTACCATGCCCTGTTTTTAGTAAACGTGACCCCTTACAGTCCCACTGAAATGGAAGGGACTGTGGAAATGATCTGAATCTATGATCCTTCAAGCATAATAGCTGATGTGATAGCCAACCAGATGGCAATAACCTCCTTACTCATTGGCAAGTGAACAGAGGCAAAATTGAACAATTGGTTGTAAGTGGAATTCCAGAACTCACATGCCTACTATGACCTTGTCCCATAATCATATATATGTACAAGCAAACAAGTGATATAATGCTGATGAGTAATGTCTTAATTGATTTTTACCAGTGGTACTAAGCAGAACTAACTCTGGGATCAATATCTTGTATATATTATACATGTCATAATTAATTTAATAGGATGATAGTTTTGGTGGGTACGGAGAGGAGGGGGATGGGAGGGAGTACACTTCAGCACATCCTCATAATAACCCTGTTTAACCAACCAAAACCTCTTCCATCACCCCACAAATCTGCCCAACATTAGACCTACCCGACTCTCCTTTCTTTACATCTATTTCTTCATTCTGCCACCCACTCTTCAGCCCCTTCAATGCCCTCAATCACATCCAATCCTTCCTATCCACATCAAATTCCTAACGGTACAATACTACATTTCCATGGTGCCTTCATCTCACAACTGAGATCTCCACCCTGATACATACCACACCTCTCCTTGACTCTATTTCTCTCCCTTCTCTTCTTGTCACTCATCCTCATGAACATCCCTCACATGCTGCATGTGAGTCCACTACCTCCAACTCTCCTTCCACCCTAAATTTCCTTTTCACCACACAAAACCCTGCCCATAAACTTCGACAATCAGCACACTCCACTAAAACCAATCTCAGTTGATGCTCCATTTAATTATGTATGGTGTAATTTGTACCCGTGTATTTGTTTTTGTTTTATTGTGCCTAGGGCTAAAACCAGGACAAAACCAGGAAGAGTGACATGCTCATGCACATGTATGTGCCATTCCTAGTCCTAGCCCTGGACCTGCCTCTAGCCCTCATATATACTAGCCACAACAAAAGCCAAAAAAATACATGGGAAAGTACGAATTCAAAATCAAGCAAAGTAATCTGAGACCATCATACAGGAGTAATCTGAGACCATCCTACACGAGTAATCTGAGACCATCATACAGGAGTAATCTGAGACCATCATAGAGGAAGTCATAATATATTCCATAGTATGACCTAATCAGTCCCACTAATATCTGATTCTGGAGAGGAGACTTTGCCACTGGAGGAATTCTGTGCTTTAGCTTCAGAATATTCCAACTTGGAATTAGCTAATCATCACTCTAGATTTATAAGACGTAGATACATACAATATACATGCAATAGCACAAAAAATATATATAAAAATTCAAAAAAATTAACAAATTGATATACGAGTACGGAGAATTGTAATCTGAAATGAAAGGGAAAGTGAAACAAATGAAGGATAAGTGCATGTGTGACACCAGTGTGATGCAGTGACTGTCTCAGATTAATCCTGTATGATGGTCTCAGATTACTCCTGTATGATGGTCTCAGATTACTCCTGTATGATGGTCTCAGATTACTCCTGTATGAATTTTCTCCAGTGTTTTAAACCATGAATTTTATTTGATGCTTCAGATTTTACCTCCGGGAAGAGAAAGGGTGAAGAAATTATCAGGATGTCAAATTTCGCTTTTTGCAGTCATAACAGCAGTGTTTATCAACTATGATATATTTGTATATATTACACACAGATTGCTGTAAACTCTGTTTTAAGAAACTAAAAAATAGAGAAAAATACAAATATATCAAAACTGAATCAAAAAGTGTTCTTTGTCGAGGTTGATTTAGCATGTGTCAAGTTGTCTGAGCAATGTTGTTATATAACTTTCACATCAGCATCTATTAGTCATGTATATAGTCCTTTCAAAGTCTAGCAAGTGCAATACACTTGAGGGAAGCCTTTTTACCCTTGCCCCAGATACACCCTTTCTTGTAGGCTCAGTGGATAAGTATATAGAAGCTCTGTGAGGCTTCTGGAAGAGTGGTACCCAGTGGCACTTTCACCGCATTGAGCGCCATATTGCGCTTGGCTGTTTAAAAAATCGTAACGATCAACCGTTTATTTCGACCGCTCCGAATTTGGAGTTCGAAGGTCAACGTAAACGACGTCATTATCGCGTGATTGTACTGACGATCCTCGGTAAACAAATGGCTAAATCTCTGAATTTGGAAGACATGATTTCTCAGGTTACTGGCGACGACTTTGCCTTCTCTGAGGATAATTCTGACGAAGAGGAAGGTGAAGGCATCTATACTTATTTGGGTAGCTCCTGGACTGACCCGGAAGCCATGGAGAGTTTGGCTACTAACATTTTATCTAGAGGGTCCAAATACTGAAGATAGGGCTAGCAGTGATAGTGATGCTGATCTCCCTCTTTTTGAATGCATAGACCAGGAGGATATCTCAGGTATATGAAAGTATCTAGATCCAGTATTAGCTTGTAGAAAAGAGCTGATTTATTATGAATTCATTATTCAAATTTCAAATTGCCAATTTGCACATTTTGGTTGTTTTGACAGATCTGATTGATAATCTTCAAACTGTATGCTGCCCCTCTGGCCACTAGCTCCACTCCCAATCCAGACTCCTTCCCTCCATCTTCAACTACTAATGTGAGTGTAGCAATGGCTTGTTGACACTCTCCAATATGCTGCTTACTGTGCATAGGTGGTTGGACGAAGTTTGCGTCGCTCTAGCTGTACAGCTGTCTCTACCCAGGCCTCTTCTCTTCCTGTGCTAGTTCCTTCATTGCATGTACCTACATGTACTTCCACTGTAGCAGTTGTGACTCCCACTTGTGCACCACATGGTAGAAGACAACGAGGAGATCGCTGTGCACCATATAGTAAAGGACGACAAGGTGGTCATCACTCTCGAGGCGGAAGAGTAGCCTGTTCCACATCAGACGCCTCTACATCTGTGGCTTCAACTTCAAGCACTGTCCCTTTGGGAAGTAGTTCCCTCTCTACTCCAGTTGGCAACTGGAAAAAGGAAGAACCGACCCAGGAACGCTACACTTACTCTCTTACCCCTGATCCAACCTCTCCAAATGTCACCCCCACTTCATCTGCTTCTGACCTGTTTTGTTGTTACTTCAATTGTGAAGTGTGGGATTTGCTTGTCACTGAGACTAACCGCTATGCAGACCTACGAGTAATTACTCCACATGCGCATACTTGGGTTCCCATCACAGTATGTGAGATGAAAGCCTTTCTTGGTATGCTAATATACATGGGGGTGATGAAGTTTACCCATCTAGAAATGTACTGGTCAACTGCTGATATCCATTTGGAATGCCCTGGGTTATCATCAATAATCCCAAAAAATCGTTTCTGCCATTTTTTCCGTTTCCTTCACCTTGCTGACAGCAGGCTAGCTTCTGCACCCTCTCAACCTGGTTATGATCGACTTTTCAAGGTCCGTCTCTTGTTGGATATAGCCATACCTCTCTTCAGATCGGAGTATACTCTACATCAGCAGGTTACTATCGATGAAGCCATGATTCTAGGCTTTCCTTCAAGCAGTGCATGAAGGACAAGCCTACCATGTGGGGCATAAAATCGTTAGTTCTTTCTGACTCGACAAATGGCTATGATAGCAACCTACATATCTACACTGGGAAGGGGGTTAGGCCCACTGTAGGAACTCAGACCACCACGGAAGTAGGGCTGTGTACAAGGGTAGTGTTAGATCTACTAGAAGGGCTTGACTTTAGAGGACATCAAGTCTATACTGACAACTACTATTCCAGTCCCACATTCTACCTCACTCTTTACAACCGGTGATTGGATGCCTGTGGAACTGTTCACATCAACAGGCCTAAAAGACCTGGCAACAGTGGCAAAAGTGCAAAACCGTGGTCATTATGATTACCAATCTAATGGCCTTCTCCTGGCATCTGCCTGGGTAGACAAGAGATCCATCTACTTCCTTTCCACTTTCCATGCTGCTGAACCTAGCAAGCGTGAAGAGGAGGATATTAGACGGAAGCCAGGTCAGCATTCCATATCAACCATGCCTGCTGGTAGATTACCAGAAATTTATGCGGGGAGTAGACCGTGGTGACCAGCTTGAGCACTACTACAATATAGGTAGGTGTACCAACAAGTGGTGGAAGAAGGTTTTCGCCTACCTTGTAGAGTGCTCATTACTGAATGGTTACATTCTGACTCACATTCGGCAAGAGGAACATGCTGCACATGGGAGGAGGAAGCGGGATTTTTAAAAGTACCGGCTGGAAGTTGCAAGGGAACTTGTTCTGAGCTTCACTTTAAGGAAGTGTGCTAGAAAATGTAGAGCAGCTGAGCACCACCGTTTTGACCGCTTGAACCGAGACCTGGACCACAGTCCTTGTCAGGTGGACCAGAAGAAGAACTGTGTGGTCTGTTTGCATATGAGTCAGAAGCAGCAGCTCACCACTGTGGGGAACAGGCATGAGAGCCGTATAATTGTAAGGTGCACCTTTGTGTACTGGAGGAGAGGAATTGCTTTCGAGCCTATCACAACCTCGTTCAGTATTGGAGAAGGGACTGACTGACCTCCCCAATTTTTCCCCCAAAATTTCGTGTTCTTGTAAATATTTGTCATGGATCTCCCGCCTGCACTTATGGTAGAACAAAGAGATCCTGACAAGAGAGAGTGTACGAGCTGAGAAACCAACTGTGAAACATCAAAGAGTTAGTGGACTAGAACCTGATTGGACATAATGTCCTGATTGGACATTATGTAGTGTGAACGTATGTATACTATCTTTTAAGGTCTGACTTGGCCCTGGGCTGGCAACCTATTTAAAGGCACCAGCCTTGGGGCTAAGGGTGTGACCGAGTTGGATTGTATGTTGTGATTTGATGATACATATTTTATATCCTATTCTTTGACATAGTGGGTTCTGCTCAAAGTAAGGGAGTAGAATCTACAACAATGGTGGCAGCGGCAAGGAGACGTTTCCTAATCACAGCAGACTCAGTCTCTAGAAGCTAACCAGAGATGTCAGCAACGAGAAATAAACAACCAAGGGCTCCAAAGCTGAGGCTGACCTATCCGAGTATGAAACGCAGGACAGGACCACTGACTTTTCCTGTGCAGAGTCCACTGTCACAGCAACCTTTCTACCTTCAGTGTGTGATGGGGCAAATCCTGATGATGATGGATTCCATGGAACTGCGCAGGGAAAAGGCCGAGAAACGAGAGAAAGCAGAGGCCATAGAGAGAGCAGAGGAGCGAGAAAGACGAGACAACTGGAGGCCAGAGAACTAGCAGTTGATAGAGAAAAGCGTGAGGAGCAGAGAGAAAAGTGTGAGGAGGAGAAGAGACGCGTGGACGAGGAGCGCTGGATGACCATGTTCAAGGCCAGCCAAGCATCAGCAACCCAGAACCTGGCTCAGTTGGAATAATGTTAGACAGCAGGAAAAGGAGAGCTGGACCACACTGTTCCAAGCCTCACAAGAAGAGAGATGCCGGGGAAGAGAAGAGGATGCCACCCGTATGGCGGCCAGGGATAGCAGGAAGGAACGTCCTCAAGCTAGCAGCTTTGACAGACGTCAGTGACTTGGAATCCTTCCTCAATAGTTTCTAGGGGCAGATGCAACTGTTCGAGGTACATCCCGACTACAGGCTGGCCAACGTGCTCCCCCTCCCTCTCTCCGCTTCCAGGAAGGAATGTCAGTCGACACAAAATATGACTTCCTCTTCCAGGAAGGAATGTCAGTCGACACAAAATATGACTTCCTCTTCCAGGAAGGAATGTCAGTCGACACAAAATATGACTTCCTCTTCCAGGAAGGAATGTCAGTCGACACAAAATATGACTTCCGCTCCGTCAGAACTGCACTGCTGGACTTCCTAGGATTATTGCCCCCAGCAGTCCAGAGCTGGGTCAGAACTCAGAACCCTGACACAGCAGCAAAGGCAGCCCGACTGGGTGATGTGTACATCCTCAGCCAACCCAAGCAGACAGAACCCCAAAGAAGTGGAACTCAAACAGACCAGAGCAGTCCAAGAACACAATACCTGGACTATCTCACTGAAGTGACCCCACCACCAAGCCAGAGATGCCCAGACTGCCCAGCTTTGATCCAGTGAAGGGACCCCGCTGTTACCACTGCCAGGACTTTGGGCATGTCGCAGCCAAGTGCCCGAAAAAGAGATGCCTGGTAAGTGTGGTTACCCCTAACCCAAATTTTATTGTCTATCCAGTGAAGATTAATGGGCAGGCGGTCAGCAACCTCTTGGTGGACACTGCCTGCAATATCTCGCAGGTGCACCCTAGATGGCTCTCAGAGAATTACACCAAGCAGGAGCAGTGGAGATTCAGGGACTGAACGGGAGGACAACCCGATACCCGAGGACGATGATTACCCTGGTGGTCGAGGGAAAGATGATCAAACTACCCATGGCAGTGAATGCCAACCTGGGGTAATGCCATCCTGGGAGTGGACATACCCAATCTGCACGCCCTGGTACCCCACACCACACCATGGATAGAGACAATCCCTCAGCCGAGGAATAAACTTAATTAATTATTAAGAGAAAGCAGCAGTGCCGTAGAGTGATTAATTATATAGAAATAATTATATAGAAATAAGTACCTCTACTGAGTCAGGAAACAGTGAGTCTAGCCACCACCCATCAAACAGTAATGAGAGTTCCCACCTGTCTTCATCTCACTCCAACACCAAGGGAGAACCGAGTTGTATTGACAAGACAGATGAGGATGAGATCAAGTTGGCAGCCGAGCAGGAACACACCCCCAGCACAGGACTGGACGACCTGCCAGACTTCAGTGATGACCTGTTCAAGAAAGCATCTGAGAGAAACAGGGCAGCAAAGGTGCATAAGCGACAGGCTCACCAGCGGTATGCCAAGAGATGGGGTCAGCAGGTGCCACTGGAGGGGGGGGGGGGGGGGGGGGGGGGGGGGGGAACAACAGTTAGTAGAAGCCCAGGAGAGTGACCCCACTCTGGAGATCTGCAGCTAAGGGTGTGACCGAGTTGGATTGTAAATTGTGATTGATGATACATATTTTATATCCTATTCCTTGACATAGTGGGTTCTGCTCGAAGTAAGGGAGTAGAATCTATAACAATATTCAACAACATGAATATATATATATATATATAAAAATATCCCCCAAAATGATATTCACAACTCAGCATTATGTTCTATCTCTGGCAATATCCAATCATAAACCAATATTGTGACAGTAGTAACAACAGATCTTTGTTTTCTATGCCATAAACAGTAAGATATAGACAATTAGGCACACTGTATAGATACGGTAAGAATAGTGCATAAAAGATACAGTTATTTGGGTTAAATTTCCACAGCACCACACTGTTTTGTTCACATTGTGTCACAAAAGTATAGCAGATGAAATATAAGAGCTTTTATTATGATGATAAATGATGATAAACAACTTATATAAATAAACTTGATTTTATAATGATATTCATATTCTGTGGTCATGCTTGTGGTTTTTATTTGTTTATTATTATTATTTTACACCATGTTGGTAAATAATTCTACTATCAAATGACTAAATTGCAAGGGGTATGAGTACATTCTGATTTTATATATATTTTTAACTGAAACTGGTAATAAAATTTAAAAAATCCTGGGGAATCTGGCGGTGAAAAGGTTAATTCAGCCCCAATCAGAAGTGCTTGGCAACTCAGGGTCATGAAGTACTATTCCAGATGTTGGCCTGAAGGGTTGCCCACTTGATCTGTTGCTCAGTGCAGCCTTTATCTGTGAGATATTCTGCAGGTTATGGATTTCTGAGTGAAGAACTGTTTTCTTGCTTCTTTCACCTCAGTAGTTTTGCTGGTCCTCCACCAGGGACATGGATAGCTCACTCACATCACCTGGTATCCACATGAGTTTGTTGAAGGCCTAAGTTACTTCAGGGAAAGCCCTCTAAGTCATCCATGCAGTTTTCTTTCCTCTTCTGGCAAATAACGAGACTGTATCACATCCTGTAAGTGCATTAAAGAATGGAAGAGTGGCACAGGAACATAATCCAGCTTCTCGGCCAATTCATGGATACTTATGTGTCTGAAGCTGATGCCTGTACCAAGCGATCCACAATTCTTCTGCAATCTTCCCAATATGGCCACGGCCAGTGCAACAACATTGATGTCTACATGATTAGCAACTCTTCTGAACAGTATCTGATACATGCAGAATCTACTTCCACATAAGAACATGGAGTGAGGTTCGTCAATCAGATTGGTTGGGACAGCAAAGTAGTACCACAGGTCCATGACTTGGATAGACTGCTTTTCCATTATTTACTGGCATGCATGTTACTTGCTGGGAGAGGAATTTGAACAGCTCTGTTTTGTTCTCATCAACACGCAGGAAGTCCTTACCCACTGCTTTTTGGCATCGTGGTAGTTGCGGTACCACCTATCTCCTGATACCTATCTTTCTCTTCTGTGGACTGACCGTCTGGGATGTAGACATCGCAGATAATATCAAGAAGTCTCATTTTCTCATGCTGTGATTTTGCATATGGCACAAAGACATTGTCCGCATTGTCCTGGAAGGTCTTTGCTCTACTAGGATACAGCATGTGGGTCACAGTTGTTCCATCAAGAAACACAGCATCGACCACAGGAGCAGGTTGTGAGTTAGTGTTGTCAGTCAGTCTGGTGTATGCCTGTGGCTCAACTTGATGGATTAAGTTGACCTGTTGATGACAGTCAGAGCCGGCCCATTCATGTGTAGGAGGCTGCATCAAAGGGATATCAGTGCTATGAAATGAGTCCTGTGCTGTTCCAGAACTTGGATTGTGAACAATATTGTCCACAGGTGTTGTTGTTAATAGACAATTGCGCATTTTTGGTGGGCACAGATCTATCTAGGAGGCTATCATACGGCACACACATCTCCAAACCTAAAAGTGTGTCAATTAACCCTCTCTTGTATGTGACAGCATGGCTTTCAGTGCCATGTATAGAGTGCAAGTGGAGTTACATGGTCACAGCTGTCACATATTTTACCTGATGATTTTGCTGTTTGACACTGTTTAAGACCAGTAGATGCAAGAACATTAGAGCAGTGGTTATAGTAGCTGTTTCCACAAGCTGAATCTGGTGTTTGATGTTTGCCTGATCTAAGGTCATGTTCACTACAGCTAAAAGAGATAATGGTAAAGACCCTTTCTGACAATCGGGATGGAATGAGCCATCAAAGGTGAACTGGGTGTAAATTTGGCAAGCAGCTCACTACATCTATTTCCAATGCAGCCTATCTAACATTTGTGACCAACTGTTTTGTTGATGCTTCGTGGAACAACTTGGAGCCAGCTAGCTTGTTGCACACCACAGGTTCTTTATTCCTGACATGGCTGTGAGCAGACCATGTGTGAACCCTGGATGCATCACATGCTACAGCTCTCCAGCTGACTTCTGCCAATGCTGCAGCTTTCTTGGGTTGTACTCTTATGTTTTGTGCCACTAGGCCATGTTGGTCACTAGTGTGGGGTGGTATTTGTCCAAGTTCTTGAAATAGAAGGAGATCCTTGGCTAGTGATACATATCAATAACCTACTGGTGCCTTGCTTGACTTGGCAGGGCATTGCAAAACATCTCCTGTTTCTATTTGGCAGAGAGCACAGAGTCCTGAGTGAGTGGTGCAACATGGCTTGGGATAATTACAGAAGGCTGGGCAGGATCAATCGGAATGTGGCATTTTGACATGGTAACACAAGAAAGAAGCAGACTCCAGGAGCAGAAAAGAAGGATGCCAGGCACTGTCCAAGTGTCTAAGTCTATAGGGTTTTCACCACTACTACAGTCCTGAAGAGTGCAGACCACAGTATCAGGAGTTAGCAAAGGAAGTTGTATCAGAACTTTGGTGACCTTGAGAGGGTATCACCAATTTCTGCACCCGTGGTATGTTCAGGTATGTCACAGGAAAGTATTATACTGTGATGTACAATAACATACCTTTTTAACATTGCCAAACACTTTCTATTCATTATAATTATGACCTAATACTGGAAATTATTAAACTGAAAGAAGCTCTTTTTGATCAATTTGGACTTTTTGGGGTGTTTCATAGAAAAATTTCTAAAAAAATGTGATGTTGATGTCAATGACCTGTCAAGGTCACTAGACGTCAGACACAAATTATCTCCACATCTGGTTGGTGTATATATTATGTAGATTATATGCTGAAATTAACCCTTGGTGTATTAGACTATATGCTGAAATTAACCCTTGGTGTATTAGATTATATACTGAAACTTTCATGCTTTAGTCAAAAATGCACAATTAGCTTGCCTCTCTACCCCACTAATCGTCTATTGAAGTGATAAGGGACTTACCTTAGCAGAGTTGCTTCCCCGTGCCTTTCAGGTGGACTGAGGTCTGGTTTGATGAAATGGGGGGGTTAAGTTGATTTATTTTGTAAAGGAGACATGTAACTTCAGTCAGAGGCCAGTTAAATTGTACTAAGGTGGGGCAGATAATAGTAGACTCTTCATGGACCATACCTTGATGATGGTCGAACTAGATTCGATAGATGGGATCAATATCAGAAATAACAGATGACACACTATTAAGGTAGGTTGCTTTGCTGCCTTGAGAATCTTAATGAACCACTTGGTATATACCTCATCCACTCAATGTTTAAACCTCATTTCATTGGAGTGCTCTGAACAAGCTGTTGAAGGAGAGAGAAAGAAGATTGCCTTTCATAGAAGGGCTTTGGACAAACAGTGAAAGGATATGAGGAAGGTCTCCCCTCGGATGAGTATATACCCTCAACTAACAGTCATAGGAGGAGATAAGTTAAAAGAGGGAGTGTTCACTGTCGAGAGCTGGCAGTATTCAAGAATGTGATTTGGTGGAGCGACAAACTACTGAAGTTAAGCTATAGATAATTGTTTGCCAGGATTTGACAAGGTTTCAAATTTGCTAGAGAGCAAGAAGCAAACACTTATGACAACTCAATGTCTAATTTGTCATTTACATTAAGAAGGCATTTATGTATTTGCAATACACTTTGAAAACATTCGTAGACAGCCCACTGCCTCAACAATGGATCCATATTGCCCAACTTCCATCATACTGAACACCATCATCACTGTGTTGTTTGCCTACTGACTCCTTCATTTCATCATCACAGATGGGGCAAAAGAATACATCCTTGTGTTTCTTTCAACTGGCCTTTTTATTCATTACCATTTCAGGGCCTGAGTTTGCTTCTATATACATCAACAGCGAGGGTAAATTAAAGGACTGAAAACAATGAGCAAATGCCTGGCCAATGAGAGAAGCTTTGGCGATGACTTCTAGCTTGATGATGGCTATTAGAGAATAGAGAAGAGAAGAAGCATGCATGAAGATATTATAGCGATGTGCCGGATCACAAGGGCTAGACAGACAAACAAGAGCTGATGTCAAACTGGAGAGAGCAGGCTAGAGGTCTGGTCTGAAAAGAGCTGGTTAGATAGCTTCAATAGAGGACTAAAAACAGATAGAGATGTGCCGGTATAAGAGGACCTCAAGTTAGTGTGTAGCTAGAGTAAGCTGTTCCCCTATTCAAGTAAATTTTCACTTGTTCTTTCGACCAAACTTAGATCAATACAATAACTATAGCTATAGCTGTAGTTCATAGTTATAGGAAACATTCTCATGGTTTTCGGTTCTCTGTGTGCTCTTTGGAGTTTCTCAATGGTCTTTTGAACATTTTATATCAAGTAAAGATGATAGCTGGCTGTATGTAAAATTAGTTGTATAGAAACTTTTAAGTTGCTTATTTGGGATGTGCTTTTCAGATATTTGTGCTGATGCAAGTTGTAACCTTGCATGGATAATGAATGCATAAAACCAAATTGCATTTAATATTGATAAACAACTGTAAGGGTGTAGGGGTCTTTAATTTATATCAAAAGCAGTTCCAGTATGTGTGCGATTTACTGTGATTGCTCTTACCACTTCCAAGATTTTTGTTTCAGAGATTTTATGACATTGCTATACAGATGCCGTGAGCTCGAGTTTACTGGATGATGGCAGTAACATTGACAACAAGCTCAGGAGCCTTGTGTGGGAATAGGGGAAACCCATGTTGTTAGATACTTCCTATTGGCATCCCTTCTAATTTTCCTTTTTTATTTATTCATTATTTGAAATCTTCTATCCCCCCAGAGATGCAACGTACAACATTGATTTTATAACATAATTATTAGCTTCATTGTGTGTGGGGGGGGGGGAGGAGGGGGGTTACCATGATTGCTCCTACTGACAAAACTAAAACCTCATACTTTTACCACCACCCTCTCCCGCCATCCATTTTCTACTTGACCATATTCTCTAATCAGCTCTCTTCCAATCTCTTACCAAACAACAACTTCATCTCTTCCCTCTTCTCCTCCAACAGATCACTCAGCAATGCCACTCCCGCTAGTGAACACCTTTCTTCCACTCATGGTTTAATTGTAATTTCAAAGAACACGAGATTGCATGAATGGTAACAATTCTTTGGTTAAAGAAAGATATGATTTAAGATGGTTTGATTAATTAATTTGTAATCTGAGACCGTGAAATGGTCTTAGCCGATATTATGCACATGTGTACCCCATTAAAATTTGATACTCACCACACCGGGCTAACAGATAGACCACTGTGCATGTTCTAACTCCAGTCAACTGACTGGGACTGGGATCAGGTGTCAACTCGCATTACTCTATCGTGAAGGAAGCTGTGGGTTGAAGCAAGGTCATATGGTGTCCAAGATACCCGATCGATAGAATCAGTTTTACGAGCAATCACTAGACAAGTTTTCTGAAATGACTTCGCTTACCGCATCTATGTTTACCTTCACCAAAGGAATTTCTCCAGCAAATTACCTTGCTGAAATCATCTCTGATGTTACCTACAATGCCTACTAAACCTGCTCATGGATACATGTGATGAAACTTTTGATACAACAGTATCCCTCAAGCATCACTAAACACAGCATGTGTGTGTATGTGTGTGTGCGTGTTACATGCGTATTTGCTGATAAGCTAGCTAGGGTGCACTTTGTCCCTGGAGTGGCTGATTCTAGAGGAGTGTTGTACAATAATTATAATTCCAGCTTGGCTGCACTTTGTCCCTGGAGCACCTGATTCTAGAGGAGTAACAAGAGAGTCAGTATCATTGTCTATAGCTATATCAAATGTCTATTAGCTGTGTAGAAACTTTTAAGTTGCTTACCTGGGGGGTGATTCTCAGATGTTTGTGCTCACCTAAGTTGTATATCTTGAATAATGAAGGCATAAAACTGAATTGCATAGTAAACTTCTATTTTTAATTAAAAACTTTAGTGTGTAGTGGTCTTTATTTAATAACATATATAATAGCTTCAAAGTGTTGGGTGGTTACCATAATTGCTCCTATCATTTCCAAGAGTTGAAATAAAAAATTTAAATGTCTGCAGAGATTTTATTACATATAATAATGCCTGTGTGCAAATGGTGAGCTGATGAGAGATAGGTGTTCACATACCCCACGCCCTGCCTATATAGCAGAGTTTCTTTGCTGTTGCCATCAATGCTAGTGAGGATACACTTCCTCACTAGAAGTTGCAATGAAAAGTCACCTTAGAAATCTCCATTACATAATCATTGATTGGCTGTATTGATGAGCTATGCTCTGACTCTTGATTGCTGCATGCCTATTCAAATCTACAACTGTCCTCTCCTTGCACTCGAGAGAAATGACTGACAAAACCCAAAGAAACCTTTTCCCTTTTTGAGATGAAAAGCATAAGTTGTGAAAAAATTGACATGAGGGATTATTCAAGTGATAACCTCTTGATGGTTAAGCCAGGAATATTTTTCCGCCCCTGATATGGCTGGAAAGTTTGAGCACAAGCCATATATTTAGAAAGAATTATTGTAGTAGGCCTGTAGTGATCTGGAACTAACTTGAACTTTCCACTAGATAGTTATGCGCATGACATTAGTTCCCCGTTATATGTCTGTACACTGTATTGTCGATACCTAGACCTCATGTTTGAGATCTAGATGTATAAAACCTTTCTCTCTATGGTATAAATCACAACAATTTATACAACTAGATCTCTGGATGGATAAAGTCCTTCGTCCGGAATGTTTGTAGGCAGATCCAAACTCGAGTGACGCCTCAAAGGATTGGCTCCACTGGAGGAGGCATTCCAGAACTTTCTCGCTGTCCTCAACCGAGAGGGTTTTGACAAACTCGGAGTACTCACAAACTTTCGGTCTGCTAAGATCTACCAATACATCGAAGACTGTGGGGATTACCCAACGGCGATTGAGACGCTACACACTCTCTATATAAAGCCCACCAACGAATATGCCAGACAATCCTTGCTACGAGGCGCCAACAGTCTGTGGAAACCTCCAGGTACTCAAAAGTCTTAGCAAAAACTGTAACTACCAGAATGTTTCCTCCATTAAATATTGTGTGGAGAGCATTAGGGACGCTTTCATCTCTGGTTTAACTTCTGGACTTATTCGCCAAAGGTTATTGGAAAATAATACTCTGGACCTCAAGACTATGTTCGATCATGCCAGGTCACTGGAATCAGCAGCGCGCAGC
The DNA here is from genome assembly GCA_028752905.1 of Cladorhizidae sp. MBARI D1340-BT2. NCBI lineage: Eukaryota > Metazoa > Porifera > Demospongiae > Poecilosclerida > Cladorhizidae > Cladorhizidae sp. MBARI D1340-BT2. Next base: position 17,004,795 of record JAQNBH010000015.1, read on the forward strand.
TTAAGAGTCATATACGGCAACTCCCCTATCATTCAATGCTGCCGTCTTACCAGTAGACAATGTTCTACCAGACTGTGACCCGGCTGTCAACCCTTCTACTCTTTCTACAGTGTCTTGTTTTCAAGGACAGAAGTTATTCTTCTGTGGCTACCAAAGGCATCCTCGCTCCTAGTGCCCTGCTTGCGAAGTCACGTTTTCTAAGTGCCAAAAGAAGGGAAAGTTTGCCGAAGTGGCGCCCCACCCCTGTCTGAAGGGAGGACGTCAGCTGCAATGTGGCGACCAATGCTCGCTACCATCTCCGCTGACGTGCTGCTGTCACTTGCTAAGTCGACGACCACGGTGAGCATAGATGGATTTGAAGCCAAGGCCCTCGTTGATAGTGGGAGCTCTGAAAGCTTCATTCATCCGGGACTGGTGAAATCGGCAACTCTTCATGTCTACCCTTCATCGGGAAAAATATCGATGGCTACATCCTCCCTGGCAACGAATGTGGGCAGTTATTGTCTTGTTGGCCTCGTATTTGGGGGTAGAACCTACCCCCAGGTACACCTCTCTGTCCTCCCCGAACTGTGTGCTGCCCTCATACTAGGCTTAGACTTCCAGATGCAACATGAGAGGGTATTTTTTTTAAATATGGTGTTCCTAAGTCTTCGCTATCTATCTGTAGTAAAAGCACTTTGAATATTAGCCCACCACAGGTGTTCTCTAATCTAACAGATGACTGCCACCCGATTGCGACCTTGTCACGCAAGTATAATCGCGAAGATTCGCTATTCTTTACCGCGGAAACACGATGGCTCCTGAAAGAAGGGCTTATTGAGCCTAGCAAGTCGCCCTGGAGAGCCCAAGTTGTCGTTGCAAAGGGTGATAACCACAAAAGGAGGATGGTAGTAGACTATTCACAAACTATCAATAGGTTTACACTATTGGATGCTTTCCCTCTTCCACGTATATGTGACCAGGTAAACTCCATTGCTCAGTACTGGGTATTCAGCACTATCGACCTACGAAGTGCATACCACCAAGTTCCTCTTAGGAAGGAAGAACGGCCATATACTGCATTTGAGGTAAGTAATGGCTTATACCAGTTCACACGGTCCCATTCGGTGTTACTAATGGCGTTGCGTGTTTCCAACAGGAAATGACTGAATTTGTGCATAAGGAATTTGTGCATAAGGAACAGGTCGCCGGTGTTTTGCCTTATTTGAACCTTACCATATGCGGAAATGACCAAGACGAGCATGATGCCAATCTAGAGCTCTTCTTTGCGGTAGCCAAATGGAAAAATATGACCTACAACGATGAAAAGAGTGTCTTATCAACTAGATGCCTCGCCATCCTCGGTTGCGTTGTAGAAGAGGGTGAGATCCGCCCGGACCCTGAGCATTTGAGACCTCTTCGAGAGCTTCCTGTCCCCAACAGTATAATCAAGTCTCTCAATAGATGTAAAGGGTTATTCTCTCACTACTCTCAATGGATTCCTGGGTTTTCAGACAGAATCAGCCCCATAAACAGTTGCAAAACTTTTCCATTGTCTGCTGATGCTATTGCAGCTTTTGAAAGTCTAAACAAAAGTATTGAAGAATCGGTAGTAAAGTAGTTACCTTTTGAAGTGGAGACGGATGCATCAGAAGTGGCTGTAGCTGCAACCTTGAACCAAGCTTGACGTCCTGTAGCTTTCTTCTCGAGGACACTACAAGGGTCGGAGATCCGACATCCCTCCATCGAGAAAGAGGCCCAGGCCATCATAGAATCTATCCGCCATTGGAAACACTACCTAACTGGATGACATTTCTGCTTGAAGACTGACCAGAAGTCTGTGTCCTATAATATTATGTTTGACCAGCGACATAAGGGAAAAATTAAGAATGATAAAATCATGCATTGGCAGGTAGAGCTGTCCTGCTATAGTTATGGTATTATCTATCTCCCCGGAAAAGAGAACATACCACCCGCCACTTTCTTCCGCAGTACCTGTGCTGCCTTCCTAGATGACTCTTTGTACCTGCTGCATCAGTTCTCTTCTTCAGGCAGTGGATGCAGTACATTGTGCACAGAGGCCTGCTTGTTATTTTGGAAAGGTTACCAGTGAAATGAAAATCTTACAATATAAACATAGATATTTCTGTAACAATTTCAGATGGGAATTTTCAGAGTTATGTACAAAGCATATTCATATCTTTGGTTTCTACCACTGAATATCAACCGTGTTAGCTTCTTTATAAGCATAGTTCAGTTTTCTGCATAAGCAGTGGAATTCTCACTTGCAGTGCAGACAGTTCGTCCTCCAGCTAAATGTTTTCTCGTATTGCCGAAACTTCCTGTTCCTATTTTTTTTACAGGTGAACCTACAGTGAGTACGAAGCATACACACACCATGCACGGCAATAACAAGTTTTCCATCTGGCTCCACTGTAAGGGTGCGCTTCACTCGCCTATTAGCAAAGCATTGTTTGGCAAGTGAAAGTGTGATGGAGAGATGGACAATTACTCTAAGCATGATTACCAATACTTAATTCTTAGCATTGTTGGCCTAATTCAGAGCATTGCTCTAGGTATTCTACTAGCCAAGTAGAGTAGCAGGCCTAACACTATACACTGATCTGTAAATTATTTAAGTCATAAGATGGATTGTTATAATTATGTAGAGTAGCTAAGAGATATTCCTTACAGATTCCAATCTGGTGCAAGTCTGTGACGAGAATTCACTCAATATTGAGTGTGACGATCATTTCTGTTTTTTCAAATTTAGCAAAGCTAGAGTGTCAGAATGAAGCTTCACGTCCATTCTTTTAAACATGGAGTGTGGAAGCTTTACCCGAGCCCAAGGAAGCTTCTCATGATGAGCTGCTATGCTTCTACCATGCATTTTTCTATCACTTGCTCTTTTTTTCTTCCAGTCTCAGTTCTCCTTGTACTGCAGTTTCAGAAGCACACTTTGACTTTTCTCTCTCAGGTCTATTTCTTTATATATTCTGGAAAATATACATCTAGCTGAACTGCTGAAAAAATATCTGTTGTTAATGTTTCAGTATGCACATACACTCAACAATCTGCATGACAACTATTTCCACACCTTCATAGCTAGACAACATTAAATCTGTGGCCTTCATGGAGTACTGTAGCAGCCAGAATTGTAGTTTTTCATCGGTAGAATTCCTTCTTTGTTCCTAGTCCAGAACAGTGAAGCTGCTAATACAGGTTTGGTTTGTAGCTATAGCCAATATTAATACTAACTTTATTTCAAAGTGAACTAAAGCAATAATGGTATATCATACCATAGGACAACAAGGTGTTCCAATGTCAACAAAGATGGTAATAGTCTTTGCAGATTAATAAATCAACAACAAACAAACATCAGCAACAATGACAAAAACAGAATTAAGAAGCCATCATTCTGCATTCCACAGCATGTCACTTCGGGCCAGAAAGATGGTGTCGAGATTGCCATTCGACCAGCCTTATCCAATAGTTTTCTTGCAACTGATTATATTCATGGCTGGAAAGTGGGATCAAAAGGCCTTCTGAGTACCAGGACAAGAGTGACGGAATGAACTGATATTAATTGCTAAGATGGTAGAAAACTTTCCTATTTCCAAGTTGTTGTAATTTGCCTTCTCCATCTTCCGACTGCGAGCCTAACAAATTTGGTGAATTGTAGGATATTGTAAGTTTAATGAGGAGAAACTCCCAATATTATCACAATATCTGGATGTGCTGTACTGACAAGTATTTCAGGAGGAAAAGTAGATTGTGAGTCATCAGATGCCCAAAAACCAGCAAAGTCAGTGAAGATCTTATTTTCTGATGAGAGAAGTGCATTAATGTTAGACATTAGCTTCGGGAGGATAAGTGAAGTGACCTTTGGATAAGATCTTGGGGCAACCATTTAAGATGTGCGAGGTTGTGGGAGAGGACGAATTACAAAGCCTGTAACTAGCATCAACTCAGTATTTCTAGTGTTTCTAGTTTAGCTGAGTGTCTGAAGTGACTTGTAACAGGAAGGATAGCTAACCAGCAGAAGACACATAAATGAGTCTGTTCCACATCTTGTTGTCTTTCTTAGACCGCACAAAACATCAGCTAATTTGCAGTGCCACTGAAGCATTGAAAACTATTTGGATTATTTCTCTGGATAGCTCTGCTTTTACAGCCCTGGGAAGGGTCTTATGATCAAATTATCTCATAGCCACTGAGAGTACATCACCAATGTCTTTCTCAATCCAATGAGCAAACTAGAATGGAGGTGATAAGACCCTGGAGGCTATTTCCTCGATCATTGGATTCTTTGAAATGGTGGCAGCCGACAGATAAGTTAGCTTTGCTTTGGTTGAAAAGTGGGGATGTTAAGGACTTAAGGATGGCGCAGGACAGCTACAGAAGTTGAACATGTGAAGCCAAGCCAAGATTTGATCAGTTTTGTAACAAGTGCGTTTGGATTTCTTTATTGCACCAGCAAATAAGCACAGCTAATGTGTACTGCACACATGGAACCAAATATTGTTTGAATGTCCAACCACTTTGTATTCCCCACATATTGGGGAAACATCTAGTCGTTGAAGAGAGTATGATGCTCTAGAAAGGCCTTACTACCAAATTTCTTGGATATCTGCTGACTTCAAGCAATTGATGATTCAAGGAATGATGTGGAATTATCAGTGATATTTTTGGTTTCAGCTTCACCGATATGGAAGGAGATCCTCTCCTTTACAGTCTTACCATCAAACACCAGCATAAAACTCTTATCTGGGTGAATACAGAGACCAACATCTTTGCAGTGGTTCTCAATGGAGGAAAGAACATTCTGATGTTTGGAGGGACTCGAGATCATGATGGTTATATCGTCACTGATTCATTTACCTTGTGCTGCTTGCTGAATCATGTTTCCACAGTGGGGAAAGACGAGATGGGAGTTTCAGGTGTTAGATACCACTTGCCTTACTCTTTGCAGAAGCCTATTTAATCGAAGACAGCCTAACAGACTTGTAAAGCCTCTGAATAATACAGCAGGATAGCCTCTCCAGTCTCGTTCTGACAACACTTTGTCCAAGGACCTGCAAGGCTTCTCAACACTCCACAGTGCATAGATGAAACTACCCAGTGCAAGAGGAGCAGATCTGGATTATGGGGTATAATAAAGGGGGTAGTGTATAATATATGTCCCTGGAAAACAACCCAGTTTTTTATGATGAAAGGTGGAGTTTCATTCTTTTGTACTGATATACCCGAATAGCGATGAGTAAGAGACAGCGAATACAGCAAGAAATCTCACTATATAGCTTGAAGTAATGTAGCATATCATTGATATATTATAGTTTTGATATACTGAACAATCGAAAAAAGGTTTTTTGAAAGTGCATATGTCAATGCAATTGGGTGAAAATTTCCAGGATTTCTGATGCTACCCTTCTTGTGAATAGCAATCAGTTTGGCCATGCGCTGAGATTAGGGGAGGGACTTGAGGACATAGCAGTATCTTAGTGAAAAGAGTTGCCAAGAAGTGATGGGTGGATGGCAGCTTCGTAAACTGTATTGAAAACCACAACACAGTAAGTTGTGTAATTCAAAGTAACGTTAACTATGAGTGCATAGAAAGTAGTAGTAAATCTGTTGATTTCTTTCTTTGGATCATAGTACAATGCAGTAGTTATAGCTACAGATGAGATTTGTAGCTATTACTTTCTCACAGCTATCTCAAACACTAACTTTATATAGTTTGTCATGCCTTAGTATCCATTTGAAGCTTCTAGATCTCAAAGCAATCTTCATAGTTAATTAATGGAATAATTTTGCGGCTCTCCTTCCCTTGTAGATACATGGGCAGATGGAGTTTGGAGGCTATACCTGAGTCTAAGGAAGTTGCTCAATAGTGGATGATGCCAAAGTCTAACTGGCAATGAAGACAAAAAATAACCTACAGTTAATATTGGTTTTGAATGCGAATATTCTTTGTCATTTCTCTCAAGTGCTTGGAGAAAACAGTTTTGGATTTGAAGCAATCAGGAGTCAGAGCATAGCACATTTACTCACCAATACAGCCAATCAATGATCGTGGTAAGGGAGATTTCTCATGGTAACTTCTCATGCCAACTTCAAGTTAGCATAAACATTACAAACCTTTACTGGTGCATAGTGAGCCCATGCCTTTTATCAGAATCTTTAATTTTTTTTGGGGGAAATATCCAACATTATAATATTAAGCGTACTTATTCTTTAGAAAATTTTACCTGGTCTACACTTACACTGGCAAAGTTGTGGCATTGGTATATTGTGTCCCAGGAAATTTGGCATCCCTATGTTGAATATACTAGGATAGTTGGCATCACACGTGACACTCCATGAATATGGCATTCTCATTAGCAAAGACTGGCAACAGCAATGAAACTGTGCTAGGTCTAGAGCAGAGAAGAGAATCTAAAGTTGACACTTGAGCATTGCTTTGAAAACTAGCATAATATCGATAAATTTCTAAAAATTCTGTGTTGTAAAACTGTTTCATCATCTTCACAAGCTCTGGTTTGACTATCCATGATTGTAAGCGTCCCGCTCCCTACACTCCAGCTGCTTTAGCTTGGCAATGCAGAGGAACACCTTGATGCCTAGTCCAAATTAGAACCATGCTATCCTAATTTACTACTAGACCAACCCAGCCTACAGTATTCCTGTAGCTACAATTTGAGAGCGAGTTAATTACAAACAAGGCAAAAATGAGGTGCGCTGCCTTTTAATTGAACAAAATGCAACTACTCTTAGTTCTCATAAGTCCTAATCGCACATAAATCTATCAAAGTTGTTTTTTTCACTCGTCTCTCTCTCTCTCTCTTCACGTCATCCCTCGTCAGACGTGTCCGCAATCTCCCCCAAAATGACCATGTTTGGTATTCTGGAGTGGCCTTCCGGCATGAGTCTCTGACCAATCAGCATCCTTCTCCTCAGTTGACTTGTCTGAACCATTTGGCAACCTGTGTGGTTCATCAATGTTCGAAACACTTCCGCTGGCCTGTAGATCTGATGACCCATGTGGTTCTCTCTCAGTCAGGGCCAAGTCTGTGGAGATCCCTGACAATGATCCAATGAAGGGGCTTCAGTGCATAGGGAGAATCTAGATTGGGAAGGGGAGTGTTAAAACCTATCTATCTTAAGGTGTGGGTGGGGGGAGAGAGAGGGGAATTTCGAGGAAGAGTGATAAGAAGTATTAAGAACTGACCAACAAACACACCTGAGTTTCCTCTATTCCCACACAAAACTCTTGCATGTTACCAAGTGTAAAACTGCTAGGAAATTTGAGCTTACCATTGCGCATTGGCATATATGTTATAGGAACAATCATGGTAAATCTACCACATACTTAATCTGATCTTGATATTATAATAAAGTCTCCTACACTATTTTTGTTTATCCTTGTACAGTGCAATTTGGTTTTATGCTATTCGGTTTTATGCATTGATTATCCATAAGATTCACAACTTGGGTGAGGACAAAAATCTGAAAAGCACTCTACTCGGGTAAGAAACTTAAAAATGTCTACACATTAATTCTACTTGCAGCCAGCTATCAACTTAACTTGATATTATAATTAAAATTACCTTGTCAATAATCAACTTCAAATTGTATTCACTCGACGTTTCAACTAGATGCTTTATTATTAAGTTTTATTTATTTATTTATTTATTTTTATTAGTTTATATAATATAATTATATATAATTGATGTTTTATTTATTTGTTTGTATATTGTTCATTTAATTTTTTGGGGGGGGGTGGGGGTGGGAATGGGGGTTATTTAACAATTTGAAGTCGATTATGGAGAAGGTCAATTTAATGTTATTATGTCAACTGAGAGTTCATTGAGAGTTGGTATATAATTTTAAAAGAGTACTTGAGAAACTCAAAAGAGCACTCGGAGAACTGAAAACCATGAGAAAGTTACCTATAACTACGAATTACAGCTGTAGCTGCCTGCATTGATCTAAGTTTGGTAGAAAGAAAAAAGTCAACAAATGAAAATTTACTTGATTAGGGCAAACGGGTGTACACAACTTACTTGAGTTATTTTTATACCCTGAAAATGGCACATCTATCTCTGGTCTTTATATTTTTTGTCTTCTATTGGAGCTATTTTTATCGAACCAGCTCATTTCATAACAGACCTACAGCTGCTTCCTCCAGTATGACATCAGCTTTTGTAAGCGTGTCTAATCCTTGTTATCTGCCTCACTAGCTACAATTTATTCATGCAAACTTCTTCTCTGCTCTATTGGCCATCGTTGAGCTAGCAGTTGTCGCCTAAGGTTCTCCCATTCTCCAGGTGTTTCCTCATTGTCTTCAGTCAGTTGCCTTCTACTTATACTTGCTGGTGTTGAAGAAACAAACCCAGGCCATGAAATGGTATTCAATAAATGTGCACTGGGAAGAAGCCTAAGGAAGTATTTCTTTTGACACATCTGTGATGATGAAGTAAAAGATGCAGTAGGCAAACAGCAAGTTGATGATGCTCTTCGGTGTGATGGAAGTTTGCAATATGGACCCATTGTTGTTATGGTGGACTGTCTAAGAATGCCTTCAAAATGGTCTGCAAATCCACAAACCCCCTCGAATTATAGATTAAACAAAGTAGACATTGAGTTGTCACATCTGTGAAGTGTTTTTTTAAAAATCTTTCCAGCAAGTTTGAAACCTTGTTGAATCCTGGCAAACAATTACCTATAGCTTCACTTCAGTAGTTGTGGTTCCACTGCATCACATTCAGGAATACTGCCAGCTCCCCTCTCAACAGTGAACCCTCCCTCTTCCATTTTATATCTTCCTATATATGACTGTCACTCTTGGGCACTCCTCCGAGAGAGACTTTCCTTATCTCATTTCACTGTTCACCCAGGGCCCTACAATGAAAGGAGATTGTCTTTCTCTCCTCCTTCGACAGTGTGTTCAGAGCACTCCAATGAAAGGAGGTTTAACACCGTCATATTCAGAGTGGACGAGCTATCAAGTAGTTTATCCAGATTCTCTAGGCAGCCTTAACAGTGTGTCATATGTTATCTGTGATAATGATTCATCAGAAACCACCATCATCAATGTAAGTTCCATGAAGGGTCTACTCGTCCCTGATCTATCTTGGTAAAATTGAAACCGACCCTCTCAAGTTACCATGTCTCCTTTCCAAAATAAATCAACTGAACCCACCCCCCTCCCCTCATTTCATCCAAACCAGACCTAACTTGACCTGAAAGGCATTGAGATAGCTGGAATGATGGTTCCTCATCACTTCAGGTTTGAGTAATAGTGGCAAACCAATTGTGCATTTTTGACTAAAGCATGAAAGTTTCAGCATATAATCTACATACCCAAAGGTTTTATTTCAGCATATATTTCAGCATACAATCTACATACACCAAGTATTTATTTCAGCACATAGTCTACGTGCACCAAAGATTTATCTCGGAAATTAACTTCTGGAGACCTTGAAAGGCATTGAACTCAGCATCACATTTCCAGTTTTTTAGTACATCACAGAATAATTATTTCCTATGATGTACAATAACACACCAAATGTGCGGATGACCTATCAAGGTCACCAGAGGGCAGATACAAACTGCCTCAGCTAACTCCTTATACTCTGGTGTGCACTGTCAGTTGTGAAACCTATATAGACTTGGAAGATGCCTGGTATTGTTCACTTAGGCACTGTTGTCTGCTTCTTTCTTTGTCACCATGTCAAAATGCCATATCCTGATTGATCCTGCCCAAGCCTTCTCCTCCCAAGCCACGTTGCCACTGACTGGGAAGTTTGTGCTCTCTACCAAGTAATAACCGAGAGAGATTTACAATGCCCTACCATGTCAAACAGGCCACCATTAGGTCGCCGATATGTGTCACTCGCCAACAATCTCCTTGCATTTCAGGAACTCTAATGAATATCAGCTGAGCTGGACCTGGACAGGATGGGGATTAATGGAAGTGGCATAGAAGCCACACTGGTGATCAACAGAGTCTAGTGGCATAAAACTTGTTGGTAAAAATGTAATCAAACTAGCAGCAGTCTGATGCATCCAGGATTCACACATGGTATGATCACAGCCATGTCCCGGACTAAAGAGCCTGTTTGCATCTCCTGCAAATGTTCCACGCGCCATTGTCAAAACAGTTGGACAGAAATGTTAGAAAGGCTGCCTGAAAATAGAAGACACTGAGCTTCCTGCCAAACTTGCACCCAGGGATGAGGAATATCACTTTAAATGCCTCCGGATGTGCTATAACAAAGCAAGACAGGCTGCATCAATGGACGCTCATGAGGAAGAGGTTCAGCTGTGTGGCATTTTTTTCGCAGAATTGCTGGCCTTCAGAGGAAACAAGTGGTGATCATTGTTCCTCTGTGGTCAAACTGGCAGACCAGGTTGACCTATACCTGCACAGAGTTAGACTGGAACAGCTAGGTGTCACTGTGAGTCATCGAATCTGCACAACCAGATTGAAGAACAGGATTCTCTCTGTGTTTCCAGACTTAATGGAATACTCTCAGGGGAGAGACATGCTTCTGATATTTCAGGAAGATACTGCAGATTCTTTCAAAAACACCCATGACCATAACAGTGATGTCATGCATTTGGTGAGAGCAGTAGAAGTGGTACACAGAGATATGTTTGACACCAAGTTCACCTTGATGCTCATTCCTTCCCAATTATCAGAAAGGGTGTTTACCACTATCTCTTTTTGCTCTATTGAACATGATCTTAGATGTGGCGAACATCAAGCACAGAATCAGTTTGTGGAAACAGCTACTATTACCACTGCTCTAACGGTCTCGCTGGTCTTGGACAGTGTTAAGCATCTATGAGCAGCAAAGTCATTGGACACAGTGTGTCACAGCCATGACTGTGTCAGTGCCTCTTCTACTCTACGTGGCTCTGAAAATCCATGCTGTCACATATATGAGAGGGTTAATTGACACACACTTCAGTCTGGGGATGTGTGTGTCATATGATCACTTCTTGCAAGTGATTGGATGAAATTGTTAATAGAGTCTGCAAATACTTTAAGAAAGAAGAAGTGTGCCCACCAAAAATGTGCAATGGTCTCTTCACAACAATCACAATCCAAGTTCTAGTGAGGACTCATTTCATGGCACTGGTATCGTTTTGATAATGCATCCTACACGTGAATGTGCAGGCACCGACCATGTCATGCTTGTTATCAACAGGTCCACACAATATACCAGGTCAATCATTCTTTTGCCACAGACATACACCTGTGTGCTGCACCTATCTCAAGGTATGAAGCAATTCACAGCCGCTCCAGTGAATGGCCTGGTGAGAGACCTTGATTTCCAAATAAGAATAAAAATAAAAGATGAAGAGTATGAGTGATTGAGAGCAGTGATGATAGCTTTAGAAAAGCATGAGATATCACAGCATGTTGGGTATTGTGATCTTCCTATCATGCTGACATCCACCAGACTGTGATCCCACCTGCAGCTATTAATACACCGTTGCCTTTGTTTCTGGAGAATGATTCACCTGCTGCCACGATAAGACATTCAATGGACATTGTCAGAGCAGTATATAGTCTACCAACTGAACCTTGGCAGTTGCCTGCCTACTGTGGACCAACCTTTCTATGCCTTAGCCAAGTAGATGCAGTGAACGTGGCTGGTCAGCCATGGAGAGGACCACTTTATGGTCATGTTTGGTTGGCTCCACATTCAAATGTCAGTCTTGAAAGTAGACGTCTTCATCTGTGTTGAACAATGTAGCTATATACCTCAGATCAAGAAGCCATCTATACACCTATTACTCACCTTTTCTCCCTAAGTCTTTCCGAGCACCATTTTCCAATCAACTGGAGAGTTCACTTGAATGTTCCCATACATAAAGCAGGTGATAAGTCAGTCAATAGACTGATCTCCCTCCTCCGTACCATTTACCTTGTCTTTGTGAGCATTTAATATATTTAAAAAGGCCTCTTTATTAATAAAGCAATCTGCTTGACTCAATTTAGATTTTGGAAAGAAATACGGAAGAGGTCAAAGCATAAGAAGACATATCATTAACAAAGATCAAGAACAGAAGGTAACTAAGAACACTTCCCGGGGGGAAAATTACAGTATCTGAGATATTGGCCATTTAACGACACTAGTTGAAATCTAGATGAAATATAAGCAATGCCATAGATTCCCAGTGATGCCAATGGAACATAACCTATGGAGAAGCTCATCGTGAAGAACCCTATCAAATACTTTGCAAGAATCAAGATAGATTACATTGCCTTGCACTTTTTCATTTAAAAAGCTGCTAGTAAAATTTAGTAGCTGCTGGGTGGTAGAGCAACTTTACTTCTCTGCACTAATGATACTAAGTGTTTCAAATCAATAAAATCATCTGATGCAGCTTCCCCACAGGAAGATTTATCTTCTTTATATACCAAAGTGCCCGTCCTTTAATAATAGTAAAGCCACCTTATGATGAGCTTCTGTATAAATCACCATTACCTCATCAAAGGTAGAATGAACACCAACAAAAGTTCCATCAAAGATGTAGGAGTAGCCATAAAACTTGATAAAGGTGGGAATCAGTCTCAACGAGTCTGGAAAATGTGCTTGTGGTTAGGATTTTGGCACTGTATGAACTTAATATTACCTCAAATGTCTGTGTGCTCTCTTTTGGTATTAAAATTAAAAAGTGCAGGTTTTCAGACTGCTTCCCCCCATAATATTTGCCTATTATATATCCAACTAAAATAAGCCTGGAGTCACATGGTAATTCCTGGATGAACTCTAAACATATAATAGTGATCAAAGTGATAGTTGCATATTGTTATGGTGAGACTTAGGCTATAACCTCCCATGTCCTTGAAATAGATCCAGTCTCCAATGTTCACTTCAGAAATGCGGGCTTCACAGATTTTGTTTCCACTGTCACAAGTTGACCCCCAAATAAAGGTTTTGTGATAGTTGCAGGATCTCAATATGTCCTGCAATAGAAAAGTTGAGAAGTTTGAGTTTCGTTAATTTTTTCCCCCCCAGTACTATAACACTGCGTGCAATACAAAAATCCTGTAATATTTGCATACCTGGAGGACAATAAGGGTTGGTTTCATTATTTCATAGAAACAAATAAAGAATGAACCATGTATATATACCATCATTTACATGGTAGTTGTACACTGGCTCTTTTCCACTTTTTATAGTAACTCTCTTCCCAATCACATTGACAGCAATGGAATAGACAGAGGTAGGAAAGAAGAACCCTGTATGCATTTAAAAAATATATATATAATATATATACACCAGATGTATACGTATGTACACATGTTTTTATATGGCTTCAATATGCTATGTTAAAGTATAGGGGCAGCAAAATAATTTTTTGATTGGTTAGGCTAGAAATGCATGACAAACCTTTACCCTGTATAAAATGTTAACAGTTACTACAAGTTATTAGTTCTGATCAAGATTTGATTATATTAGGATTTGAATGGGCCCTAAACTAGTCTCCATATAAGGAACAAATAAGTTCTAATATATTTTAGCATGCAGATCATTTCTAGCCTCTGAGAAGTGGATAATGTCTCTACTCTGTATATGAACTGATTTGACTCCAAAGCAAGCTAAACTCAAGCCATTCATAGTGTAATTTTTAGATTATGTCATGGCTTGTTGACTCTTCTGTTTCTGGAATAGTTCCTGATGGTGTGGAAGGTACAGATATCTGTCTATTGGGAAACCACTCTGAATCGCTTCAATTTGAAGGGGAAAATGACGTACTTCAATACATGGATTTCTTTGCTGCAAATTTCTTCTAGACAGAACTTTTGTTTTCTTGATTCAATGGAGCCAATTCTGTTAAACTAAAACTAATTTATTTTCATTCTAATGGTAATTTGTTCATGTACTTTTTTACACAATCAACAATTATAGTGGTGCAGTTTATTGGTATTATTCATTGTACACACCTACCTGGCTCAGTAATGACCTTTAAGTCAGGAAAATCATGGAACACTTCCAGGCCACTGTTGATACTCACAGCCATGTTCTTGAAGAGGTCTTCTGACATCTTGATTCCGGGAAAGCCTCCTCCTATGTCAAGGAGGGTCATGTGGTGGCCCACACTGGCAGCATAGTGGAATACCTCAAAGGCCAACTCCATTGCATGCTGGTAAGAATGTGGGTCCTTACCAAAATAACCTACATGGAAACTATTAATGATTGTAATAAATACCTAGATAACTCTGTAGTAAGTGGTGTAGTATAAGCAGCAGACAATATTCAATACCTGACTCCTACTACATTCAAATCCAGTGCTAAAGCAGTTTGGAGTAGATCTCTGGCCTCTGACATGGTGCAGCCAAACTTGCTACAAATGATAGTGGAGAACTAGCAGATTCTGCGACAATGCGCAGGACAAATCTGGAATGAAAGAAGCCAGTAAAAATGTTACGGATATTAGTACTGCATGGATTGAAATGTTGATGAAGAGATTGCATTGGATAGTCAAAGACTAAAAAATGCCATTTTAATTTACATGTATTGCCAATAAAAAAACCCACCAATCACGTGCATAACAACCATTGATCATCGATGATAGAGATTAGCTCAGATCACTTTGTGAAAGTATATAGGATTGGTAGTCCTGCCACACAACCAAAAGCGTCCAATTATACTTAATTTTTAAGAAGATCTTGAAACTATTGTTTCACACCAAAGTATTGAAAATAAATACTTTGGTGTGACTAGCAAAAAAAGAAATAAGGCTATATAGAATTTTATCAAATTTAGAATGAAGACGAATGTTATAATAATTTTTTTTTATCTGTCAAATTATTTGACCATCAGCCTTTCCAGCAGTACAGTATATTACTAGTTGGCATAAGTATTGGCCAGAGTAATTATGAAAGTCAACAGTTGCATTATCTAAGCTATGTGCTGAAACTTTAGAAATATATAGCAGAGAGCAAGAGTTCTACATACACAGTGCTTAATCTTTCCAACAATTATTTACCTTGTTAACCTGTGGCCAAACCTGTTTTATGTTGATTGACTAGAGATATGACTGGGCTTGCATGTAATGAATGTGGGTGTGGTACAACTCCAATGTGCCATGAACATGTCACAGCTAACATGATAACTATATTCTTCAAATATGTTTAATGTTTTGAACAGATGAAAATAGATCCTGAACCCTGTAAGAATACTTGCCTGTCTCCTTCCTGCCTCTAGCACCATCTTGTCAGCTGGTTATATCCGGTAAACCTGCATTATCTATTAGGACATTATGGAATTATGCAATAAGTGCCATTGTGTTGTGTATCACAACATACTCGTGTCATTATCAGTACCATAGCATTGGCGGTATATAATTTCGGCTGCCTGTAATATCCACACATCAAGCACACCAGTGGAAACCCTTCATGATCGATCTAATCTACCTCGGGTTCTGATTGACTTGAAGTCTCTCTAACCATCAGTATCCATTTTCAGCAAACACACTCCTGACATGTTTGCATAATTCATAATTTCACAATGGCCACACATGCACGGTGCACCTGTAGGTAGAGTGATTAGATACAAAGCTAGCAAACAGCGCACCAGCGATACTGAATTTACTAGCTAATTGTTTTGACTAGCTCTATAGGCTTACCAGTTGGTATTGAATTGAGAAGTCTTCCACTCCATTGGGAATCCAGATTCCATAACAGATGAATCATTATATGATGACATATAGAGGTAACGTTCAACTCCCTCTGCGTATTGTTCATCCAACCTCCTGCATCTTCCTGGCTAGAGATGTCTGAAAAGATGCAGATAAGGTCTTAACTCAGAGCAGAGGTAGTCATGCTACCATTTTCAGAGGGAGTACCTTAAATGTCGTATAAAAACCACCTACTCGACAATTTTTCCCCCGGGATGCAGAATACGATGCTTGAAGAGAAAACGAAACATCTGAAAAAAATGTTCATGAATTAAATTTTTTTTAATTCATTATATGCCCTCCCTTTAATATACATATGCTTGTGATCATGAATTGTGAGGCATAGACAAGCTCTCATAAGCTGCATAGGCTATAACAACCAGCATTTATTTACGGCACAGTATGGATTCATATCTTACTTTATCAGGCATCCTCTTCCTTGCTTGTGTAGTGTGTAAAGGGCATTACATCATAATTATATAATGCATTCATAGACATACTTGATCTTGTTTTTAATCTGAAGGTTTTGAATGCTAAGTTTAATAGTAGTCACATTGTGAGTCAGAGAGTGAGCATGTTTCCTGATCTCCTGCCCTCGGGTATGTCTCACTTGTGGGTGAATGAAGACAAGGAAGTTGATTCTCCTTTCCCCATCTTATGCTCTCCTGTCTTACTACTCTCCCCCTCTCGTCCACTTCCTCCTCACCTCCACTTTGTCCCCATACCTTCGTTTCTCTTCTCCTATTTCCTTCCTCTTTCTTTCTCTATTCCCATTATTCCTCAGCAGTTGCCTCCCATCTCCATAACAGCATTGCTCTCCTCCTCCTCTGCATGGTCCACTGTGAACTGAGCAAGAACCACAGCAGTGACGGCAATCATCACACCATCAACAGAGCATGCCACACTTACAGCACCATCCATGACAACAAGATCTATCTCTCCAAGACAAGTGGGTTGGGTCTGGTAGAGGAAGGAGGGGGATTATACAGCAGGAATAAGGTGCAAATCATTTTTCACAGTAGATTCCATAATACAAGAGTAAAGATATGAGGATATATCTCAGATGATTTACTGCACTCACTGCACTGACTTTCGTGTTATTAAAATAAAATAAAAAGTATCAAAGCTTTATCTTTCAATCAGCTTTTGTTGCTGTTTTTTTGTTGTTGCCAACTTTCAACCGAATGCTTCTTCAGGACAAATGAAAGAATGAACACAATGCAACATGTCCACACCCACCGACTACGTGTTTCACTCAAAATGCACGTGATGTAAGAACACTCTGAATGATGGAGTGAATAAGAACGGTAATTTATCAGACAAATAATGATGGGCATGGTTTCACATGTCTTGATAGTCGAGACCCAGTGATCCGGTACCTCTCTAGTCCTGCATCTCCACTGGTGCTGATCCTTACCGTAAAGATCTATGTGTGACAAGTCATGGATTATGTGGTTATTCAGATTTGCGAGGTTTCAGATTACATGCATGTATATATGACCTCTTTCATAATGACGTGGACCTGTCTACCACCTCCCTCCTCCCCCCCTTATCTCCCTTGAATTTGTTTGTTTGAGGACTTCATTTGTAGCCGGTCGTGTTTCATTGGTCTTGTGACCTGCCATTTTGATTTTTTTAAGGCCTCATGGCCAGCCTTATGGTGGGGGTTTCCTATGCTGCATCCTGCAACTCTTCACCACACACACACCCCTTCTCCTTTCTGGAGATCCTATCAACCTTGCTAAGTGCTCTGCTCGATGGTATTGTACCTTTGTGCCTTCTTCTCGTGGGGGTCATACCCTTGCTGCCACATGTCAATACACTCTGTTGTGCTAGCTCCGATTGTAATTTCCCTCTACTGTTGTCTAATTCTACCTCTGCTGCATCCCCCCCACACACTGATCCCTAATCACCTGGCCCTTATAGCTACGTGCAATGGCTTAAAGGATTACCCATGGTTACCCATTATTTCTGAGCCAAGGGACAACAGAGAGATGAGAATTTATGGCTCTAATGGTATTTTTCACCCTGACCAACTGCAAGAACAACATACTAGCTTACCCGTATGCATAGAGGCTGCCATTCTATCTGCCCTTGCAATCACCGGGCTGCTGTGTCTCATACTGTGGCCACACGTCATCACTGTGGCTTCCAACTTGCTCAGCTTCATATCTTCTACTTCTAGTGGGCCATCCTCTCTAAGTCACCCTGGCGACATCTCAAATTTGTGCCTAAATGCTGTTTTGTTCAATTTCAGTTCACTATGTTAGTGACTGTTGTTTGCAGTATACTGCAACACCTTGTGGCTACGCCCACCCATTTTACGGCTATTAACCTGGGATCAATTAACCTTCATTATCAAATAATAATTATGCTTGTGTGTGTGCATGTGTGCATGTATATGCATCCCACTACTGAGCATACACAGGGCAACACATAGCAATTATCAGAATTGCCTCAAGCCCAAGGTAGTTACTGCCACAGAGGCAGAGAGGGCAGAAAATTTAAATAGAGTGTAAGAGTAAGAATTACTAAAAAGAGAAGAATAGCATTACCACATGAGAAAGGAGAGCAGTGTTAGCAGACAATGGAAGAAATATTCAAAGAGAGCACAACAGAAACAAGCGAGAAGAAAGTGCTAGCAATGTAAACTTCTCCATTGAGCCAATGTCCACTCTGTGCCAGGCATTGTGTTGCTTTTAATATGAAGACCCTGAACTGCTGCCACAATGGCAAGATTACTTTCTGAGTATCCACTAACACTGCAAGAACTATCTGTGGAAACTATCAGCAAAGCAAGCAATTATCAACAAAACATAAGAGTGCTTCTGCTTCACATCTAATACAAGTGCATTACTTGACATTATAGGTAGGACGTTTATTCTCACATGGTCAACTGTGATGACCTCAAGGCCTGAGCTCTCAATAATGGACTGCCACTGAGAGATGCTGAAGGAGGTAAGTGCGGGCATTCACCTCCCCAGTTCTTTGCCTTATCCTGAGGCTGAGCTCCTTCAGGAAAGCCATCGACCTGTTCCGGATGACCCCAATGACTCGATGGTTACAGGCACAAAAAAGTGGCAAGGATCTAGGCTGGCATACTTGGCCACTTTTTTCTCCTCAGCCATACAGCCACAGCTCCAGGACCGCTCACTGCTGCACCCCGATATGACTGGGAAAACGTATCTGGACAGGTTGCATCCCATACCAGTTGCTTGCCATTCTTCCATGGCACCATGGTTACCCCATCAGGTCTTTTTCCGTCAGAACGAAAGAGACCCGACGGTTCAACCTGGAAGGGGCACCGGCAGATGACAATGCCCAGAAGATGATGTCATTCATGGCGGTATGAAGGTAGAAACATCTTATTATTATTATATTATATTATTATTATAGTTATTATTATAATTATATTGTTATAATTAATAATATAATAATTATTATAATTATTATATAATAATATAATTATTATTATAATTATTATATAATAGTATAATTATTATTATAATTATTATTATAATTATTATTAAAATTATTATATTTATTATTATAATTATTATTATAATTTAATTATTATGATGATTATTAATTATCATTATAAAATTAAAATTAAATTATTATTATTATTAATTATTATTATTATTATTGTAATCATCTCAAATAATCATCTCAAATAAATCTCTCAGTTGAGATAATGAAATTACAATGAGCTTCTCAATAAAACTTGCTCTCTCAGATGTTTCAACTAGTTACTATTATGTTCTACTGTAGGCCTTGAGATGCTAAGACTAAAGTTTACCATGGAGCTTGAAGTGGATGGATTGTTGCCCTTTCTCGATTGCTACCTACACAGAAAGGAAGACAGAAGGCTAACTGCAACCATTTACAGAAAACACACCCACACCAACTAGTCCCTTAATTATAGATCACATCATCCTATCTATGTCAGAATAGGAGTAGTGAAGAGCTTGTATGATACAGCTAGGAGGGTAGTGTCGGAGAACGAGGACCTACAGGAAGAACATCATTTGAATAGGGCCTTTATACAGAATGGTTATCTGCAAGCCTTTCCTCTATTGATACACCTAAACACAGAAAGGATGGTAAGTACACTGATACAGGCATCAGGGGTCTGAAAAGATGGATACTATGGAAGTAATTCTTTATTCAGACCGGAAAGAACTCTGAGGACACAACTGAGAAGAGTAAAGGTTGAATTATCAGCTAATATGCACTCATGCATTGTATACCGCCATCTCTTGTGGCTGTGGGAAAGGATACCCATGGAAGAATGGAGATCAGAATGAAAGAACATCAAGATGCCTGAAAAAAGTGTAACTGAAGAAATGCATGGGACAATGGGCGTCCTACTTTGTGGTGAGTAAGCCACCATCTTAGACCAGGTCAGAAGACAGAAGGAACTGCTAGTGAAGGAGGCATTGCACATCAGCCTAGCACCAAAGTGTGAGCAGTTCAATAGAGATTGTGGAATGGACTTTCTGTTTATCAGTTCGAGTTATTCATTCTTTGTTAATGTTTCATTAAAGCATGTCTTTTTTATTATTTTTGTAAAAAAAAATTGTTACACTGTTTTGGTGTTAACTGTAAACAGTTATAATTTTTATTCTTGCCACTTCTGGTTCACATGCTGCTCGCGTGTGGTTTGTAACTCGTGGTGGATAGCTATATAGCTACCAGCATATAACACGCCCACGCAAGTCTTAGCAAATCATTATTCCTGATGAAGGCAGAAATCTGTTGAAGAAACAGCCAGAGAGTAAATTTCTAGCGGATTATTGTGAAGGTACAATTAGGTGCTTATAACGCACATCACCAATTTTTCTACGACTTATTTTGCATAATGTTTTCAGACCTGACGAGCAAAGAAAGAAACTAGTCTCAGCAGCTGGAAGCAGCTAGAGATGGCATCTCAAGTGTATTTAAAGGCCAACATAATTATCACTGGACACCCTTCTTTGGCGAAAGGCTCCACTTTGGGATTCTAAGGATATGCTCAGCTGTAAGCATCCTCTATGTCTTGCATTGTTCTTTTTCAATGATGGTAAGACCAGCGCTTCTTAACAAGTTAGCCAAGACAGTTTGAAAAGACAGCGAGACCAGCACTTAACATCTTATTGTGTGCTAAACATCGAGGGCTTAGCATTCAGATTTTATACGATTATCATCATCACAGTCATCACCATCATTGTCATGCACTATGTATACATGGGTTGCAGAAATTCTATAACCATGGCATTGAGAGTGTCGTGTTCCCAAAAACGTCTTCCCCACTGACTTACGCTGGACAGGACTGGCTATGTGTGGTCCGGGGTATCATGCACATCATTTCTGATTACAAGAATGTGACTATTCCATAGCTTGATTCACAATATAAATGTGCAAAAAAAATGTGTTAAGTTGGGGTGTGAATTGTTCTTGCATTTGTATTAAGGTGGAGAGTGTGTACATTAGGCGGTAAAATGTGAAGAAATAGGCAAGCGCATACCCACCAAAAATCAATTTTAAAAAGAGTACAGCTTCCTCTGGCCACTGTCACCGACTAAACCGTCGAGCACTTTCCAATCAAGAACTACAACTGCAGCCATTTCAGGCACTCAGATTTTTAGATACCCCCCACTTTGGCTGCATGTAACTATATTTAGTATCAAAATAGAGCATACAGAGGAATCTATATTTTAAGCGCTTACACAGTCAGTGTGAAGAATCTATGGAGCTCCAAAGTTATAACCACAAGATTCTTTCCATTAGAGTTTGTATTTTATAATTAAGACACCCCCCCCCCCCACCCCCCACTCTGCCCCCTCTCCCCATTCACATGAAAGCAAGTCAACTTATAAAAAAAATATATTCAATTATATCATTCTTTAGTGTTTGACTTTGACCTTACACTCCAACCTGCATTTCCAACATGTATAGCAAAACAAAATTACCATTAGAAAATGGGCTACATTTTTGTATATAAATCAGGACCATAGCATGAACATGTGAAAGATAACCACCTGGTCTGACCCCCTCCCCAGTATGAACTAATGTGAGGTGCATGGATGCCTCTTGCATTGCTCGGTTGTATAGTGTTGCATAGGTGATTGTGAATATGTATTGGTATGTGACTTGTTAGCGGTGCTGTTGTTGCTTGCAGGTATGTTATTGAGTGCAAGCTTTGAGTCATCTATCGTAGTAGAAGTCACTGGTATGGCAATAAAGAAGCAGAGCTGGAGGCTATAAGAACAGAAAATAAGCATGTCTGGCCCAGAGGTTAGAACACTCAACAATGACAGCAAAGAAACGAACATCAGCAATAAATGCAAGAATTAAAAAAGCAACAACAACATATAAGCATTGTTCTTTTTGTTTGTTTTCATTGCACAGGATCTGCCTGGTGGCCAAATATCTGACAATACTGCTCGTCCTGCATGCTGGATGGTGTTGGTAGTTTAGCTAAGCTTGTGCAGAGTGCCTCAGCCATACACTCAAGTAGTGAGTGGTTGGATCGCTGGGCAAGTTGCAACCAAGTACTGGGTCCCTAATTCAGACCTACTGGCAAGTCCATACACTACATTTTTCATTGCATTCTTTAAAATTTGAAGCGTTTTATGCTTTACTTTCATATTAATCTTTCAAAATTTTCTGTCTCTACTCTGTTAATAGTCTCTCTTTGTTTAATACCTTTATGTCCACCTCTCTCTCCATCTCCTTCCCCACTATCTCACTCCCCTCACCTTGCTTCTATGTCCCTATTTACCCTGCCACACCTATCTCCCTCTCCTTCCCCTCCCTATGGAACCCCTCACCTCCTATGACAAGCATCAACCTCCACTTAGCTGTGTGGTAACTGCAAGCAGGAGTTCAGCCTTTCCATAACTAAGCACCACTGTAGAGCTTATTATGGGATTCTGTACTAAGTGCTCATCCAACAACATGCCTGTCCCTTGGAGGGGATGGGGGGATGTGCCAGTACGTGTCTGCAATGCCTGCTATGCAAGAGAGCAGAAACAGGTGGTGAGGACAGTCTATCATGCAAATACCAGAGAGGAGGAAAGCAGTAACAGATCTACACACAAAGTGACCGAGAAACTTCCCAATTTGCATGATGTGACTCATGATAACCACAAAATGGTTGCAACAAAGGAGACACCAAATGCCTCACCAGCCATGCCTAATGAGCCGGCAAAGATTGGTCCTAGCGAGAAGAGCAGAGATGATGGTGGAGAAGCTGCCTATGGGGAAGGCATGATGGCGTGGGTATGTGGGAGAGGTGATGCAGTCTGCCATGGGTGTGGCAACCAGCATGTTTCAGTATTCCAAAGAATTGGTGGTCGAGTCAGCAAGGCCTGTTTACTGGGAAGCTGACATTTAGATAGTACACTGTCATCAGTGCAAAGAAAAGTTCAACCCCAATAACCACCGTCACTCCACCAACCACTGCAGGTCATGTGGAAAGGGATTCTGTAATAGCTCATTCCAGAGGGAGACAGTGCCTAACAGACGTTGGGACTATCCTGTGAGGGTATGCAAGGCCTGCTCCAAGATAATACCACAGACATAAGAGTAGTATCCCTGACATAATATAGAATTGTAATTATAAAATGGCTTATTTCATCCCATTATTACATATCCTAGGTGTATTTGCTTATACACAAGCATGCATGTATGTGGTTGCAGGTGTAGATTCTTCCTTGTATAACTTACAACAAGGTGGTCTTCCACATTTGCATGTTTATATTATATTTATAGTTGGCAGGTCTATAGTGATCTGTGAAGGAATGATTGAGCTGCAGATAAATTATTGAGGGAAGGGAACTGGCTACACAGTAGCACAGTAGTGAACTAGTTAATAAGTGTCATAGGATGTACGGTCTTATTCTCAAAAAGCTCAATTCATTGTCATGCTCTAGCTATGCTGTGAGGACCTCTGGTTTCCCTTCTTGGAAAGAAGACCATCATACAGAATTCAGAAACCAGCTGAAGAGAGTTGTGTTTTCCTATTCTATCACCCAGCTGCCTGACCAAAATGCTTATTTATTCTACCATTATTACAGTCTACAACATGCTCATTATCTGCAGTGAAGTTTCACTCGGACAGTACTAAGTTTTGTTCCAAATACATAACTTGTCGGCACACCTTTAGGCTGTACTCCTACAGAATGGGGCTTTGTTAATTTCTGAGAGGAAGCATAAGCTACAAATGTACCAAGCTATAGAATCACAACATTATTGTGAATGCATTGTGGATTTGGGAACTATATAGCTTGGCAAGATTAATTACTTCTGTGCACTCAATGTTGCAACATGAGGACATGTAAAAGTGGATTTATACCTTGTTGGAAAGAAAACTGACTGTATAATTATGCTGTAGCTAGTTAGTATACGAGACCATAACCAGAGCTGGGGCCACCTGATCTGATGGTACCGAATGAGCAATTGAGTGTGAAGTAAGGGGGAGAAATGTAAAATATGTACATGTAATAGATTGACTATGGTAAAAAAAATACTCTTGGAAATGCCAATGAAGCTGTCTCTCTTGTGCACCTCACCTCATACTGGCTTTGGGCCAGGTAGTGAGAGATAGGTATAAATGTGGAGAATAATCTAAATATAAACAATAGAGGGAAAATTGAATTCATCTCCATTTCTGCATTGTCTTCTCTTTAGTAGTTTGACTATTCTGGCATGGAGCTCTGCCGGATGACCTCACTCTTCATGTGCATCTCATTTTTAGGGGAAGCTGCTTCCAAGACCTCTAGCCATATTTTCATACCACACGAATGAATGAAATCAACTTGCATCAGTCTGTTGGAGTGTGTAGGTTTTGGTTAGTGGAGCTAGCTGTGGTTTGTGATCATGCTTACTCTGCAGCCTGCAAGAGCTTGCTCAAACCCATAAGCTCTTGCTGCTGCAAGTTCAGGCCTGCACACTTTGATATGTGTTAGTGGTCTGTGCAGTTTCATTTTAAGTTTGTGTCATCCCCAACTCTAACTGCCTGTACCTTGGGTATGGTTGTACGTATGCAACAGTTTTTAGATCTATCTTTGGAGCACATATCGAGTTCAGAGAGTTAACTGAGCAGAATTCATGGAGCTCCAAAGTTGTAACCACTTTTTTTAACACTTCGTAAAAATATGGTATCCGCCACCCTTAAAATTAACAAAACCATAAAACTTGACATAAACTAACATTGGCTATATATATTATGTATATGGAGTCACTTAGAAATTCCTGAAGATCCCTAAACTTATATACAGTGAGTAAGGTCTCCTCATATTGTTATGGCGACTGAACACATAGCTCTCGTTGAGGTTGAACCATCAGATTCTTGAACTTTTCACTGTCAATAGAAGCGATAAAAATATAGCATGAGAAAGAATGAATGGCACACTTTACCTGTGAGATTCTCTAATGTAGTAAAATGAAGGGGAAGCATTGAATCCATTGAATGTTCTATTCAGACTTAGGCTATAACCTCCCATGTCCTTGAAATAGATCCAGTCTCCAATGTTCACTTCAGGAATCCGAGCCTCACAGATTTTGTCTTCACAATCACAAGTTGGCCCCCAAATAAAGGTTTTGTGGTGGTTGCAGGATCTCAATGTGTTCTGCAATAGAAAATTAGTTTCACATTGGATGCACTTTTTCTCTGTTTCAATGCCACGACTCTTCATGGACACAAAAATCCTATAATATTTGCATACCTGGAGAACAGTAGGGGTTGGTGCCATTGTTTCAACGGAACAAATGGAGAAGGAACCATGTATACCATCATTTACATAGTAATTGTACACTGGCTCTTCTCCACTTTTTATAGTAACTGTCTTCCCAATCACACTGACAGCAATGGAATAGACAGAGGCAGGAAAGAAGAACCCTGTATGTATTTTAAAAAGAATATGGCAGATATATGCCATCAATCTGTTTCATTATGCTCCATATCATTATTATGTTTAAAGAATAAGGGGCTCTCCCTATTTGCACAAGATCAAACTCAACGTCGAATAGTATTCAAGTATAACAATGCACACGCAGACTGGCATTATTCAGTCTGCGCATGCGCATTCGTATAATACACTAATGACATGACATGATATAAATTGGCGTGTGCATGCATAGTCATTATCCTAATTGACTGTAATTAGGCATGAATAGAGTTCCTAAATGTCCAGTATTCTCTACCTCCCCCCAAGTCTATGACTCCGTCGAAGACTGAGAAGAGGACGTTTCGTAACTCGGAGTGGACGATGCAGAGTACAAGGTCGGGGCAGTACGGAAGCCTAGCCTGTTTGGCCTGCGTCTGGTGCGGGTGGATCTTCTGATCCGAGGTGGGGTGGGGATGTTGGCAGCATCCAAACTGCTCGAGGGTGTCGGGCTGCATGTCGCTGTAGCTGTCGGGTCTGGTATTGCTGGGGGAAGTGGTGGCAGCGGGTGAGCCATGATGTGGGTGGATGTGAGAGATCCCGATGGCACTGCCGTGACTGGTGTCCGGGTCTGCATGTCCTCCCGTGCTGTGTGTCTGGGCTGCGGCTGCCTGGTCGGGACATAGCTTCTGAGGAAGCGGCGGTTGCGTAGGGTCAGCCTGCCCGAGCCGTCTACTCTGATGGAGTACTGGTAGAACTTTAGGACCTCCACCACGACTCCCGTCCTGTCCCATTTGTTGGGGCGAGGCCCTGTCTGATTTTGAATGTGTACCCTGGTGCCAACCGTCAGTGGAGGGAGAAGCTTGGTGTGCTCTCTCCAGC
Source organism: Cladorhizidae sp. MBARI D1340-BT2 (assembly GCA_028752905.1). Classification (NCBI taxonomy): domain Eukaryota; kingdom Metazoa; phylum Porifera; class Demospongiae; order Poecilosclerida; family Cladorhizidae; species Cladorhizidae sp. MBARI D1340-BT2. The sequence continues at coordinate 17,031,227 of JAQNBH010000015.1, forward strand.
ACTTGTCAGCCATGGCATGCTTGGAGCGGAGTGCCCTCTCCCGGATGTCCAAATTCTGCTTCCACATGGTGTGGAGATCAAATCTGTCCGGTAGGTTTGGGATCAGGTCTTTCACTGGTCTACCGAACACACACATGGCAGGCGACATCCATGTGACTGGGTCAGGGGTGTTTCGGTATTGTAGAACAGCCCTCTGAAAGGCGTCCGAATCCAGGTTGCCGCTTGCTGTGACGTTGCCTGTAATCAGGCGCTTCATCGTCTTGACTCCCACCTCGGCCCGGCAGTTACTGTGGGGGAAGGCCACCGAGCTGAGGCGGTGGTGAACTTCCCAGTCTCGCAAGAACTGTGTCGTTGTGGAGGATGTGAACTCTGGTCCGCCGTCCGTCGCCAGCTCGTCGGGGATGCCGAATGTGGAGAAGATGCGCCTCAATTCCTTGACCACTCCCTTGGCGCCGTCTTCTGCGTGGTGCACAATCGGCCAGTTTGAGTATCGGTCTACCATGACAAGGTATTGCCTGCCCTGGTGGTGGAAGCAATCCACGCACAGGCATTGGAATGGGTAGTCAGCCATGGTCGGTGGGACTGGAGGCATGGCAGCCTGTGAAGGAGCCATCCTGTTGCAGTGTTCGCAGGCAGCTCTGGTGGCGTGGATGTCTGCCGTGATACCAGGCCAAAATATGGAGGATTCAGCCCTGGCTGTCATTTGTGAGGTGCCCTGGTGGGCTGCGTGTAAGGAGGATAGGCATGTCCTCCTCAATGCCTGAGGGACGATGATCCGGTCCTTATACACTGCCACCCCGTCCGTGGTGGACAGGTGACGCCGGTGAGTGTGGTATGCCTTGAGGCACGGTTTGAGGGAGCACCGCTGATCCGGGAATCCCTCATCAATGGCCTCCAGGAGGATCTGCATGTCTGCGTCGGCAGCTGTGGCCGTCTGTATTTGCTCCCAGGTGGTTGGCTGGGTGGATGACAGTGCGTGGATCAGGGAGTCCTGGATGACCTGCTCCATCATGTCTGCCTCCTCGTCGCAGTCGTCTGTGGAGACGCCGGACATGAGCATGGATGGGATGGACGGCCGGATCTGAGTCTGGTGGCTGGTGATGGCGTGGACGTCATCCGGTAGCACCATTTTGGCTGGGGTAGAGGTACCAGTGGGGTATCGGGACAGGGCATCCGGTGTCTTGTTACGGACACCGGGGATGTGGAGCATCCTGAACCGATACCGGAGTGTCCTCTCCTTGAGATTTCGCAGTCGGGTGTTCCCGATCTGGTCGATGGCGCGATCGCCGAATACCTTTAGCAAGGGTTTGTGATCGACTGCGATCGTGAGGTCCTTGCATCCGAGGACAAAGTGGCGAGCCTTGTCGAGGGCGTCAGCCACTGCCAGTGCTTCCCCCTCGATGGGGGCGTAGCGAGATTCTGCAGAGTGTGTAAATCGAGACCCCACGAGTGTGACCCTCCAGCCTGTTTTGCAACAGAAGATGTCCCTGGACGGGCAGCCACAGTGTTTTTGAAACAGCCAGTAGCCCACACCGACCCTAGACCAATCCGTGGCGAGGCAGGTGGGCTTCGACTTGTCAAAGATCTCGACCCCGTGCTTGATCTCCTGGGCGATCCTCAGCCTGGACTCTTGGAATGCGGCGTCGTGGGACGCAGTCCACTCGAATTTCCGGGTTAGCTTCAGTAGCTCCCGGAATGGGGCCATGGCTTCAGTCATGCTGAAAGTGTAGGCGACCTGGTTGACCAGGCTGAACCAGGATCTGACGTCTGTCAAGTTCCTGGGGGTGGGGAAGTCAGAGATGGCCCTCACGTATTTCTCGCACGGTCTCACGGTGGTGGGGGTGATGACGAAACCCGCGAACTCCACCTCATCTCTGGCAAATCTGAATTTGGTAGGATTGAGCGTGATGCCGTTGTTGCCACAGATGTCGAGCCACTCGACAGCCTGACTGTAGGCGTCCTCCACGGACTGCGACCACAGCAGGGTGTCGTCGATGCATTTCGTCTTGTGTTGTATATGAGCCACGATGTCATCGTATCGACTGGTGTACCCGTCTCCTGACGCGCTGTATCCCTGGGGGGCGGAGCAGTATCGATATCTCCCCCATGGAGTGATGAATGTGGTGTAGTGGCGGTCAGCTGGGTCGAGAGCGACAGAGTGGTATCCATTCCACGCATCAAAGATCGTTTTCTTGGTGTGGTGCGGGACCGATCTCGCCTGGTGGAAGGGAGACTGCGTGTGATGAGTCTCCCTGGTGGCGTGCCAGTTGAGGGCCTGAAAATCGATGGTCCGTCGGAGTGAGCCGTTCTTCTTGGGGCACACTATCATGCGATGGCACCACGTGACTGCGGTTCCGACTGGCACCTGCTCCAGCACGCCCAGCCTGACATCTCTGTCCAGTCCCGCCTTGACCTCCTCTTGCCAGTGCAAGGGCACCGGGATGGGCTTGTGGTGTACGGCAGGGATGGCGTCGGGGGCGATCATCAGCCGGAGAGGTTTTCCGGTCATGAGTGGGAGCGGCTGGTGCTCGCACGTGTTAAACGTGCTAGTGCCGTAGACGTGGAGGAGGTGCTCCTCCAGCTTTTCTCTGTTCTCCTCGGTGATGGGGAACGGTGGGGGTGTGGGCCTTGTTGGCGGCTTCTCACGTTTCGGGCAGCTGCACTTCTTCGTGCGCGCGATGCCCTGGTCAGGGGTGGCCCTGGGTGTGCCTCCTGTGTTGCTGATGGCGGCTGCCGAGTCAGGGAAGGAGGGCTCGACGATCCCCAAGTCAGCACAAGCTTCTCGACTGATGTACAGCTTGTGGGCGTCGACGTTGGCAGTAACATAGACCATCTGCGTCGTGGTCCTTGTCGTCCGTGGCTTGGTGAGCCGCACGATGATGGCTCCCTGGACGTTGATCTGGCCCCCGTTGGCTGTCCGCATCTTCTGGTTGACCGGGATCAGGTCAGTAACGGGTAGGCGTAGCTCGGCCAGGATTGCGGTGCCCGCGAGGCAGCTTTGGCATCCTGTGTCGGCCAAGGCTTGGGTGGAGATCTGGCGAGGGCCCCCGTTCAGTTGATAACCCGCTGAGGCATAGTCGACTGGGTTGATCTCCGCCTGCAACCGTACGAACGGCTGAGGCTGTGACGGGCGACGAACCAGCGCTCTGGTGGACCGATCGTACACGTGGTGGCTCATGGTCGAGGTGTCGTGGTCGCCGAGTGCTGTGAGCGTGCAGGCCTCATTGAATACCGCGTTCTCCTGCTGAGTGTCGTCCTGTATCGCCTCACTCCTGCACACCTTTGCCAGGTGGTTCTCTCTGCCACAGTGCTTGCATTCCTTTCCGAACGCGGGGCACCTGGTCCTCCGAATTCTGGCTGGGGCACTTCGGCCGTGCCCAGTGCCCCCACAATACGAGCATTTGTCATCCTTGGAGGTGTGGTCTCTCTGTGCAGGCTCATTCCTGTATGAGTGATCTCGCTGCTGTGTGGGCTTCTTGAGTCTGTGATAACTGCTGTTAACTGCCTCGACTGCCTGGGTGGTAGATAGCTTTGGTGCTGACCTCCGCCCCTCTTCTCTGGCCTCCACGAACGTGAGGGTCTGTTCCACGTCCCTGTCCTGATTTTCGTCGCTCAGGAGCGCCTGCTTGATGGTCGGGTCCGCCAGTCCGATGCACAGGAGGTCGGATACGTTGTGTTCGGAGTAGTCTATGGTCACTTCGAGGCCACATACGCACGTCTGGCTCACATTGTATTTACATATGCTTGCCTGGCCTCTCAGTCTGGCTCCAAACGCCCGTACAGACTCCTCATGTTCCTGACACATGCCGTGAAGTGTCACCCTGGCGACTTTCACATTCTCGCCTCTGACCGCTAGTTTCTTGATGGCGGCCAGCACAATCTCTACTGTCTCCTCAGAGAGGTCCACCCTCGCGTTGCGGGTGAGGTCGTGTCGGAGTCGTTCATCGCAACACTCCAGTAGCTGAAGCACTTGCTCCTCGGCTGCAATTTTGGTGGCCTTGATGTAGTGCCCCCATCTGGACAAGAAGTAGGTCCAGGCCTCTGTCGTGCCTTCTGACGAAATGGTGGGCCTTCTGACTTTCTCAGCCTTCTCTCCAGTCGCTCTCCTGCTATCGTGGGTCTTGGAGTGTGCCATGATGAGTGCTCCCGTTGTTGCATCACCGTAGCCCTCAGGCACCATATAGGTGCAGCTTTCGTGAGGACATTCGATCCCAGCCATGAGAAAGTGGGCTCTAAATGGAGCGTTGCTGTTTGCAGCTGCTTCGACTCTTGTTCGACCCTGTCAAGTCTTCCTGGTCTTCCTGAGTGACTGCCAGCCGGTCTGCGTGTGCATAAAGAATAAGGGGCTCTCCATATTTGCACAAGATCAAACTCAACGTCGAATAGTATTCAAGTATAACAATGCACACGCAGACTGGCATTATTCAGTCTGCGCATGCGCATTCGTACAATACACTAATGACATGACATGATATAAATTGGCGTGTGCATGCATAGTGATTATCCTAATTGACTGTAATTAGGCATGAATAGAGTTCCTAAATGTCCAGTATTCTCTAATGTTCATATAGGGGCAACCAAAATTAATAATTTTTTACTGGTTAGGCAGGAGCACATGATAACCCCTTACCCACTCTTCCTATTTATGTATAAATATCAGAAACAATTTATTATAAGTTATAGTTATGAGGATTTGAATGTACCCATGTATAATGGGTACATACCTATAATTATAATGAACTAACAAAAAAGTCACAGTATATTTTAGCATGCAGATTCATAACCTCTCTACTCTGTATACTAGAGACACAGATTTGACTCCAGAGAGTAGTATATATGCTTAGTACAAAACTACCAGACAGAGCAGAAGCACATTAGTGTAATTTTTAGTGTTGTAGGATGACTCTCCTGTTTTTGGAAAGTTCCTGATGTGGAGAAGGCACAGATATAATCATGTCTATTGGAAAACCGCTCTGAAGAAAAATGAGGTACTTTTAATAGATGGATTTCTTGGATGCAAGTTTCTTTTAGACATAGCACTTTTGTTTTCTTGATATCGAGCCAATCAATAATTGATTTATTTGCATTTTAATGGTAATAATTTGTTCACATCACCCTTTTTACACGATCAAAAATTGTAGTGGTAGAGCTTATGAGTATTGTTATTGTGCATTCTTACCTGGCTCAGTAATGACCTTTAAGTCACGAAAATCATTGAACACTTCCAGACCTCTGTTGATATTCAGAGCCATGTTCTTGAAGAGATCTTCTGACATCTTTTTTCCAGGAAAACCTCCTCCTATGTCTAGGAGGGTCATGTGGTATCCCACACTGGCAGCATAGAAGAATACCTCAGATGCCAACTCCAGTGCATGCTGGTGAGAATATGAGTCCTTACAAAAAGAACCTACGTGGAAACTATTCATCATTATAGTCAATACATAGATAACTCTGTGGTAAGTGGTAAGCAGCAGATAATATGCATTACCTGACTCCTACTACATTTAAATCCATTGATATAGCAGTTTGGAGTAGATCTCTGGCCACTGACATCGTGCAGCCAAACTTGGTACTAAATGACAGTGGAGAATTAGCAGAGTCTGCAGAAATTCGCACGAGTAATCTGGAATGAAAATGTACAAAAAAGACAGTAATAAGATATTAATCTATCAATGAACTCTCAGCTGACATAATGAAATTACAATGCCCTTCTCAATGATTTTTACTCAGTCAATGTTTCAATTGCATTATCAAGGCCATGTGCTGGAATTTAGATAGCAGAGAGTAACAATTAAAGGATCCACTTACAAAGCTCTTTTGCCGCTAACAAATTTACTATAATATAATCTTGCAGAGTGCAAGTCATATTGGTCTGCTCCAATCAGACATCTGTGTCTTCATGCATTTATTAGTTTTTATCACACCTGAAGTTATCGAGGAGAGTAACGATTTAGCTAAAATCAATTATTGTGAGCTAAACAATTGAGTTGAAGATGATAAGCTTGGTATTGTAACATCTACAAAGTTACTTTTAATTAAGCTTGAGGATGAAACTGTTGGGACCTCTGTTGAATGTCATTACGCTTTGTATGAAACTATAGTATCAAAAAATTACTCAATGAGTTTTCTATTGAAGATAAAACCATCATTTCTTGATCTCGAAATCACATCAACTGTCAGTGGAATAATTGCTCTTGCCACTCGCTTTACACAATTTTTAACAGATGAAATTGAATGCTCACAATAAAATTTCAATATATTTGAGTTCGCTCTGATAGCCAACTTCCAAAGTTTGACCTTAAAGAAAATATTGATTACTGTTATGTATTGAACTGCTGTCTCACATTGGAAGTGGTTCCTTTGGTTAAACTCAGCTCATTCGACGATAACGCTTCTTAGAACTTGAATCCTTCAAATTTGGCTATAACTGCTCTGTAGCTAGCTTGATGTTTTACTGTAATGTTGGTAGAAGTCAAGATATCATTAGCCTCTTCCCCAAGACTGTACAGCAGCATGCTGACTTGTTGGGCTAGGCTTTCACCAGGGAGCCCAGAGGCATCATGATATTTCATTTGAGCTATATATATATCTATCTGGAGAAATCAAACAGTTCAGGTGGTTGCAGGTGTGTTTGTATGGTGCTTACCAAAAAAAGTAGAGGGGGAAAGAAAAGGAAAAATGGAAAACGAAAGGAAAAAAAGAAATAAGTGGGCATAGGGGAAAAAAATCATACGAATTTCCAACTCCAGTAACAATTCCTCAGCTTGTAAGACTACTTTGATGTCAATTATCATGGCTAGTAGCTACATCACAAGAGTCTAACCATGACCAACCAAGAAATATTGAGATTGTTTGGTAGCAAGGGCGAAAAAAGAACCTGCAAGGTTTGCAGAGTGATAGGTGGGACTATCAAGAAACTCAAGACTCTGAGTTTTGTTTCTACTGTTCTCAGCAGACAAAAAGAATTTGCTGCCAAAAGGTTTACATAGTAAAAGAGAACTCTACATCAGTCAAGGCTATATTAATTGGAAATATGTTTTTTCAAGATTTAGGTTATAGCTAGCTATAATTATAACTAGCTCTATAGCTAGATCAATTCATGTAACATGTCACCACACTGTAATCAATGCAGGAGATGCCAGCTATTGAAACACCATGCTGATGCTGATTACCAGCTCATAAGGTAGAAATGTTGCAGAGGCGACTGCAGGGTAATGGAACGCTGAGGAACATTCTTCAGTTTCTTGGTAGACAGGGATTGGCATTCAGAGGACATGATCATAATGAGAGCACAGTTACTGCTGCTGAGAAGTCGTCTTCAACCAGTAAATCTGTGGATCATTATAGCGTAAGCTGGCATGCACCGATTAATCGCCACCCGATTTATCGGCACGTGTGGTACGGAAAATGTACGGAAGAATACGGAAACTAGCATAAGCTATTGCCTGCTGGTGCAAGACTCTCAGGGTCTCCAGGTCGGTCTCTTCGTTCTCTTTGTGTTTGTTGAAGATTTGGAAGAGAATACAAGCTATCTTTTCCAGTGCCCAGCTATAAGGAAGAGGTATATAATAGTCTAAGCCATAAGTTTTTAGCGAGAGAACAAGAGCTATATATGTATGGTACAATTGCAGTTAGGGGCCACAATTGGCGTCGCGCGAATTTCCGCGCATTCTACCATCCGCCTTCCGCGTAAATTGCCGCGCATAACATTTTTTAAACAATAAGAATTATTATGATACAATAATAAATTAAACTTTGTAAACATCTGAAATATGATTAATAATTTGTGCAAATGGAGTCTCTTTGCCATACTTTCTCCTCCACAAATATTCTATAAGGTACCCTTCCAAGAGGGGCTTGCTGGTGCCATGAAGCTTCATCTTCCTCTTGGCATTTGTCCATGTTCCCTCGATGGATTGGGTGTATGCACCAGTGACAGGGTCAACAAAATGCTGAGAATGGTTGACTGTTAGGTGTGTATACCCAACTTGACTGAGACTCGTATAGGCTCTCCATTCATCCGTGTGAATCTCTGTGCCAGGAAGCACATACCTCTGGATTACAGGGATGAGCGTGTTGGCATCACGGCAAGGCACAACAGCTAGAAACACTTTATCAGTGCCACGTTCTACTCCTCCTAGGACCCACTTCCCATTCGTGATTCGGCCCCTGTTGTAATTTCTTTTGCCAAATTTAGCTTCATCAATTTCCACAACAGTGCCTGGACCTCCAAGCATGTCGGGATGACTGTCAATATATTGGGCACACACCTGTAAAGAGTGAGGGCAATGAAGTATAATGGATTTATTATTATTATTATTATTATTACCTCTCGTAGGAAGTGGCACCAGTCAACACCTGTGTGTTCAGCGATCCCAACCCACTTCCTAATCTTAATCTGCTGGATTTCCTCTGCCCACAGATAGGTAATCTCTAGGATCTTCTCCAGCGACAGATGACTGCCTTCAAACCATGAAGCATGCCGAATGGACCTCTTCTTCTGGCACTTTCTGTCTGGGCACCTCCACCTGCATAAACAGGGTTGTATTATTCTCTGTCTCATGTTTATAGCTGCACTGTACCTGTACCCATCTGTTTTGGTTACATTCTCCCATCCCATAGCTCCTCCACACCCATGACAAGGCATAGAGTGAGCCAGAAGCCCATGCTGCTTGCACCAAGTGATTATGGTGTCTGTATCAACTAAAACCTCTCTCAACAAGCGCTTGTAAGACCAATAGGTCAGTGGTAGTGCTATAGACATTCTTCCGCTAATAAGTAAGACAGTCCTATAGATTCTCCCGCTAAAACCATGTGCGCTGGTGGAATGCGCGGAAATTCACGTGATGGCCCCTAAACTGCAATTTGCTAAGTTCAGTATTTACTAAGTATCATGCTAACTCTCATTTTGAAAAGTTGTCTACATACCAACCTAGCTATTGTTTTGCATAGCTGATCAAAACTGTAGCCAATTGTTTGCAACAACCTTTTTCATTTCATTATTTTAGCGGACAACACTGTACACCAATTGTTTGCATAGTTGAACAACAACCTTTTATTTCATTATTTTAGCGACATGCCTCGAAAAGGAAGAAAGCGACTTCGCTCTAAGTCAGCTCCTGCTATTTTATGATTCACCAAGATATCTAAAAAGGAAGCAACGGTCCAATGATTCTATGCTGGCTGCCCTAGAAGCAGTAAGAATGGAGCCCCTGTCAAAAGAGCTGCTCTTGAGTATGGAATCCCTAGAACAACACTACAGGATAGGCACCTCAGTAAAATTGTTCACTGGACCAAGCCAGGCCCGATGTCACAGAATTATATGATATCCCCTATTCTCAGTACCCCGCGTAAAGAATCCTAGGATATTTGGCACTCCTGTGCTTAGGATATACGGTCTCCCTAATAGAGTATGCTTTAGGAAATCTTGAACCCCCTGTATGTCGCGTGAAAAATGCAGCTGTTTACAGTTAGAACGGAGAAGAGAGATGAGAAACGTAGTGCTTGTACCATGGAGAATGAGAATGAGAAAATGGCCGAGGAAGAAGACACTGATTCTTCGCAGAAATCTGAGGAGATCATCGATGAGGAGCTACATGCTTACCTATCCCAAATTCTTTATCCACTAGAATCCACCAAACAGGAAAAGTGTATTATCAGGAAGAGGTCCAAAAACTTTCAATTAGTAGATGGTATTCTGCACTACAAGGGCAAGGGAGGGTCTTTGTGGTAGGTAAGCAGTTGTTAATTATAGGTGCTGGGTACAAGAGAACTGCTAGCTATGTATCAATTCATGTCTGACTGTTTTACCATATTGACATGCATGTAACATTCAGGTTGTGTCTGATAACAACACAAAACGCAAAATTTTATAAGCTTGTCATAATGATACTGTTGGAGGCTGTCATTTTAGTTGGGATAAGGTTGCTCCTAAGGTCTCTGCCCGATATTACTGGAAGACATGATTAATAGCTGACTGGGTATGTTATAATGTTATGGCAGCTATTGTACATTGTCGCACCATGAGTATAACAATTTCAGATTATGCTTGTGATTCGTGTTCCTTACATTTCATTGTAGGTAAAACACTGTGAGGTGTGCCAACCCACTAAAAGGACATTTGATCACCCTACATCTTCGTTGCATCCTATCCCTGTGTTTGACACTTGGAACAAGGTTGGGATCGATCTGATAACTTTGCCTCCAAGCAAGAATGGCTACCATTATTGCATAACCCTCACTGATTATTTTTCAAAATGGGTTCAAGCAGCTCCAATGCCAATGAAGGAGGCAAAGCATGTAGCAGAGTTTCTCTACAAGATGATATTTCGCCATGGCTGCCCTTTGGAGATTATTTCAGACCAGGGCAGAGAGTTTTGCAATCAGATGGTAGATCAGCTTGAGGAACTCACAGGCTTTAAGCATAAGATTACCCGTGCCTATCACCCTCAGTCCAATGGCCTCGATGAGAGCTTTAATCAAACACTAAAAGCCCAGCTCCAAAAGCTGGTGAATCACCAAGACAATTGGGATGAACTGCTTGACAACGTACTTTTGCATTTAGGTCCACAATTCCACTAAGTGCACTCCATTTTTGCTTATGTATGGCAGAGAAGCTTGCCTTCCTACAGACATCACTCTTAAAAAGAATAGTGAGGCACACCCAGAGCAAGAGCTAGGTCTCGCAACCAGAGTTGAGCATAATGCTAGAGAAGCTGCATGAGAATGTACTTGCGAACATACAGAAAGCATAGTCAAACCAGAAGCGGCAGTATGATGCTAATCATAACACACATACTAAGGGGGACAAGGTGCTCATTGAGTCCAAGAAAAGTAAAGGTTGGAAGGGGGAAAAACTCGAGTTTAATTTTAAAGGTGCTCCGTATACCATTGCTGAAGACGTTGGAAAGGACGATTTTATCTTAATAATGCGCCCAAGGTGAAAACAGGAATCAATTGTCACCGGCTGAAGATTTAGCATGATCCAAAGTCAGCAAGACTCAATCAGCAACTGGTAAGATTAATAGTATAGACATTGTGGGGTGAAGCCTGAGTAATTATGCTTCAGGTGCAGCTGCTGGGTGTGAACTGCATAGCTACTGACATTATTTGGCATGCTCATGTATGTCAAATTGTGTTGGTGTTAAAATAAATCAGGATGACACACCACATCAACCCGGTCCTGTGAATGATCCTCCAGCTGGTAAACCTCCTTGCTCATCTCAGTCTCAATCAAAGAGGAGGAGGGAATATAACTTTCGAGATGGATTCATCCCCGAAAAAAGAAAAATAATTGATCCTCCAAAGGCAGGGACTGTTTAGTAATTTACCCATGTTGATGGATTACAGTTACCACTCATAAGTCAAAATGATGGTTTTATACCAGTACAGGATGAAAGTATGTATCTGAGGACATGTCACTTGTTAAAATGATCATAATTGCCTTTTTTAATATTTGTTTCACCTTGAAGGTATTCAAATTCATCACATCAGTGGTAATCACTGGATTACTTCCTGCAGTATTGGGAGGGAAATTGCTGTATATGACAGAAGATTCAAAGGTGATCTGAGCTCGTCTTTGACGCATCAATTAGCTTCTCATTTACCGATCTTTGGTCATCAGCAAGGAGGATGGAGAAGATGTTGCCCCCCATCTTATGGTGAATGTTCCACCAGTTCAGCAACGGAGTGGGGTAAATGATTGCGGTGTATTTGCAATAGAATTCACTCTGCACAAATTGCTAGGCGACAATTTGGAAGATATTGAATTTGACAAGTGTCAAATGAGAGACCATTTCCTAGACTGTCTAAAGAAAAGAAAATTTTCACGTTTTCCAACCAAACTAAAGTGTGGGTAGGTCTAAGCATTTCCCATACAGAGAGATTGAACTATTCTGTACCTGCCTGATGCCGGAGACGTATGGGGAAACGATGATCGAGTGTGAACGATGTGAGCTATGGTTTCACACCGAATGTGTCAGCCTTTCATCTGCCCCTGATTCCACTGAACAGTGGTGCTGCACCTCATGCAATGCAAACTCATCATAACTTCAACACACTAGCTATAGCTTTTTTGTTTGCTGTTCTGAGATTATTGTTCTTCAATATTATATAATAATTATTACTGTAAACAGTGCCATTTAAATATATAATAAAATACTTGGGTACTGGGTTTCACTTTTTCTAGAGGATATAACTAACATTATACATAGGGCGTGCCTTTTTTCCTAGGATATTAGGTATGGGGTGCTAAAATTCGTAAGTCCTAACAAATTTCCTAGGAGGATGCAAAAAATTCTATATAGTATATTTGGAATGGGGATACCAATTTTCCTGGGGTGCCATATTTCCTGTGACACTGGTGTCCTATTTAACCAGATGAAGAGACTGAACTTGGAGAATTAACTCAGACAGTAGGATAGATAGGATATGGAAAGAGCTGAAAACAAATTAAGCATATAGCAGAATCAGTTCTCGTGATACATGATAAGGGAAACCTTAAAGGGAGCAGAATCTCTGACGGATGGTTTCGAAGATTTCTGAAGCAGCAGCCACACCTTTGCCTGTGCAAAGGAGATGCTACAGCCAATGTAAGGATGGATGCCATGATGAATCAAGAAGCACTTGACAATTACTTCAATCTTTTGAAAGTGGTGATGGTGGAGAATAACTTGATGATCATCCCAGGGCAAATATATAAATTAATGTGGATGGGTCAGGCATGCCACTAGACCATCGACCACCACGTGTTATGACTTTAAAAGGCCAACAAAAAGTTAGGTACTGTACTTCGGGAAACAAGAGTCATATTACAGAATAAGGTGTGTCAGCGCGGGCTTGTGGAGCTGAAAGAGCATATAAATCAGTAGTGGTCTAATTACATATTCCATTGGACCGAATTTTATTGTATTTCTTGGAGGGGGGGGGGCTACCTTTAGGTTCCTTTCCCCCCTGAATTTTCAGGACAGGCTATACCTCCATTTGTGATCTTTGGCAAAGAGTTTGAATATGGAGTGGACAAAAGGTGAAGTGGGCGGGAACAACATATGGCCTAAGTGATAGAGGCTGGGTTGATACGATGATAATTGGCAGACACATAACATAATTATGTATTGGACATTTAGGATATAACTGAATGGCTGGAAAGAAATACACAAGTCCATTTAGCATAGATTTGACCAGGAAGGCTATCAAATATATAGCAAGTTAGAACAGTAGCTTTTGGGTGGTGGCCAAGAGCAAGAGGATGCTGATAATCATGATGAGGTATTTGCACTCTATTCAGCAAAGGATGATCTGCTACAATTAATATATATTTTTGCTCCTGAATATTGAATATTGCTATACATCAAGGAATTTCAGTGGCAGAGAAAAATTTATTCTCACTGATAATTAACCCTCTCATGGATAGATTTACACAGGGTTCCACCCCCCTTCTGTATAATTATACTAATTTTAACAATATTTTTTCCAAAAAAGAGATGAAGTGCATAACAACCATATTCTATGAAAATGCGATGACCATTTTCCATTCAATATGGTTGCTTAGCAACCTACCACAAATGCAAGAATATCATTAAAAAGTGTTAACATAATTTTGAACTGCACGAACTTATACCATTTATGATGGGATGCATACTATATTGATTTCACTAACAGTATACTAAAAATGATATATATATAACAGGTATATATATACCTGCCATGTTAGCCAACCAAAAAGTATTGACGGTATTCCACTTGGAGGTATGACGGGTATTTAGCCGACAACACAAATCACTCAAACACTTGACAAGCAAGCAGATATTCACATCATAGAAACAGATACCAAATATATTACAGACAGAGTACGGATGATGTTGCCATGCATCAATACACATCAATACACAAATGATGGCAGTTGGGCAGGTGGGTATTGCTACACACATGCACTGTGCATGCCATAGACATAACACTAATTATGCACATAGCACAACACACAAGTAAAAGAATTTATAATTCATATATATGTATATACAAAAAGGTAGGGCTGAGGGGATCACCGGCAGTAATCACATGCTTGTGGTACTTCTCAAAGCACATGTTCATTGTCGTGCATAGGTGAACTTGGCAGAGACGCCAGCACTACCACTAGCTTTAGGCTCAGAAGTGACAGATCTGCTCAACAGGTGCTACCTCGACAGGAGCTATAATGCTTGACACTCATGGACCTTACACAGCTGGGTGCATCGAAGTCACTCTAGAAGTACATTGACTGCACCTCGCACACACTGAATCAGGCCGCCATCATAAGTCGAAATTTGACATCATGGCCACCATAGTTACAGATGCGTTAGGACTTCAATATTGTGTACAAAGCTAGAGAAATTCTCTGGGCATGCGCTAGTATAAGAAAGTTGCTCGTAGCTGTAATGGTTGAATTTTTGGGGGGAAACAAGTTTAGCCTTATATCCGTGATAGGGTTAAAGTTATTTGCCTACTCCTTATGGCACCAGCACCCAACAGTAAGTGAGAATTCATTTTCTGCAATGTAGGGAATCAAAACATATTCGAGATACAATGCTCCAGGAACAATTATGATTATGATTATTCTCATGCTGGTTTCCATTTTATAAAGCCAATTTAGGCACTGCAGATGTATTGATAGATGTGATAACTTCGAGGATTTGCATGCTCTCATAAGGTACTGAAAATGGGTACGATCAATACTTTGGCTCAATGCACAGTGTAAACTGTGCATCTAAAGGACTGAAATTATAAAATTCATTTCTTCAAACAATTTGAAGTTGATCAAATCAAATTTCTCACTATATAGTACACCACTGAACTATGCAAGTAGGTGGCAGCTAAGTTAATTCCACTATCTCAACATAGTGTGAAGAAGTGCATGTGTTTTAGGAATGTTCTTGCATTAACATCATTATCCTAATTTAGAGAGTTTGTTGTACATAAAGTATGTATTTTTTAATTGAATGTCAGTGGCAATCTTGCTGTCTTCTTACCTGGCAGTGGGGTAGTGCTCCTTCACTTTGTGAAGTTCCTGGTCATTATCAAAAGTCATGAGTGCCACTCCTTTCTTGGCAGCATACTTCAGATGGGAGATCTGCTTGATTGTATTGGCATAGATGATGCGATCAGGACTCACTCCAAGGTCAAGAATTGCCTTATCTCATTCTGATATTATAATATAACAATGTTGTCATTTGTATGTATACATGTATACAGCATTTAGATAGATACATAAGAAGAGGTGTAGGAGAGAGGGAAGGAAGAAGATGAAGGGGAAAACAAAAGGCACATGAAGAAGAGAAGAAAAAGAGGCATTGCCTACCTTACTTGCACAGTCAAAGCCTGTGCCCAATGCAGCCAGGATCTTGAGCAGCATCACGTCATCATTGCACTTAACAGCATAGAAAGGTTGAACCTTGGGGAGAGATGCCTCCCACATTGAATGCATATCCATCGCTCTTCCAAGGTCTGTCACAAAGAAAGGATCTTCCTCATTCTGTATAACAAGAGAAAGCACCCCATTCCATGATTAGATCTAGTGTATTAAATATCAACAAACAATTAATCACGTGAAATTTCATTGCAAATTTAATTTGCACCTAGAACTAGCTAGAGCAATATAATGCCCCACTTGTCATACTGAATTTTATCATGTAGCTAACCCCTTTCTTTCTTTTGTATTTAATGAAAGGGCGAATGAAACGAATGTTTCCTCTGTGGTCATCATCAAGAAATTGAGGAAATGAAATTCATAGACAAGCTGTTGCTTTTTGATACAACAAAGCTGAGCATGAAAAACTAATGAATTTTAAAATCATGAAACGTTCAAGAGTATTGTCTCTAGATGTCATAAGTTTTCTTTGTTGACTGTCAAAATCGATGTGTGTGGTGCTTCCAGCAGCTCTGATTAACCATTGCTATATATTTGCTGCAAATCTTTTGGGTTTATCGTCTTCTTCAAGGAGAACACTACTTGCTGATAGAATTTATTTTCTCATAAAATATCTGCACTAAGGCTTCTCTCTCTTTGGAAAGACTGTGGTTAGCAAAATGGGATCTTGTCGAGGAGTTGAATATCTGCATTTTTCAGATTCAGTGTCCTATAAGATAAAGGGTAAAGTGCAATTATACCTAAACAGTGACTGTGTTAAGGGGACATACCATTTTTTACAAAGTGTTATAAAAACTTGTGCTTCTGACTTTAGAACTCCATAGATTCTGCTAACTTCATCCATATATAGCTCAAAAGATAGCATTATCTTGTATGCCCTGTTCAGTTGCATAGGCATAACCATGCCCAACTTAGGGTGTCAAAGTTGGGGACCTCAAAACCTGTGTGCCCAATTCTCAACCACTAATTGAAAAGTGATAACAGCTACTCTATACAATAGTAGGCTCTAGCTGGGGTGGTTTGAATTTTAGGACAATTAATTTTCACCCAAAGCACATGACCATGTACTCAACCACATTTTAGTGTTTCATAATATTCACTATAAATTATAGAATAGGGCTCCCTCTAGCCACTGATACTAATTTCTACCGACTAGCACTTTCCAATTAGGAGGTTGGGAATTTGGACATGCAGGTTTTGAGGTCCTCAACTTTGATTGCCTGTAACTTAGACATATTTATACAGATGCAGCAACATTTATTATCAAAAGGGAGTAACAAAGAGTTATCTTTTGAGCAAGATCATAGAGCGAAGTGTGCAGAACCTTTGGAACTCTAAAGTCAGAACCACAAGCTTTTATAACAGTTTTTTAAACATGGTGTCGTCCATATGAATCTCGCATTGCAATTATTTCAAGCCTGCAGAGAGGCATGACAACCTTCCTAATCCTCAAGATCCAGAACTAAGGTTATGACAACATCCTCCAGCAAATTATAAAGTGAAGATATTGAATATATATACTCTCCTGTATACAACATATAATTTCTTTACAGTTATCAATACAGACCAGAGATATTTACACAATTTTAACACATAAGTATTGTCACACCTCTGTCTGGATAACTTACATCTCTTCCTGCAGAATTTCTGCACCTGTATTGTATGTAATCCTCAAGACTAGTCTGATCTTTCAACTTATCTACACACACCACGTCTCCAGCAATCATTACGGGTAGTTGGCCCAGTAAAAAAGTTTCTTCGACAGACATCGTAACATTTAGTGATGAACTGAAATGTTGCATCAGCATACTAGCCATAATCACGGTAACTGCAGGAAGTGCTTCCCACCGTTTCACAAATTGACGTCATAGACGAAGCTGGACCATCCTGGATACTTAAGGCAGCTGACACCCATAACTCATTAATTGTTTATGAGATAATTGAATGGTAGTATAACTTGGTTGTCCTTTGTCCCCTAGAGGTAATTTTAGTGTCAAAAGACAGCGGCTTTCCAATGATATGCTTCATAATCATTTTCAACCAAGCATAAAATGGATACATTCTACCATGGTCACAATAAAAATTGCTATACAATAATGAGAGCCAACTACCACTTCCCATTTATGAGGTGCTAGAATAAACACTAAAGTGTGCATTGCATTGAGCATTTGCCACAAAACAGATAGGACCTTACAGAATCAACCATCATCAACCATAAGTGGGTCTAACATATCAATGTGTACCTGTACCATAACCCTTCAAATGCAATTATGCTCAATGCAATGCATAGAGCCTAGAATGAGTTTCAGAATGATATTAAAGTTTTCACTGAGATATTATTTTTTGCATGACGTTTTAAGAAACCACTGTTGCAGTTCGATATACCATTTTTACCTGCTCTCCAGTGTGTTTTACACAAACTTGTCTGTCAGATAAAATATTTTGTGAAAGTGGATCTCTTAAAAAAGCCAGTTAAATCATAAGAAAAATGTAGCATGATATTATCATGAAGTGAGTGCAGTCTGTGGCGTGCATGCCTGGGTCTGCATCATCAAGTGAGTGTAGTTTGTGGGGTGCATGCCTGGGTCTGGCAGGTGCATGTAAATGAAAAGATAAAGAAAAAGAAAGAAAAATCCTCCAGGAATGTAGGTCATCCCCTCAGCTGCCACATGTTCCTCATGCAAGTTGACCCTGTCCAACCTCATCCGCCTTCTCCTCTTTGATGTGCTCCCCTTGTACTCGGCCTCCCAAATACGTGTCTCATCCTTGGAGTCTAAAATTCAAGATCGGACCATACTGGAACCGTTACAACAGCCCTCGCAATGCTCCATGCCCAGAGTTGAAGGTGATCACAGCCAAGTTGACTGCCATCTCAACTACGACGGATGAACTGAACTCTGTCTTTGGGCACTGGTTCCAAATTAGGCTGTTGAACGACTCGTTCTGGTTCTGGGTCGCTCCTAGCACACATTGCTCAAGGAAGGGTGTGATAGCTTTTCAAACTCCTTCTTGACAAAGGGAGCAATTATGGCTGGAATGGTGGTCCTGTGTGGAGGTGGTGGCTCTCCTTTGGCCTGGGTACGTTTGAATTTGCACCAGGATGTTGGTCCAATGGGGCTGAGGAAGTGCTGAGGATCTGCATCCATTGAGACAGAGTTATAAATCGCCATGACTTCATTCTGCATTGCTAGAGCATCACCTACATTGGAACAGATAGTCTTGCCATAGTAGTGCTGAAATTTATTCAACAGAACTTCCGTGAGGCAACCCTTTTCCCCCATCACGAACTGCCCTTCCGGTCCCTTGTTCTAACAACCTTTCAGTAACTTCAAGTGGTTGAACATGCACTTCTGCACATGCCCTACATACTCATTCTTGACTATTGGATGGCCACTTCCATAGGGCTTGGCAGCGATGGTTGAAAGGTGGAGGAGTCTCTATCCGCAATCATGGAGGTATATCAGAGTTTATATATCTCCACCAACTGCCTCCATAGCTAGAGCTATCTTCTTCCCTGAGATGGTGTTGACAGGAATAGAACTTGGAGGGAGTGTAGGAGTAGGGGTAGAGCTTGAGGTAGGAGCAGGAATAGAACTGGGGATAGGTTTAGAACTTGCTGAAGCTGGAGAAGCAGGAGCCTTCATAGCTTGCTTCTGGCAGTCCTTTGAACCCCTTAGTTGGATTTTTTCTTGTAACATGAATGGCACTTCCTTTCAGACATCTTGAACAAAAACTATTCAAATAAAGCAGTAGTCTCAATTATATGTGCAATTAGAGCACCATCATTCTAGAGGAAAGGGAGAAGCTTTGGTGATGACTGTTAGATTGATGATGACCATTAGAGAAGAGAAGAAGCATGCATGAAGATATTATAGTAAGCGTGCTGGATGACAAGGGCTAGACAGGCAAACAAGAGCTGTTGTTATACTGGAGGAAGCATCCAAAATAGGTTTCAGCAAGGTGATTTGCTGGTGATGTTCATTTGATGAAGGTAAAACTACAGATGCGGTAAGCAAAATAATCACAGAAAACTGGTGTAATGCTTGCTCATAGAATTGATTCTATGTGAGGTCTCACATGACATGGTTCTCGGATTATCAATGTTTGTCTATCATGTCCTCTGAAAACAAATGAGCCACGTACTTTCCTTCTCCACTGACAAACATTAAATACCTCCTATATCACGACCATTCTGCATCTCTTCTTGTTGACCAATAAACCAGCCAAAACCACAATTACCACTTTCCTGTCCTGTACAAACCTTACATTCCACTCTACCCGTGTCCCATTTAGCCAATTTGTGATACTTGCATGCTCTTCTATTTACTTCTTCCTCCCAGTCCTTCTCAATCATATTCTACCGACCTAGCATCGACAAGACATCTCAAAGTTTCTTACCCAAACCTCATACTCTTCCCACCACCCTCTCCCCAATCCATTTTCAGCTTGTTTGCCACCATATTCACTAACCAGCTCTCTTCCAATCTCTTACCAAACAACAACTCCATCTCATCCCTCTTCACCTCCACCCCAGATGACTAAACACTGCCACTCCCGCTACTGAACACCTTTCTCCCACTCATGGTTTAATTGAAACGTCAGAGACCATGAGATTGCTTGAATGGTAACAATTGTTTGGTTAATTAAGACTAAGAAAGGAAGATGCATCTCAGTTTACATTGGTAATCTGGGACCGTGAAACTGTCTTATATTACGCTGATATTATGCACATGCGTACCCCCATCAAAATTTGATAATCTGAGACCATCACACTGGGATAACAGATAGACTACAGTCAACTGATACTCTTGGATGGGATGTAACCATACCTGCGATCAGGTGTCAACTCATATTACTCTGTCATGAAAGGAAGCTGTGTGATGAAGCAATGGCACATGGTGTCCGAGGCGCCTGGTCGATAGTATCAGTTTTACAAGTAATGACTGCACAAGTTTTATGCAATAACTTCACTTAACACATCTGTGTTTTTACCTTCACCAAAGGAACTTCTACAGCAAATTACCCTGATGAAATCATCTCAGATGCAACCTACAACATTGATTTATAATGCTTCAGTGTTAGGGGGGGTTACCATGAATGTTTCTACTGATAAAACCCAAAGAAACATCCCTTTCGGGATAAAAAGCTTAAGTTGTGGAAAAATTGACATGAGAGATTATTCAAGTGATAACTCTTGATGATCAAGCCAAGAAAAAACTTCTTTTTCACTGATATGGCTGGAAAGTTTAGACACAAGCCATACCTTTAGAAATAATTATCATAGTAGTCCCATATGTACTAGAACTAAAGTTAACCTCTGTCTGTCTCCATTTCTCCATTTATCCTGCTCATATAACCAATCTTGCCTTCCATTTCTCTGCCTTTTCCTTCATCTTCTTCAAATGAACATTTCCTCTCATCCCCCTAACAAACCACACAGCAAGATATTTGAAGGCTTCAATGTTCTCCATTCTCTTCTCATTAAGAGCCATCCCTCTCTAATTACTAGCCACCACCTTATCTCCAGCTTTAAACAGTGGCACAATATAACTCTGTTTCCAATCATCTGGCAAAAACTTCTACTCCATCACCAAATTAACTAGAGAACATCACACTTCCACCATCCTATTCCCAACATACTTCAACATCTCGTTAATTATGCCATCAGGACCAGGAGCCTTCCCCTTTTGAACCCCTTCACAATATTGTACATCTCCTGGAATCCAACCCGCTACACCATCCAGTAATTTCTTTAGGTTTAGACTCTAGGTTATCAATTGGAACATCCTTCTGACCTGGACACACTCCCTAATCCTTCACAATGCTTGGCACAAACCTCCAGCGTATCCTTCCTCTTCTCCACTACAACCCCATTTTCCTCTCTCACTCTCCGAATTTCATATTGCTTCTTCTTTCCCTTCAAGTCCATCCCAAATAACTTACAGCTAGTCCCTCCTTGCTCTTTAATCTTTTCTATTGTAGCCTTCCTCACTCCAATCTAATCAACTGCTTCACACGTCTTCTTGCACTCATATATTCCTCCCATTGCCATAATAATCTTTCTTCACCTACATTGTCACCCCTAGACTCTCTAAGCCTCCTACAGGACACTTGTCATGCTTGGATGGCTATTTCAATCAATTTGCACACATCACCACTCTCTCTATCTTCCAACTTCTTTAACACATCCCTCATCAATACACGTTACAGTGTTGGTGACATTAGTATCTACTGAGCCACCACCATCGCTCTCGTCCTGATACTCCTCCTTAACTTTCTCTATTAGATCCTGCTTCCTTAACATAACCTTATCACCAGTTCTTCTTATCAACACACTTCACAACTAGCATTTCTTTTCCTTTACCTTCAACATGAACTTCACCCTTCCCCACACTTGTTCCATCTAAACTCCCAAAAGACTGACTACAAACCCATTTTTTCTCACCTATACTCTTAATATCCTCCTCAGACATGCCAACACATATTTGGTGAAACCATCCCCCACAAGACCCTTCACATCCAATCCAACTTGAGCCTTCCAAGCATTCTTCATCCTTAGAACATACCACGCACGTATCTTGTGTTCACTGATTAATTTTTTAATTGGAACTTCAGAGAGCATGAGATTGCTTGAATGGTAACAATTGTTTGGTTAATTAAGACTAAGAAAGGAAGATGCATCTCAGTTTACATTGGTAATCTGGGACCGTGAAACTGTCTTATATTACGCTGATATTATGCACATGCGTACCCCCATCAAAATTTGATAATCTGAGACCATCACACTGGGATAACAGATAGACTACAGTCAACTGATACTCTTGGATGGGATGTAACCATACCTGCAATCAGGTGTCAACTCATATTACTCTGTCATGAAAGGAAGCTGTGTGATGAAGCAATGGCACATGGTGTCCGAGGCGCCTGATCGATAGCATCAGTTTTACAGTAATGACCACACAAGTTTTATGCAATAACTTCACTTAACACATCTGTGTTTTTACCTTCACCAAAGGAACTTCTACAGCAAATTACCCTGATGAAATCATCTCAGATGCAACTTACAACATTGATTTATAACGCTTCAGTGTTAGGGGGGGTTACCATGAATGTTTCTACTGATAAAACCCAAAGAAACCTCATCCATTTCGGGATAAATGAGAGATTATTCAAGTGATAACTCTTGATGATCAAGCCAAGAAAAAACTTCTTTTTCACTGATATGGCTGGAAAGTTTAGACACAAGCCATACCTTTAGAAATAATTATCATAGTAGGCCCATATGTACTAGAACTAAAGTTAACCTCTGTCCGTCTCCATTTCTCCATTTACCCTGCTCATATAACCCTTCCATTTCTCTGCCTTTTCCTTCATCTTCTTCAAATGAACATTTCCTCTCATCCCCCTGACAAACCACACAGCAAGATATTTGAAGGCTTCCACGTTCTCCATTCTCTTCTCATTAAGAGCCATCCCTCTCTAATTACTAGCCACCACCTTATCTCCAGCTTTAAACAGTACAATATAACTCTGTTTCCAATCATCTGGCAAAAACGTCTACTCCATCACCAAATTAACTAGAGAACATAACACTTCCACCATCCTATTCCCAACATACTTCAACATCACGTTAATTATGCCATCAGGACCAAGAGCCTTCCCCTTTTGAACCCCTTCACAATATTGTACATCTCCTGGAATCCAACCCGCTACACCATCCAGTAATTTCTTTAGGTTTAGACTCTAGGTTATCAATTGGAACATCCTTCTGACCTGGACACACTCCCTAATCCTTCACAATGCTTGGCACAAACCTCCAGCGTATCCTTCCTCTTCTCCACTACAACCCCATTTTCCTCTCTCACTCTCCGAATTTCATATTGCTTCTTCTTTCCCTTCAAGTCCATCCCAAATAACTTACAGCTAGTCCCTCCTTGCTCTTTAATCTTTTCTATTGTAGCCTTCTCCTCACTCCAATCTAATCAACTGCTTCACACGTCTTCTTGCACTCATATATTCCTCCCATTGCCATAATAATCTTTCTTCACCTACATTGTCACTCCTAGACTCTCTAAGCCTCCTACAGGACACTTGGCATGCTTGGATGACTATTTCAATCAATTTGCACACATCACCACTCTCTCTATCTTCCAACTTCTTTAACACATCCCTCATCAATACACGTTACAGTGTTGGTGACATTAGTATCTACTGAGCCACCACCATTGCTCTCGTCCTGATACTCCTCCTTAACTTTCTCTATTAGATCCTGCTTCCTTAACATAACCTTATCACCAGTTCTTCTTATCAACACACTTCACAACTAGCATTTCTTTTCCTTTACCTTCAACATGAACTTCACCCTTCCCCACACTTGTTCCATCTAAACTCCAAAAAGACTGACTACAAACCCATTTTTTCTCACCTATACTCTTAATATCCTCCTCAGACATGCCAACACATATTTGGTGAAACCATCCCCCACAAGACCCTTCACATCCAATCCAACTTGAGCCTTCCAAGCATTCTTCATCCTTAGAACATACCACGCACGTATCTTGTGTTCACTGATTAATTTTTTAATTGGAACTTCAGAGAGCATGAGATTGCTTGAATGGTAACAATTGTTTGGTTAATTAAGACTAAGAAAGGAAGATGCATCTCAGTTTACATTGGTAATCTGGGACCGTGAAACTGTCTTATATTACGCTGATATTATGCACATGCGTACCCCCATCAAAATTTGATAATCTGAGACCATCACACTGGGATAACAGATAGACTACAGTCAACTGATACTCTTGGATGGGATGTAACCATACCTGCAATCAGGTGTCAACTCATATTACTCTGTCATGAAAGGAAGCTGTGTGATGAAGCAATGGCACATGGTGTCCGAGGCGCCTGATCGATAGCATCAGTTTTACAGTAATGACCACACAAGTTTTATGCAATAACTTCACTTAACACATCTGTGTTTTTACCTTCACCAAAGGAACTTCTACAGCAAATTACCCTGATGAAATCATCTCAGATGCAACCTACAACATTGATTTATAACGCTTCAGTGTTAGGGGGGGTTACCATGAATGTTTCTACTGATAAAACCCAAAGAAACCTCATCCATTTCGGGATAAATGAGAGATTATTCAAGTGATAACTCTTGATGATCAAGCCAAGAAAAAACTTCTTTTTCACTGATATGGCTGGAAAGTTTAGACACAAGCCATACCTTTAGAAATAATTATCATAGTAGGCCCATATGTACTAGAACTAAAGTTAACCTCTGTCAGTCTCCATTTCTCCATTTACCCTGCTCATATAACCCTTCCATTTCTCTGCCTTTTCCTTCATCTTCTTCAAATGAACATTTCCTCTCATCCCCCTGACAAACCACACAGCAAGATATTTGAAGGCTTCCACGTTCTCCATTCTCTTCTCATTAAGAGCCATCCCTCTCTAATTACTAGCCACCACCTTATCTCCAGCTTTAAACAGTACAATATAACTCTGTTTCCAATCATCTGGCAAAAACGTCTACTCCATCACCAAATTAATTAGAGAACATAACACTTCCACCATCCTATTCCCAACATACTTCAACATCTCGTTAATTATGCCATCAGGACCAGGAGCCTTCCCCTTTTGAACCCCTTCACAATATTGTACATCTCCTGGAATCCAACCCGCTACACCATCCAGTAATTTCTTTAGGTTTAGACTCTATTATCAATTGGAACATCCTTCTGACCTGGACACACTCCCTAATCCTTCACAATGCTTGGCACAAACCTCCAGCGTATCCTTCCTCTTCTCCACTACAACCCCATTTTCCTCTCTCACTCTCCGAATTTCATATTGCTTCTTCTTTCCCTTCAAGTCCATCCCAAATAACTTACAGCTAGTCCCTCCTTGCTCTTTCATCTTTTCTATTGTAGCCTTCTCCTCACTCCAATCTAATCAACTCCAATCTAATCAACTGCTTCACATGTCTTCTTGCACTCATATATTCCTCCCATTGCCATAATAATCTTTCTTCACCTACATTGTCACTCCTAGACTCTCTAAGCCTCCTACAGGACACTTGGCATGCTTGGATGGCTATTTCAATCAATTTGCACACATCACCACTCTCTCTATCTTCCAACTTCTTTAACACATCCCTCATCAATACACGTTACAGTGTTGGTGACATTAGTATCTACTGAGCCACCACCATCGCTCTCGTCCTGATACTCCTCCTTAACTTTCTCTATTAGATCCTGCTTCCTTAACATAACCTTATCACCAGTTCTTCTTATCAACACACTTCACAACTAGCATTTCTTTTCCTTTACCTTCAACATGAACTTCACCCTTCCCCACACTTGTTCCATCTAAACTCCAAAAAGACTGACTACAAACCCATTTTTTCTCACCTATACTCTTAATATCCTCCTCAGACATGCCAACACATATTTGGTGAAACCATCCCCCACAAGACCCTTCACATCCAATCCAACTTGAGCCTTCCAAGCATTCTTCATCCTTAGAACATACCACGCACGTATCTTGTGTTCACTGATTAATTTTTTAATTGGAACTTCAGAGAGCATGAGATTGCTTGAATGGTAACAATTGTTTGGTTAATTAAGACTAAGAAAGGAAGATGCATCTCAGTTTACATTGGTAATCTGGGACCGTGAAACTGTCTTATATTATGCTGATATTATGCACATGCGTACCCCCATCAAAATTTGATAATCTGAGACCATCACACCAGGCTAACAGATAGACCACTGCGCATGTGCCAACTGCAGTCGACTGAAATACTTGGATGGACTGGAATCAGGTATAAACTCGCGATACTCCATCATGAAGAAGCTGTGTGATGAAGCATGGTCATATGGTGTCCAAGGCACCCGATAGACGACATCAGTTTTACGGGCAACCACTGCACAAGTTGTTTGCAATGACTTCACTTAACACACCTAAAGGAACTTCTCCAGCAACCTACATTGTTGAAATCATCTCAGATATGATCTACAACATTGATTTTATAATTGCTTCAGTGTGTTGGGAGGTTACCATGATTGCTCCTACTGAGAAAACCTAAAGAAACCTTTTCCTTTTTGGGACAAGTTGTGGAAAAATTGACATGCGAGATTATTCAAGTGATAAATCTTTGATGATTAAGCCAAGAAAAAACTTCTTTTTCACTGATATGGCTGGAAAGTTTAGGCACAAGCCATACCTTTAGAAACAATTATCATAGTAGACCTATATGTACTAGAACTTAAAGGAGAGATGTTATATCTAATGATCTACTTCTCCGTTCTTCCTCGCATAATTCACTTTCTATTTTCATTATTATTGCCCTGGAGGAATAATGATATATAGACAATGATATTGACTGTCACTAAGCTTGTCACTCATCCAGATTCAGGTACTCCAGGGATAAAATCTAGTAGCTAACTGGTGTCATAGTGTACAAAACTCCTCTAGAATCACGTCAAAGTGCACCGCTAGCAAACACACACAAGTACACTTGCTAACACACACAACACACACAAAAATGCTGGGACTTGGGAGATACTGTTGTGTCAATAATTTCATCACAAGCATCCCTGAGCATGTCTAGTACCTAAGTGTTAGGTCGCATCCAAAATGGGTTTCAGCAAGGTGATTTTCTGGTGCTGTCCCTTTGATGAAGGTAAAACCACAGATGTGGCAAGCGATGTCATCAGAAAACTGGTGTAGTGCTTACTCATAGAACTGATGCTATGTGAGGCCTATGATTACCTGGGTCGGATTATCAAAGTTTATCTATCATGTCCTCTGAAAACAAATGAGCCACATACTCCCCTTCTCCACTGTCACACATTAATCACTGACCATTCTACATCTCTTCTTGTTGACAATAAACCAGCCAAAACAACAATCACCACTTTCCTACCCTGTACCAACATCACATTCCACTCTACCCGCGTCCCATTCTTAACCAATTTGTGATACCGACGTGCTCTTCTATTTAATTCTTCCTCCCAGTCCTGTACCAACATCACATTCCACTCTACCCGCGTCCCATTCTTAACCAATTTGTGATACCGACGTGCTCTTCTATTTAATTCTTCCTCCCAGTCCTTCTCAGTCATATTTCTACCCACCTAGCACCAACCTGACATCTCATACTTTTTTACCCAAACTTCATATATTTCCCTCCCACCATCATTTTCAGCTTATTTTCCACCATATTCACTAACCAGCTCTCTTCCAATATCTTACCAAACAACAATTTCATCTCTTCCGTCTTCTTCTCCACCCCAGATCACTCAGCACTGCCTTTCCCATTACTGAACACCTTTCTCCCACTCATAGTTTAATTGTAACGTCAGAGAGCACGAAATTGCATGAATGGTAACAATTGTTCAGTTAATTTAGACTAAGAAAGGTATGATTTAAGATATGTCTCAGTTTACATTGGAAATCTGTGGCTGTTAAACGGTTCATATTACGTCGATATTATGCACATGCATACCCCTGTCAAAAGTTGACAAACTGAGACCATCACACCATAGACAACTGTGCATGTGCCAACTTCAGTCAACTGACACACTTGGATGGATTGGGATCAGGTATCAACTCGCAATACTCCATCGCGAAGGAAGCTGTGGGATGAAAGGCCACATGGTGTCCAAGGCACCCGATCGACAGCATCAGTTTTATGAGCAATCACTAGACAAGTTTTCTGAAATGATTTCGCTCACAAAATCTATGTTTTACCTTCATCAATTTAATGAAGGGGCTTCAATGCATATGGAGAATCTAGATGGGGGAGTGGGGGGGGGGTTAAAACCTATCTATCTTAAGGTGTGGGTGTGTGGGGAGAGAGGTGAATTTCGAAGTGATAAGAAGTATTAAGAACTGACCAACAAACAGACCTGAGTTTCCCCTATTCCCACATAAAACTCTTGAGCATGTATCAAGTGAAAAACTGCCAACATCATGGAAATTTGAGCTTACCATTGCGCATTGGCATATATGTTATAGGATAAATCTCCCACATACTTAAGCTGATATTGATATTATAGTCTCCTATATACACTATTATTTTTTTGTTTATCCTTGCACAATGCAATTAGGTTTTATGCATTGATTATCCATCCAAGATTCACAACTTTGGTGAGCACAAAAATCTGAAAAGCACACCACTCAGGTAAGAAATTTAAAAAGTCATTCTACTTGCAGCCAGCTATCAACTTAATAACTTGATATATAATTAAAATCACCTTCTCAATAATCAACTTCAAATTCTATTCACGTTTCGACTAGATGCTTTATTATTTTGTTTTATTTATTTATTTATTTATTTTTATTAGTTTATATATATATAATTGCTGTTTTATTTTATTTGTTTGTTATTTATGTACCTTTTTTATTGTTCATTTTTGGATTAGTTGTTTTTTATTTTATTTTGTTATTATTATTATTATTTTATATTATTTCTTTTTATTGTTATTATTATTATTATTATTATTATTAATTTTATATATTATATAAGTTGAAGTAATGATATTAGTTGAAGAAGTCAGTAGCGGTTGACATATCAGCTGATCCCAACACTGAGGCCGCATTACCATGTTGTATAGCAACAGAGAGCCTCTGGATGAGGAAGGTGGTAGAACTCTCCCGGCCCATAATCCAGGCTAGGCGGCAGCCAAGATCTTTCAGGAGTGTCACAGAGTCATGGGACCGAAAACCCCAGAAGTCTCAATGGCAATAGGGCTGAAGATTTGGGAGGGGTCCAGGTGGTAATATTTGGCCTTCTTCCTCTCCTCTGCCAAAGCTGCAACTGCCCCTGCCTTACTGGTGCATTGGAAGCATATGAATGGGCAAACGTACTAGGCCATGTCGCGTCCCACACTAGCAACTTTTCTCTCATCCACAGGACCACTGTTACGCCATCTGGTCGCTTTCCATCTGAGTGATAAAGACCAGAAGGCTCCAGCCGAGATGGCACTTTGGCTGAGGCGAGTGCCCTCTGGACAATGTGATTTATTGCAGCATGACGGTGGTGATGGCCTTCACTTCTGCAACAGCTTAGACCATGTAAGCCCAGGCTGTACGGCAATCCCACAATGATGACAGGTGTGGGGTCTGCACAGGGGAGCTCCCAGGCGGAGGCCGACTGCTATCCTGATGGTGTCATCACTCATACGTAGGTCAAGTGAAGAAATGGGCAACACATTCAGCCATGCCACTGACTCTTTAACTCTAGAGGCAAGCAGACAGGCTCTGGCTTTTGTGTCTGTAGCTGATTCTAGCAGTGATTCCGCTAAAGCAGAGGCCTTGGCTAAGTCCCAGGCCTTCTGTCTATGTTGGGCATCACCTTCAGGAGGGTCTAATCCAGGAAATTTGAGCTTACCATTGTGCATTGGTATATATGTTATAGAAACAATCATGGTAAATCTCCCACATACTTAAGCTGATATTATAAAATAAAAAATAAAATCCCCTGTACAATGCAATTCGGTTTTATGCATTGATTATCCATCCAAGATTCACAACTTGGGTGAGCACAAAAATCTGAAAAGCACCCTACTCCGGTAAGCAACTAAAAGTTTCTACACATTAATTATACTTGCAGCCAGCTATCAACTTAACTAAAATCACCTTCTTATTCGTTTCTACATCACCAGCAAGGTATAAGTAGAAGGCAACTGACTGAAGACAATGAGGAAATACCTGGGGAATGGGAGAACCTTAGGCGACAACTGCTAGCTCAACGATGGCCAATAGAGAAGAGAAGAAGTTTGCATGAATAAATTGTAGCTAGTGTGCCAGATAACAAGGTTAGACAAGCTAACAAAAGCTGTTGTCATACTGGAGGAAGCAGGCTGTAGGTCTGTTCTGAAAAGAGCTGGTTAGATAGAAATAGCTTCAATAGAAGACTAAAAATAAAAAGACCAGAGATAGATGTGCCATTTTCAGGGTAAAAAGACCTCAAGTAAGTTTCGTATACTCTGTGCTTAATCAAGTAAACTTTCATTTGTTGACTTCTTTCTTTCTACCAAACTTAGATCAATGCAGCAACTAGCTAAAGCTACAGCTGTAATTTGTAGTTATAGGTAACTTTCTCATGGTTTTCAGTTCTCTGAGTGCACTTTTGAGTTTCTCAAGTACTCTTTTGAAATTATATACCAACTCTTAATGAACTCTCAGTTGACATAATAACATTAAAATCACCTTCTCCATAATCGGCTTCTAATTGTATTCACTTCATGTTAGGACTATAATATAGATGCTCTAGCCTTCAGAAATAATGAGACTCTAGGCTCACGTGAGCCTGTTATATACCAGTAGCTAGCTACCACATGCAAGTACACGTGCCTAGCATGTGCACAGGATGTAATAAAATTAAGAAAATTAAAATTAACAATTAAAAAAAAATTAAATAACAACACCCCCCCCAATTTTTTTTTTAATGAACAATAAATAAAAATGTACATAAATAACAAACAAATAAATAAAATACCAATTATATGTATATATATATAAATAAATAAAAATAAATAAATAAATTTATAATAAAGCATTTAGTCGAAACGTCGAGAACCCAAGCCCTGAAATGGTAATGAATAAAAAGGCCATTGGAAAGAAGCCTAAGGGAAGTATTCTTTTTCCTCATCTGTGATGATGCAGTATGCAAACAGAAAAGTGATGTTGCTCTTCAGGGTGATGGAAGTTTGCAATGTGGGCCCATTGTTGTTATGGTGGGATGTCTAAGAATGCCTTCAAAATGGTCTGCAAATCCACAAATCCCTTCGTATTCTAGATTAAACAAAGTAGACATTGAGTTGTCACATCTGTGAAGTGTTTGCTTCTTGATCTTTCTAGCAAGTTTGAAGCCTTGTCAAATCCTGGCAAACAATTACCTATAGCTTCACTTCAGTAATTGTGGCTCAACCTCATCACATTCTGGAATACTGCCAGCTCCCCTCTCGACAGTGAACCCTCCCTCTTCCATTTTATCTCTTCCTATGACTGCTACTCTTGGGCACTCCTCCGAGAGAGACTTTCCTTATCTCATTTCACTGATCACCCAGGGCCCTACTAAGAAAGGAGATTGTCTTTCTCTCCTCCTTCGACAGTGTGTCCAGAGCACTCCAATGAAAGGAGGTTTAACACCGTCATATTCAGAGTGGATGAGCTATATATCACGTAGTTTATCCAGATTCTCCAGGCAGCAGAGCAACCTTAACAGTGTGTCATATGTTATCTGTGATAACGATTCATCAGCAACCGCCATCATCAAGGTAAGTTCCATGAAGGGTCTACTCGTCCCTGACCTATCTTGGTAAAATTGAAACCGATCTCTGAAGTTACCATGTCCACCCATCCAAAAGAAATCAACTGAACCCACCCCCCTCCCCACATTTCATCAAACCAGGCCTAACTTGACCTGAAAGGCATTGAGATGGCTAGAATGATGATTTCTCATCACTTCAGGTTTGAGTAATAGTGGGGCAGATAGGCAAACCAATTGTGCTAAAGCATGAAAGTTTCAGGATATAATCTATATACCCAAAGGTTTTATTTCAGCGTATAATTAAGAATTTATTTCAGCACATAGTCTACATGCACCAAAGATTTATCTCAGATGTGGAGGCAATTTATATTTGACTTCTTGTGACCTTGAGAGGCATAGAACTCAGCATCACATTTCCAGTTATTGTCTTTCCTATGATGCATAAGAACACACCACATATGCAGAAATTGAGGATGACCTCGTGCCAGGGAAATTAACAGGACCGCTCCCTGACTTTTCAAACAGTAACCCACAATAACCACAACCCACAGTTAATGATCACTACTACCACAAGCATTGGATACACCCAAGACTAAGATTACCTAAAAGGGAACAGCCACAGTGAATACCACAAGTATTGGATACACCCAAGACTAAGATTACCTAAAAGGGAACACCCACAATGAATACCACAAGAACACCCAAGACCAAGATTACAGATAGAATGAACTATAGTATTTGATTGGCTATCATTATCATGTGACTTAATGTATGTATATAAGGAGAGTAGAGAGACAGTCAGAGAGAGAGAGAGAGAGAGAAGTTAGACTATACTCTGTATGTGTCTTTGGCATTGACTTGATATTTAATCAATACTTATCTACCCAAGTGTTGGGTAGGGAGCCAAGGGAGCAAGACCGTAAAGGGCCTAGAGAGAGGCGGAGGTACGGCTTGTCCAGTTAGGTCTAGGAGGGGTGATTGGTGGTGTAGCCAGTACCCTGAGCTCCTAGGCATCGCAGTGGAAATTACCAGAAGTAGTCTCCGCTCGGACTACTAAGCGACCAGTGTTATTCGTTGAGGCAGGAAGGCCTCAGGAGAGGGTAATTTCCCCGACAGTGGTGGCAGCGGTGGGATATTTTTCTTAGTGAGGAGATCCCGGACCAGCCAGTAGCTAGCAAAGAGGAGTTGCTTAGCTAGCTGGAAGGTGACACCCAGGGTACGGCCTTGTGGGTTGAAAACCGACCCTTCAGTAGCCAGGAGAAGAGCTAGGAGGAGGTTGTGTCTTTTTGATTTTTAATTTGTATAATTTTTGTTTGGAAGATAATCCTACTCTCCGAGTCTTCTATGGCAGAGGATAGGAGGCCTCCTAGGGAATCCCGAAGGGTACATGGGAACACCCCTGAGACCAGCATGCCTGCAGACCCAATGGATCGGTTCTTGCAGCAGTGGGTCCAGGTGGATCAACTTAGGAGTGAGAGGGAGGAGCAGAAGCGAGAGGAGGCCCAAGCTAGGCAGGAGCAGAAGCGAGAGGAGGCCCAAGCTAGGCAGGAGGACAGAGAGGCTCGACAGCAGGAGCGGTTCATGCAGATGATGGCTGAACTCCGACAACCTCTCCCGGTAGACATACCCCCTCCTCCAATGCCCAAACTATCAGTACCCAAGTTCGCTGAGGGTATTGATGACATGGGTGCGTTCCTCGAAGCCTTTGAGGCAACAGCCCTCGCTGGGGGATGGCCAGCACCCCAGTGGGCCATCATCCTAAGATCCTCACTCTCTGGGGCAGGACTGACCACTATGTCAGCGATGCCAGCAGATGAGCAGAACATCTACCGCTTGGTCAAGGTGGAACTTCTGAGAGAGTACCGCATCACGACCGAGACATACCGTCACAGGACCTTTGAGACCGCCTTCTCGACCATCAATCCTGAGGGCTGGTTGGCCAAACACCGACAGAACTTCCATCAGTGGCTGGCCTCTTCCCCCTTGGATGTTGAGGCCACGTTGCTGATAGAAGTAACATTGTCCAAACTACCGAGATGGCTCGAGGCAAGAATGCGAACCCTCAACCTCAAGATGTACGAGGAGCTGTCTGAAACCGTGGTGAGACACCTTAGCAATCAAACCCGTCGCGACCATGATGACCCGAGGCAGTCTCCACGGTCACAACCGACCAGAGAGAAGATGGTACATCATGAGACACCATATAGACCTCTGAGCCACTAGAAAGTGGAGCCCAGACAGATCGGAGACCGCTATTCTCCTCGAGAGAAAATCCCAGGTTATCGCCTACAAACTCCCGAAATGAAATTAGATGCTTCATGTGCAACAAACTTGGGCACTTCAAAAGGGACTGCCAGGTGAAACTTGAGAGAGCCCAATTCACCGATGACTCGAAAGCCCTATCGCCCAAGAATCCCTGGATCAGAGAGGGAAAGCTGAATGGACAGCCACATCTCTCTGGCTCGACACCGGGTGCACGAGATCCTTGGTCCATCCACGGTGTGTATCTAAGAAGCAGAGGCTCGGCTGGGAGATACCTTACTCTACATCCAGTGCCAGAGAGGTATGGTTCCCAGCTGCACGGGTAATGTTGGAAGTGAAAGGGACTCGACAACTACTCACGGTGGGTGTGTCTCCCCACCTCACTGTCGACATGCTGGTCGGCAGGGACGTACCACAGTTGGCCAAGTGGGTGGCTGAAACCCCACCAGATGAAGCAGAGGTGAACCCCAAGGATCCTCTGGACGTGGCTAGCATAGCAACACGCAGCCAAACTAAGGAACAGAGTCGAATGGAACAAGCAGACCAGGAGCAACAGACCCAAGACTTGGTAAAGCTCACGGGTCCGGCCCTGGATGAAACCGAGGACACCCACTCCTCTGACAACGAACTACAGCTGCCCACACCCATTGACAGACTACCTGTCAGGGATCTCCACAGACTCGACCCTGACTGAGAGAGAACCACACGGGTCGTCAGATCTACAGGCCAGCGGAAGTGTCTCGAACGTTGATGAACCACACAGGTTGCCAAATGGCTCAGACAAGTCACCTGACGAGAAGGATGCTGATTGGTCAGAGACTCATGCTGGAAGGCCACTCCAGAATACCAAACATGGTCATTTTGGGAGAGATTGCGGACACGTCTGACGAGGGATGACGTGAAGAGAGAGAGAGAGAGACGAGTGAGAAAGAGAAGAACTTTGATAGATTTATGTGTGATTAGGACTTTTGTAGAACTGAGAGTAGTTGCATTGTTGTTCAATTAAAAGGCGGTGCACCTCGTTTGTGCCTTGTTTGTAATTAAAGCTATTTAACTCGCTCTCAAATTGTAGCTACAGGAATACTGTAGGCTGGGTTGGTCTAGTGGTAAATTAGAATAGCGTGATTCTAATTTGGACTAGGCATCAAAGTGTTCCTCTACATTGCCAAGCTAAAGCAGCTGGAGTGTAGGGAGCGGGACGCTTACATTGGTGGCAGCGGTGGGATCAGTTGTGAGAATCCCAGGCATAGCTATTGTAGCTAAGTGCAGTTGTATTGTTTCTGAGTTGTAAACTATTAGCTAAGTTAGGGATACCGTTCGGGTAAGAACCTTGGAACGTGAATAAACAACCCTGACGTAGTTTTTGAGTTGTGTACAAAAAAATTTGGTGTGGTTGTTATCGTTGATTGAATCAGATGGCTCTACGATCGGGTTATGAGCGTCCACAACGAACAGGAAACGTCCTCGAGGAGGATTATCAAGAGGAGGAAGACCCTCCACGATCCCTTGGTCGCTTCGACAAGTTCATGGATCGTTGGATTGAGCTGGAGCAAGAAAAAGCTAAAAGGGATGAAGAGCAACGTGCTGAAGAGAGACATTTCGCTAATGATCAACAGAGAAGGTGGATAGAAGCTATACGCGACCAGAGACCACCTCCAGCAGCAGCACCACCACCACCTCACCTTACTCTCCATAAGTTCAATGAGGACACAGATGACATGTCTGCCTATCTGGATACATTTGAGGCCACAGCAGACATAGCAGGATGGCCTCAACCTCAATGGACCATCAGATTTAGAGGATCGTTGTCTGGGGCAGGACTGCTAGTTGTCGCAGCACTTCCAGCAGAACAACAAGCTGACTACGCCACAGTCAAGAAAGTGTTACTTTCAACGTACCAGATCTCGACAGAGACCCATAGGCGAAAAGTGTTTGACCAGACGTTCAACTCTACTAATCCAGACCAATGGTTGAGGGATTATAGGCAGAATTTCAACCAGTGGTTGGACTCTACCAGAAAGACGGACAGAGAAGCAGTCTTGATGGAGATGGTTCTAATGAAACTTCCAGGTTGGTTGGAAACCCCTATGAGAAACTTGGACTGCCAGAGTTATGAGGATCTGACGGAAGCGGTCATCCGATACCTAGGAAACCAAAAGACACGAACAGACCGCTACGTAAAGAAAGAACCTTACCCTGTGACGAGAAACACGAGTCGTTTCGAAAGAGCAGAGCCCAAGAAGAACGAGCAACAGCGGAGCCGGGATGGACCTCCTCCCTATCCTAAAGACTTAGGATCAGTACAATGCTTCAGATGTGGTAGGAAAGGTCACTACCAAAGAGATTGCAAGGTGAAGGTAGAGCATGCCAAGTGCAGCCTTCAAGTCGTACCACGACAACACCACATGCCCGACTGGACAAAAACGGTCAAGATCAACGGCAAGGTCATCAAAGCCTTACTAGACACTGGATGCACTAAGACCCTCGTGCACCCCAGCTGTGTTGACAAAGAAGATTATTTGGGGTGGAATATACCGTACAATACTGCATCAGAAAGGAAGATTTACTTTCCAGCAGCAAGTGTGACCCTCGAAGTTGAAGGGAAGACCACGACCATTGCGGTAGGAGTGTCGAAACATATCACCGAGGATATGCTGATGGGAAGGGATATACCTCACTTCCGGAACTATTTGAAGAAGGCTCTGGACAGCGAACCGAGCTACGACGAGCTGAACACCCCACCTACTTCCATCGCGACTGGGTCAGGCATGGTGGTCACCCGTGCTCAGCAACTGGAGCAGGACGCACTTGAGGAACGGGAGCGCCTACAACAGGAACGAGACGGGCCCATCATGTCTGCTCTCTACCTGGTTGCTGATGGAGGTGAGGCAGAGGCGAGCGAGATGGAGCTTCAGGACACCATGGCGGTGCTGCAGGGGCAGTTGGAGAAGGAGAAGCAAGGGCTGGAACAGGCCCTGAGGCATGAGGCAGCGCAGCATGCCCTCCAGAGCCAGGAGCAGGGTGAGCTTATTGTGCATCTTCGGCACGAGACTGAGGAAGTGACAGCTGCTTTTAAGATCCAGATGGACCAGCTGCAAGAGGAGCACAACAAGGTTGTGACGGGTGTCAAGACAGAGCTGGAGGTGTTGCAGAGTGAATTCAGCTGGCTGCAGCAAGAGGTGGACAGCCGTGTCCTCGTTGGCGCCCACAGCACCAGCACCACAGGCTCAGCGAAGGAAAGGACTGTAGCACCGGTTGCAAGAAGGCCCACGAATGTTGTGGACGACATCAGGCCCCCCTGCGAGCAACGCTCCTCGGGAGAAGGGATGAAACAGGCGCAGTTGGAGAGCATAGGCATGCTCCCTGGCCCGGATTCCAGCATTAACTTCAACCAGTTGCTGAGTATGGAAGAGGAAGAGCTAGGGAGCCCCACTACTACTGCCATTCACGAGAAGACTCGCCAGACTAGTAGCGAGCTCCTTGTCAACTCTCAGGGGCAGCTGAAGGTGGCGGCGAAGAAATTGAAGCATCTGACGGAGTTGTTACGGGAGAGCGAAGTAAACTCCCTCAGGCTGGCCGACCAGGCCAAGGTCCTCAAGGAAGAGATCAGAAGATGGGAGAGAAATCGTGATAGAGAAAAGGGCGTGTCAAATATGGAATACCTTAAAAACGTTATCCTCAAGTTCTTGCACAATGAAGGGGAAGAGAAGAAGGCTCTAGTGCCCATCATTGAGAAGCTGCTCCTGCTCAACCCACACGAGGATAAGTTCCTGGAAGACACCATCCAAGGCAAGTCCAACGCTAATGCGGATGGGTTATCTAGAGACCACGGGTCTCTAACTAAGGTTGGGGGAATGTTAGGGATCTCCACAGACTCGACCCTGACTGAGAGAGAACCACACGGGTCGTCAGATCTACAGGCCAGCGGAAGTGTCTCGAACGTTGATGAACCACACAGGTTGCCAAATGGCTCAGACAAGTCACCTGACGAGAAGGATGCTGATTGGTCAGAGACTCATGCCGGAAGGCCACTCCAGAATACCAAACATGGTTATTTTGGGAGAGATTGCGGACACGTCTGACGAGGGATGACGTGAAGAGAGAGAGAGAGACGAGTGAGAAAGAGAAGAACTTTGATAGATTTATGTGTGATTAGGACTTTTGTAGAACTGAGAGTAGTTGCATTGTTGTTCAATTAAAAGGCGGCGCACCTCGTTTGTGCCTTGTTTGTAATTAAAGCTATTTAACTCGCTCTCAAATTGTAGCTACAGGAATACTGTAGGCTGGGTTGGTCTAGTGGTAAATTAGAATAGCGTGATTCTAATTTGGACTAGGCATCAAAGTGTTCCTCTACATTGCCAAGCTAAAGCAGCTGGAATGTAGGGAGCGGGACGCTTACACTACCAGAGGAGGAGCTGATGTCAGAAAGGTCGCCAGCACCACCACATCCTCTGGGACTGCCGCCAAAACCAATGGGGGGGCTGAGAAAACCTGAACCACCCGAGGCAGAAGTGTGTGAAAGTGATAACCCCTTTCCCTTCTCCTTAGCTGAGGACTTGTTTGCCCAAGAAAAGACTGAGCATACACAAGTGGCAGATCGAACCACACCAGGGTCGCCAGAACGAGTCAACCCAGGAGAGCTGCGAGCAATGCAGATGGCCGACTCTACACTAGAGAAGGCAAGGCAACTGGCTAGCTCTGGTGATGACCGGTACACCGGGGAAAAGGGATTGCTACCGAGGCAACCACTAACCGAGGAAGGACGAAAGCTGATTATGGAACCCACTCGAAACCGGAATGAGATACTCCATCTGGCCCATAGTTCCCCAACGGCTGGACATTGTGGACAGGAAAGGACCATGGAAACCATCCGAAGATCAATGGACTGGCCGTGTCTACACGACGATCCATACAAGTACAAGATCTCTCGACCTGGATCTAAGAATGCAAATGCTGACGGACTAAGCAGAGAGCATAGCTCTCGTTTAGAGGAGGGGGAGGTGTCAGGGAAATTAACAGGACCACTCCCTGACTTTTCAAACAGTAACCCACCATATCCACAACCCACAGTTAATGATCACTACTACCACAAGCATTGGATACACCCAAGACTAAGATTATCTAAAAGGGAACAGCCACAGTGAATACCACAAGTATTGGATACACCCAAGACTAAGATTACCTAAAAGGGAACACCACAATGAATACCACAAGAACACCCAAGACCAAGATTACAGATAGAATGAACTATAGTATTTGATTGGCTATCATTATCATGTGACTGAATGTATGTATATAAGGAGAGTAGAGAGACAGTCAGAGAGAGAGAGAGAGAAGTTAGACTATACTCTGTATGTGTCTTTGGCATTGACTTGATATTTAATCAATACTTATCTACCCAAGTGTTGGGTAGGGAGCCAAAGGGGCAAGACCGTAAAGGGCCTAGAGAGAGGCGGTGGTACGGCTTGTCCAGTTAGGTCTAGGAGGGGTGATTGGTGGTGTAGCCAGTACCCTGAGCTCCTAGGCGTCGCGGTGGAAATTACCAGAAGAAGTCTCCGCTCGGACTACTAAGCGACCAGTGTTATTTGTTGAGGCAGGAAGGCCTCAGGAGAGGGTAATTTCCCCGGCACCTCGCAAGCTCACCAGAGGTCAGATACAAACTGCCTCAGCTAACTCCTTATACTCTGGTGTGCACTGTCAGTTGTGAAACCTATATAGACTTGGAAGATGCATATGCCTGGTAATGTTCTATTTGGCTCCTGTTGTCTGCTTCTTTCTTTGTCACCATGTCAAAATTGCATATGCTGATTGATCCTGCCCAGCCTTCTCCTCCCAAGCCATATTGCACCACTGACTGGGAAGTTTGTGCTCTCTACCAAGTAGTAATAGGGAAAGATTTACAATGCCCTACCACGTCAAACAGGCCACCATTAGGTCACCGATATGTGTCACTGGCCAAGGATCTATTTGCATTTCAGGAATCTGATGAATATCAGCTGAGCTGGACCTAGACAGGATGGATGATGAAAGTGGCATAGAAGCCACACTGGTGTTCAATAGAGCCCAGTGGCACAAAACCTGTTGGTAAAAATATAATCAAACTAGCAGCAGTCTGATGCATCCATGGTTCACACATGGTATGCTCACAGCCATGTCCCAGACTAAAGAGCCGGTGTGCAT
Source organism: Cladorhizidae sp. MBARI D1340-BT2 (assembly GCA_028752905.1). Lineage (NCBI taxonomy): Eukaryota > Metazoa > Porifera > Demospongiae > Poecilosclerida > Cladorhizidae > Cladorhizidae sp. MBARI D1340-BT2. Next base: position 17,071,357 of record JAQNBH010000015.1, read on the forward strand.
CTTCTGCAAATGTTCTATGCGGCATTATCAAAACAGTTGGATAGAAATGTTAGAAAGGCTGCCTGAAAATAGAAGACACTGAGCTTCCTGCCAAACTTGCACCTAGGGATGAGGCAAAATATCAGTCTAACTGCCTCTGGATGCGCTATAACAAAGCAAGACAGGCTGCATCAATGGACATTCATGAGGAAGAGGTTTAGCTGCATGGCATTGTTTTCGCAGAGTTGCTGACTTTCATGGAGGAAACAAGAGGTGATGATTGTTCCCCTGTGGTCAAACTGGCAGACCTGGTTGACGTATACCTGCACAGAGTTAGACTGGAACAGCTAGGTGTCACTGCGAGTCATCGAATCCGCACAACTAGATTGAAGAACAGGATTCTCTCTCTGTTTCCAGACTTAATGGCATACTCTCAGGGGAGAGACATGCTTCTGATATTTCAGGAAGATACTGCAGATTCTCTCAAGAACACCCATGACCATACAGTGATGTCATGCATTTGGTGAGAGCAGCACAAGTGGTACACACAGAGATATGTTTGACACCAAGTTCACCTTTGATGGCTCATTCCTTCCCAAGGCACTATCTCTTTTGGCTCTAGTGAACATGATCTTAGATGTGGCGAACATCAAGCACCAGAATCAGCTTGTGGAAACAGCTACTATAACCACTGCTCTAACGTACTCACAGCTACTGGTCTTGGACAGTGTCCAACATCTATGAGCAGCAAAGTCATTGGGCACAGTGTGTCACAGCCATGACTGTGTCAGTGCCACTTCAACTCTACGTGGCACTGAAAATCCATGCTGTCACATATAAGAGAGGGTTAATTGACACACACTTCAGTCTGGGGTTATGTGTGTCGTATGATCACTTCCTGCAAGTGATTTGATGAAATTGTTAATGGAGTCTGCCAACACTTTAAGATGGAAGAAGTGTGCCTACCAAAAATGCGCAATAGTCTGTTTACAACAGAATCTGTGTACAATATTGTTCACAATCCAAGTTCTGGAACAGTGAGGACTCATTTCATGGCACTGGTATCTCTTTGATGCACAATCCTACACATAAATGTGCAGGCTCCGACCATGTCTGAAGAGTATGTGTGGCTGAGAGTAGTGATGACAGCCCTGGAAGAGCACGAGATGTACACAGCATGTTGGGTATCGTGATCTTCCTATCATGCTGATATCCACCAGACTGTGATCCCACCTGCAGCTATTAATGCACCGTTGCCTTTGTTTCTGGACAATGCTCCACCTGCTGCCATGATAAGACATTCAATGGACATTGTCAGAGCAGTAGTTCACCAACTGAACCCTGGCAGTTGCCTGTCTAGCTGTGGACCAACCTTGCTATGCTTAGCCAAGTAGATGCAGTGAACGTGGCCGGTCAGCCATGCCGGTCAGCCATGGAGAGGACCACTTTATGGTCGTGTTTGGTTGGCTCCACATCGAAATGTCAGTCTTGAAAGTAGACGCCTTCATCTGTGTTGCTACCTCAGATCAAGAAGCCATCTATACTCATCTTTTCTCCCTAAGTCTTTCCCAACACCATTTTCCAATCAACTGGATGGATGTTCCCGTACATAAAGCAGGTGATAAGTCAGTCAATAGACCGATCTCCCTCCTGTGTACCATTTCCCTTGTCTTTGTGAGCATTTCATATATTAAAAAATGCCTCTTTATTAACAAATCAATCTCCTTGACTCAATTTAGATTTTTGAAAGAAATATGGAAGAGGTCGAAGCATAAGAAGACATATCATTAACAAAGATCAAGAACAGAAGGGAACCAAGAATACTTCCCGGGATGGGAGAAATTACAGTTAATATCTGAGATATTGGCCACTAGTTGAAATCTAGATGAAATATAAACCTTAAAGCAATGCCATAGATTCCCAGTGATGACAAAGGACCATAACCTATGGAAAAGCTCATCGTGAAGAACCCTATCAAATACTTAGAAAAATCAAGATGATTACTTTGCCTTGCACTTTTAAAGAGCTGCTGATGTAGCTGGTAAAATTGAGTATATAGCTGCTGGGTGGTAGAGCACTTTACTTCTCTGCACTAATGATACTAAGTGTTTTAAATCCTCAGCTTCCTCACAGGAAGATTTATCTTCTCTACCAAAGTGCCCGTCCTTTAATAATAGTAAATGCCACCTTATGAGCTTCTGTAATAAAACACCATTACCTCATAAGGTAGAATCAACACCAACAAAAGTTCCATCAAAGTCGTAGGAGTAGTGATGTCACCTGACCTAACTTGGAATCGGTAAAGCCTACAAGTTTCTTGGTCTTCTCTATCAAACCTTCCATCACTGCAACTCTGTGAACCCAAAGAAACGACTTTACGTCACTCTTGTAAAATCATAACTAATATAATTATATATGCACACCAATCTGTAAATATCAAAACCGTAAAACTTGACAAAGGTGGGAAGCAGTCTCAACATGTCTGGAAAATTTGCTTATGGTTAGGATTTTGGAGCTCCATAGATTCTGCACACTTCACTCTATGAACTTAATATTAGCTCAAATGTCTGTGTTGGTATTAAAAAGTGCAGGTTTTCAGACTGCTTCCCCCCCATAACATTTGCTGTTATATATGCAACTAAAATAAGCCTGGAGTCACATAGTAATTCCTGAATGAACTCTAAACTTATATAGTGAGCCCTTAGGTGATAGTTCCATATTGTTATGGTGAGTGTACATATAGCTCTGGTTGAGGATGAACCATCAGATTGTTAAGCCTTTCACTGTAACAGCAAAAGAAGTGAAAATATGAAAATATAACATGGAAAAAAAATGAATCCGCACACGTTACCTGTGAGATTACCTAATGTAGTAATATGAAGGGGAGGCATTGAATCCATTGAATGTTCTATTCAGACTTAAGCTATAACCTCCCATGTCCTTGAAATAGATCCAGTCTCCAATGTTCACTTCAGGAATGCAGGCTTCACAGATTTTGTCTCCACTGTCACAAGTTGGCCCCGAAATAAAGGTTTTGTGGTGGTTGCAGGATCTCAATGTGTCCTGCAATAGAAAAGTTGAGAAGTTTGAGTTTCGTTAATTTTTTTTTCCTTTTCAGTACTATAACACTGTATGCAATACAATAATATTTTCATACCTGGAGGACAATAGGGGTTGGTTTCATTATTTCATAGAAACAAATAAAGAAGGAACCATGTATACCATCATTTACATGGTAGTTGTACACTGGCTCTTTTCCACTTTTTATAGTAACTCTCTTCCCAATCACATTGACAGCAAGGGAATAGACAGAAGAAGGAAAGAAGAAACCTGTATGTATTTCAAAAACAAAAATATATTATATACACCAGATGTATATGTATGTACACATTTTTTACATAATGGCTTCATTATGCCATATCATTATTATGTTAATGTATAGGGGCAGCAAAATAATTTTTTGATTGGTTAGGCTAGAAATACATGACAACCCCTTCCCCTGTATAAAAATTTGACAGTTACTACAAGTTATTAGTTCTGATCAAGATTTGATTATATTAGGATTTAAATGGGCCCTATCATGCGGGAAACAGCATGCTGATCATTTCTAGCCTCTGAGAAGTGGATAATGTCTCTACTCTGTATATGCACTGATTTGACTCCAAAGCAAGCTGAACTCAAGCCATTCATTAGTGATTTTTAGATTATGTCATGGCTGTTGACTCTTCTGTTTCTGGAATAGTTCCTGATGGGGTCGAAGGTACAGATATCGGTCTATTGGGAAACCACTCTGAATCCCTTCAATTTGAAGGGGGAAATGACGTACTGATGTCTTTGCTGCAAATTTCTTCTAGACATAGACTTTTGTTTTCTTGATTCAATGGAGCCAATTCTGTTAAACTAAAACTAATTTATTTTCATTCTAATGGTAATTTGTTCGTGTCATTCTTTACACAATCAACAATTGTAGTGGTGCAGTTTATTGGTATTGTTCATTGTACACACCTACCTGGCTCAGCAATGACCTTTAAGTCAGGAAAATCATGGAACACTTCCAGGCCACTGTTGATACTCACAGCCATATTCTTGAAGAGGTCTTCTGACATCTTGCTTCCAGGAAAGCCTCCTCCTATGTTTAGGAGGGTCATGTGGTAGCCCACACTGGCAGCATAGTGGAATACCTCAAAGGCCATCTCCATTGCATGCTGGTAAGAATGTGGGTCCTTACCAAAAGAACCTACATGGAAACTATTAATGATTGTAATAAATACCTAGATAACTCTGTAGCGTATAAGCAGGAGACAATATTCAATACCTGACTCCTACTACATTCAAATCCAGTGATAAAGCAGTTTGGAGTAGATCTCTGGCCTCTGACATGGTGCAGCCAAACTTGGTACTAAACGATAGTGAAGAACTAGCAGAGTCTGCGACAATGTGCAAGACTAATCTGGAAAGAAAGTGTATAAAAAAAAAGTAAAAAGATGGTCATCTTATGGATCTTAGTACTGCATGGATTCAAATGTTGATGAACAGATTTAAATTTGATGCAAAGTCTAAAAAAATGCATTTTAAATTACATGTATTGCCAATAAAAAACACCCATCATGGGCATATATACCAATTGACCACTAAGAGATTAGCTCAGATCTCTTTGTTAAAGTATATATATATAAGATTGGTAGTCTTCCCAAACAACCAAAACCGTCCAGTTATACTTAAAGGTAAAAAAATATTTTATATAATATATAACAAAAATAAATCTTTTAGTGTGATTATATAGCAAAAAAAGAAATAAGGCAAGAATTTATTAAATTTAGAGAACAAACATTTATAGGAACTTTATTTATAATGAAGAAGAATGTTTTAATTATTTTATCATCAGCCTTTCCAGCATTACAGTACATTACTAGTTGGCATAAGTATTTGTCAGAGTAATTATGAAAGTCAACAGTTGCAATGAATATCATTATCTAGGCTAAGTGCTGAAACTTGGATATAGCAAAGAGCAAGAATTCTATATACACAGTGCTTAATCTTGCCAACAACTGCTTCACTTGCTAACCTGTGCTCAAACCTGTTGTATGTTGACTGACTAGATATATGACTGTGCTTGCATGTAATTATTACTTATGTATGTGGGTGTGGTACAACACCAGTGTGCCATGAACATGTCACAGCTAACATGTTAATTAAATTTTAATCTTCTGTTAAACTTCTTCAAATATGTTTTGTATAGATGGAAATAGATCCTGAACCCTGTAAGAATACTTCCCTGGGAATTAACCTTAGTCAGAGTCACTTTTACATTGCTACTCTATGACTTTCAAATCTGGGATAGACCAAGATCTTTCACTCAGTCTCCACCCTCCACTCAACCCCATGCATTTATCATAAACATATTGCTTGTTCAAGACAGTTGTTCGCTACTGATATCATTGCCATGCTTCAGACAATGAAGGCGTAAAACCTTCTGCTGACCTCCCCACCCCTCCTACCGCACAGCCTTCTATCAAAGGCTAGCAAAAGGTAAAATTATTACTCATATAAAATTAAATCCTTGTGTAAGAGGAAATTTAAGAACTCTTTAGGAGCTCATAAATATATTCCATTATATAGATCAAGAACACCAACTGACAACAACTAACTCTGACCTAACTATATAGTATGTGCATGTACTATTTGTAGTATTGACATAGGATGTAAGTTAATCACAAATGGTCAATCAATAATGTAAGTTAAATGGCCTCAATAATAAACTTGAATTTTTACTCTCTTGATATTTCGACTAGATGCTCTAGCCTTCATCAGATACAACTACTTGCGTGATTTTGTTATATACCGTTAGCTAGCTATAGCCCTAGCCCTTCCTAGGATGTCCATTATCCTACGTTAGTTCAGCAATTGCAGGCTCTTTAGCACACTTTCTATAGGCACTTGATGTTCTTTCCACTGTGGTCTCCAGTCTTCTGATGGTCTCCCCTATGTAGTATTTTCCACAGCTAGAAGGGATGCAGTACACAACACTTGAGTGCATATTAGCTGGTAAAACATCCTTCACTCTGCTCAGTTGTGTCCTCAGAGTTCTTCCCGATCTGAAAACGACTTTGATGTTGAACTTCCTGCAGACTCTGATGTCTTCACTAATCCCTGCTGCATAAGGAATCACTACCATAGGATCCTTCTTTTTGGATCCCTCATTGCCTGTATCGGTGTATTTATCTTCCTTTCTGCATTTAGATGTATCTGCAGACGAAAGATTGATGTAGGCTTGAGGAAACCGTTCTCTATAAAGAAATGTTTGTCCTTCCAAATAAATTAATAAATAATTGATGGATAAAATGCTACCAATATTCATTTTCAATGTTGCACGAGTGTAATTAGTTGGTCTGATAAAAGTTCAACTTTTTACCTAAATTACGGCAAAAACAACAACAGCACTTGGGACATCTTTATGGAATTTAAACAGTCATTGTAATAGCTAAAAAGATAATCAGGATCTTGATCCAGACCTACATAAAAAGATTACAGACAATCACAAGCTCTGTATATTTTAGTTCATGTTTATGCTGGCTCTAAAGGTAACCAGCACTGTTATCAAACCTGTCTTGACAAAATAAGTTTGTAGTATACACATATTATTTTTACTTCGTTGGATGGTGGTGGTAATTTTGCTAACCCTTGTAAAGTAATGGAATCACGTCGGAAAGTTTTAGTTGTCAATTTTAATTCTTACTAAATGCAAATAAAATCTGAACCTCTTCTGCTTTGCACACAAGTCTTGCAAGCCATACCGAAATCCTACATGGGAGAATGTTGTTAAGTTCTGGCTCACAAGATTATTAGCAGGCGCATTTCCATTTCGTAAGGGCAATTGAGGCAATGTCGATGTCTTTATGGATGTGATAACTTCGAGATCATTGGAATGTTCTTCCAATAATATCATTATCTTAATTTAGAGAGTTTGTAGTACATAAACTAAGTATTTTTTATTGGATGGCAGTGCTGTCCTAGACTAATTAGTAGTGTGCATGGAATCATTAATTTCACAACCTGGCAGTGGGGTAGTGCTCCTTCACTTTGTGAAGTTCCTGGTCATTATCAAAAGTCATGAGTGTCACTCCTTTCTTGGCAGCATACTTCAGATGGGAGATCTGCTTGATTGTATTGGCATAGATGATGCGATCAGGACTCACTCCAAGATCAAGAATTGCCTTTATCTCATTCTGATATTATAACAATGCTGTCATTTGTATTATGTATGCATGTATCTTATATTTACAGTGAAAAACAGCATTCATATATATAGGGAAAGATTCATAAGAAGAAGTGTAGGATGGAGTGAAACCAGAAGATGAAAGAAAAAACAAAATGAACATGTAGAAGAGCAAAAAAAGAGGAATTGCATACCTTACTCGCACAGTCAAAGCCTGTGCCCAATGCAGCCAGGATCTTGAGTAGCATCACATCATCATTGCACTTGACAGCATAGAAAGGTTGGACCTTGGGAAGAGATATCTCCCACCTTGCATGCATATCCATCAATCTGCCAAGGTCTGCCACAAAGAAAGGATCTTCCTCATCCTGTACAACATGAGAAAGATATCTCATTCCATGATTACCCCTAGTGTATTAAACATCAACACAAAAAATATAATCACATGTGAAATTTCATAGCAAATTTAATTTGCACCTATATAGAACCAATATAAAGCTCCACTTGTCATACTGAATTCTAGTATTATGTAGCTAACCCTTTTCTTTCTTTTGCATAAATGAAAGGGCAAACGAAACAAATGTTACCATCAAGAAATTGAGGAATGAAATTCATACACAAGCTGTGTTTTTTTTCAAGGTAGAAAGAAATATTGGAAGAATATACAACAAACCTGAGCATGAAAAACTAAGGAATTTTCAAATCATGAAACGTTCAAGAGTATTGTCTCTAGATGTCATAAGTTTTCTTTGTTGTCCACAATGACTGTCAAAATCGATGTGTGTGATGCTTCCAGCAGCTCTGATTAACCATTGCTATATGTTTGCAGCAAATATTTTGAGTCGTTTTCTTCAAGGAGAACACTACTTGTTGATAGAGATTATTTGCTCATAAATTATTATCGGCACTAAGGCTTCTCTCTCTTTGGAAAAACTATGACCAGCAAAATGGGATCTTGTTGAGTAGTTGAATATCTGCATTTTAACCAATTTTTTAATATTAATGGTAAAGAGGTGACATCCTAAACAGTGACCGTGTTAAGGGGGCATTACAAAAATTTGTGCTTCTGACTTCAGAAATCTGACTTAAGAACTCCATAGATTCTGCAAACTTCACCCATGTATAGCTCAAAAGATAACATTCTATCTTACGCTCTCTTTTAATAATAAAAACCAGGGGCTGCTCCACCTTTTTGAAAGTGGTCCAGTGAACTTTGCTCATAATTTAGTGTCGAGTAGTGTGTGTGTGCAAGGTGTATTCCCTCCCTTGCTGAGTGCAAAGCTTTCATTTTCATTTACATACAATTAGAATTATATATAGGTCATAGTTATTTTCATTGTATCAAAACTTTCCAAAAACTCAAATTCGATCTTGGTCAGGACAAATTCCCTCATGGCGATTGTTCTATCTTTATGAATGTATAGCATCATTAGACTGTTTAGTCTTTCCTGCTTCATTGTGGAACGTAGATATGTTTTGATGCAACGTAATGATGAAAATGAGAAGTAGCTGGAATTACCAAGAATAAGTGAAAAAGCTTGCTGACTTGAGGAAAAAGTGTGCTATACCGTTTCCCTTAAAGTACAAACTGAATAATCTTCTCCTTCCATTATAATTTTGAGCATAGACAATTCAACTTGCAAGTCTTCTTTGATGAGGTTACCACTAAAATGCCGAGAGTGAGTTAATTGTGTCTCCTTTTTTCAAAATTTATTCCATTTTATAAAAGCAGGGGAGTCAAACCTACGTTCAGTTTCACCAATCAATTTGTCCAAAATGTCGAAGTAAAGCCTACGATACATAGTTTCCACTGTGTCATCATGTTGCCATACTCATCTATGCGGGCAGGGATTCTGGTCATCAACATCTCATCAACATCTAAATCAGAAGCCTTGGCTTGCATCTTATATCAGGTATGGTCAAAGTATAACTGTCAGATCTCCACTCTTTTAAGCTAGAAAGAGTCACTGATGCGAATTTTCTTGCTTCTGTTGCACTAATAGTCTTCCTTTGAAGAGCAGGAGATCAGTAATTCAGAAAAACATTTCAGCTACAAATACGCCAAAAAGAAATAGTAGCTAACAACCACTGTGGTAGCAGCCTCAACATTTCCACTATATTCTGTAGTGATATCATCTAGTACAGATAGAATAACAGAATAGTTGGACAGAATAGATCGAAGTGATTCAGCTCTAACTGTCCTGAGTTGGGCAAAGAGGTTTGAGACCAGGAATTTGAGACCAGGAATTTTTGGAGAAAGTTCTAATTTCACTTTTTGGAGCATGGATTTCTTTTTGGCACTATATTTGAACATTTTGGACAACTCAAGGACTGTATCCAACTCAAGGACTGTATCAAACGTGTCTCTCATGGTTTTGATAGAGCGACAGGTATATATCTTGAACAGCAAGATTTAGTGAGTGTCCCATAACAATAAATGTATACAGCTCTGGACTCAATTCATTGGATTTGTGTTGACACTCCTGATCTTCTACCAGACATGTTGGCAGCCCCATCATAACACTGACCTCTGCATTGATGTAGTGAAAGACTGGCATGAAGTAACACATCTTTGATTTAGCATGTCAACTGGTCAGAATTAGTACGTTCAGTTGCATACATGCCGATACAATTTCATGTACTTCAAATGCGAGGGGTGAAACATATCTTATGCATACAACCATCTGCAACAAATAATATTTATTAAAGTCAAGCACATCAATTTTCTATTATATTTACCAGTGCTTACTTGTGTCTGTCTCATCTGCACTGATAGAATACCTGACTAGCACAAATATCCTTAAGAATTGACCATTGAATCATGCGGACATAATCCTCACCATCTCATTTTGTACATCATGGGAAGTGTATAGATTATGTTTTCTGTTAACCAGGATTTAAATTGTTCACAATCACTTGAACGTAGCTTCAGTAGCTGAAGAAGGTTTCCTCTCTCCTCAAAATATCCACGCAATGCAAATCCTTGCCAGCAAGATACTCAGCTGAAGTAAAAAGAATTTTGAGGCAATATCTGGAAGCTTCCTGTTCAAAAACAAGTTGTTTCTGAAGCTGGACACTGACATCTGCCCATTTCAAGTGGTGTTCCCACTTTATAATGGATTCTCTGTGACATGCACTTTGGTGGTGTTGCTGAAGAATCGAGTAGCATCTTTCCAATTGGTATACCCAGTTGTGATAAATGCAGATTCTTTGTTTTTTGGAGAAAGTGAGCTGGTTCAAGGCATAAATATTTCGGCAAATGAAACAGTGAGCCCTGTCATTACTTTTTTCCCAGTGAAGCCAAGATGACCATATCACATTATCAAATCAAATAGCCTTGAAGCCGGTACTCAGGTTTCTTTTTCCCAAACAGTTTTTTTGAGGAAAGTATTGAGAATGTGGTTGACAAGGTTTATTTGTTACCCCAAACTCTATTCCAGAATAATCTACTGTTGTTCAGAATCTACTTCCTCACCTTGACAACATGCAGAATGGGAGGTCGCAGCAGGGCTAGGGGATGATGCTTTTTGACAATCTTCTTCCTTAGTCAAAATGAGATCTTCCTCAGTCAAACAGAGATCTTCATCAGACAAACTGAGATCTTCATCAGGAAACTCAAGATGAATAGAATCTTTGCTTTTTTTCTCTACTCTTTTTTTCTCTACTTCCAGTGGCACAGTGACTTGATCTTCACTGGCTCCTGAATTATTCTTCCTTTGAAATAACAGCAGGGACTGCTGTTTCTTTGCTGTTGACATGGCTATAAAAGTCTGTCTAGTTGTTAAGCAGCATGTGCCTGAAATCAATTACTATCTATGACAGACTTAACTAACAAGCAATGTGTTAATTATGATTGTGTTTAATCACAGTGCCCAATAGACCTAGCCTAGTATATAGCAGCTGCTGAAAGCTTTCTCTTATGACTCTCTTACTGAATTGAAAGAGGGTAAATGTGGCTTCAATTCACAACCAGAAGCCTTGATTTGGTGTTTGTTGTCATAGCTTCCAACTTTCTTCCAATTGTGGACATCTAGCTAATTGCATTTCACACTCTAGCTAATTGCATGTTTTCACACTCTAGCTAATTGCATGTTTTCACACTCGAGCTAATTGCATGTTTTCACACTAGCATGAAAACAACTTCGAGGTGAAGGGTTTAATAGTTCGCTCATCTTTTTATAACCTTTAAATAGATAATACCTAATACCTTTAGATAATACCTTTAGATAATATGCTTTTGCAATGTATGAAAATTAATAATTTTATCCATAATTTTTTTTTTTTTAACAAAATTAATTCCACAGCCGCCCCTGAAAACTGTTGCAAAGGCCTAAGTATAACCATGCCTTTAACTCTTTCACCGCTAAATTATTTTAGGATTTTTTTAAAATTATTATACTACTTTTACTATAAATTTTATAACTTCCCGGGAATGTAAAAAATTCCATAGCAACCTTTGAAGTATTTGTGGTATAAACATTGACAAACACTTTGAGGTTACCACGGTTGCTTGGCAACAAAAACCACAGTTATGCATATCATTACAAATGTAATCACTATAATTATTACACTAAATAAATAATAACTACTTGATGCTATATTTATTGCACTGCATTGCTACATCACATCAGCAATTGTTCCCACCACATAGCAGACACCAATTGTTGGTAAAAATGCCAATAAACAGACACATAGATACAAGTGCGAGTGCTTAGTGCTCACTATACAAAGTTACTTTATTACTACTGTTCATCTTGGAAGGCTGGTGGTTGCCGGTAGGGTGGCGGGATATGGTGTCGGAAGCTTTATTTTTCGCTCCTGGTATGTGGACCATGCGGAATCTGTAGCGGAGGGTCTTCTCCTTGAGGTTTCTGAGCCGAGAGTTGCTGATGTCATTAAGTGACCTATCTCCAAATAGCTTGAGGAGCGGCTTGTGGTCAACTGCGATGATAAGATCCTCACACCCCAGGACGAAGTGTCTAGATTTATCTAGAGCATCGGCAACTGCCAGGGCTTCACCCTCAACTGGGGCATAGCGTGACTCAGCAGGGTGTGTAAAGCGACTCCCAACCAGAGTGATTTTCCAACCTGTGTGGCAGCAGAATAGGTCAGTACCAGGGCATCCACAGTGTTTCTGGAATAGCCAGAACCCAATGCCTGTCTTGGACCAATCAGTGGCTAGGCATGTTGGCCTTGATTTGTCAAAAATACGGACACCCTCTGTAATCTCATCTACTATGACCAGTTTGGACTCTTCAAATAGGTCATTGAGGTTATCGTCCCAGTGGAAACGGGTGCTGGTTTTCAGTAGTTGGCGAAAGGGGAGCATCTTCTCTGCCATGCTGAACGCATATGACACTTGGTTAATGAGGCCGAACCATGAACGGATATCGGTTATGTTTTTTGTCTTAGGGAATTCCATAATTGCTTGGAGGTATTTCTTGCAGGGTCGAACGCTGTCCATGGTGATCTCAAAGCCAGCAAACTCTACTATGTCATGGCCAAACCGCAACTTTTCTGGGTTTAGGGTTATACCATTCCTGCCACAAATGTCAAGCCACTGAACTGCCTGATGAAAGCATCCTTCCAGGTCATCTGCCCAAAGTAGTGTGTCATCGATGCATTTGGTCTTGTTGGGTATGTTTGACACAATCTCAACGCAGCGTCTTGAGTAACCGTCTCCTGAGGCAATATACCCTTGGGGTACAGTGCGGTACCGATATCTGCCCCATGGGGTGATGAATGTGGTCAGGTGGCGATCTTGCTCACGGATGGGGACACTGTGATACCCATTCCAGACATCGAATACAGACTTTTTCTTGCCGTGGGGCACTGATCGTGCTTGGTGAAATGGTGACTGGGTGTGATGAGTCACTCTGGTGGCGTGGGCATTCAATGGTTGAAAATCAATAGTCCGTCATGGTTTTCCATTTTTCTTGGCACATATGACCATGCGGTGGCACCAAGTCACTGGCTCACCAACAGGGACTGGCTCTATCACGCCCAATCTCACGTCTTGGTCGAGTCCTGCCTTGACATCATCTTGCCAATGAATTGGGACTGGTACAGGGGAGTGGTAGGCAACAGGTTCAGCATCAGGGTTGATCATTAGCTTCATTGGGGGGCCTTCCATCAGTGGGAGTGGTTGGTGTTCGCATGTGTTGAGTGTGCTTGACTTGTAGTAGTCAAGGAGGTACTGTTGGAGTTTCTCGCAATTCTCTTCTGTTGCAGGAAATGGTAGCTTTGTTGGGGATGGAGGTGGTGATCTACGTCTTGGGCAGTTGCAATCTGTTGTGAGGCCACTGTCACTGTGGGTGTATATGCCATGCTCAGCTCTCATGACAGCGCCAACTGTATTGGTATGGCTGTTTACAGTCTCTCCTATAGTGGGGAATTTCTCGGTGATCATGCCGAGAGCGATGCATGCTTCCCTACTGAGGAAAAGTTTATCTGAGTTGTTGGTCACATATGTGATTTGGCGAGTCTCTACCAGGTTGCCCAAGTTGTCTATCCCGGAAAAGCGCAAGATGGCAGCACCTAAGATGGTGATGCCTTTGTTGGTGGGTGAGGGAATAAAATCCCCTGGGACCACTAAGGGCATGCCATAAAGCATCTCTGCAATCAATCCAGGTCCTCCTTGGGTGCTGTCCTGATTCCAAGGAGGACCCAAGGCAGTGCCTGGAACCAATCAGGTGAATCCCCTCTAGCCTTTAAAGCGTCTTTCATATTACTGTGGAACCTCTCCACTAACCCATTGGACTGGGTGTAATAGGCTGTTGTGTGATGTAAGGTGGTTCCTAAACAATTTGCGATTGCTTTCCATAGGCCAGAGGTAAATTGGGCACCTCTGTCAGCATGCCTGAACTGTGGACTCAGTTAGCGGGAAGGCTTCCACCCATCTTGAGAATCTGTCCACAATGGTGAGGTATGTATAACCATGAGAAGGGCTGAGAGGTTGGTCCCACCAAATCAACATGGATATGTTGAAATTTCCTTGCAGGTACTTTGAATGTTTGCAATGGGGCCTTAATGTGTCTAGTAATCTTGGCAGCTTGGCAAGATTCACATTCCTTTGACCACTTCCCCACCTGGTGGGAGAGGTTATGAATGAGTCAAATAACTTCCTTTTCCATGAGGAAGGCACTAGGGGTCTAACGATGTCTTGGGAGGTGTCACACAACAGATTTACCCCAGGACTAAATTCTATCTCCTGAATGTTTAACCCTGTGTTACTCCCCTGAAGCAATCTGATATCAGGGTCAGTGGGCTGTTCCTCAGCTAATTTGGCAAAATCGTTGTGGAATTCCGCTTTGGCCACTGCCAGTTTATCAGGGGGTAACCTCCTGGCCCTTGCATGCATATGGGTGCCTTGGGTGGGTATGAAGTGCTCCGCCCCATGTTTGGGAGCCTCCTGAGTGAACTGAGGATTTGTGATTGCAAGGAACTTTGCAATCAGTGAGGCATATTCGTCTGTTGGGTTAGTTATAGAACACAAATGAGGAGCCAACAAAAAAGTGTGTATCACAGGTGTTGAACTGAAAGTATTTGCAACTACTAGTTGTTTGGTGTTAAGGTTTACCACAGTGAATGGGTTCTTAAGAAATCTGCTCCCAACAATGGTCTAGTTACATCAGCTACAAGACCCAAATCAGTTGATTGTATGTGTGATGAACGTAAAAGGGTGAGTTACTACATTACCTAATTGTGTGGTTGATAGTTAAGTGTCTCGTCCACTGCAGTTTCATAGGTACAACAAAGGCCAAAGCAACCATGTATACCCTCATTTACTGTGTAGCTACATGTACACTGGCTCTTCTCCCCTTTTATAGAAACTCCCTTGCCAATTCCAAAGACATCAATGGAAAAGGCACGATGACAATGAACAATGTCACGCCCTCCCCCTCCTACCTACACCAACATTAGAGCATTTGTTTGTGTACACAGACATTTTGATGGATCAAATTGATTTTTAGATCGAGAAGACTGCTTTTGTGACCCAGTTTGGAAAGTACAAGTTCTCAGTCATACCTTTTGGTCTTGTTGGTACCCCAGCTGTCTTCCAACGACTGAAGAATGACCTTTTTGCTGACATATTTTCATTTGTTGCTACATATGCGGATGACCTCATCATTTTCAGCCCACATTGGAAAGACCACATTGTCTACCTACACAAAGGTCTCACCAGACTGGAGGAGGCCAATCTCACACCCAAGCCTTCTAAATGTAACATTGTGATGAGAGAATGTCTCTACTATGGATTCATAGCAGGTAGAGACTAGGTAGATCCATACGACATCAACATTCAGGCGATCCATGTCAGCAAAGTAACAAGAATGAATAACGTGCAATCCATTCTTAGTCTAGCAAGGTATGACAGACTGTTCATCATGCTTTTGTGCTTACATAGCCAAATCCCTCACCGGCCACAAAAAGGACAGACCTGAGACCGTTGCGTGGATGAACGAGCTACAGGTAGCTGTTGGTTGTCTCTCTCAAACAGTTTCTCTCTCATGACCCTGTTCTAACAGGACCCAACTTTGACAAGCCCTTCCTCCTCCAAAATGACACTTCAGACTGCGGAATTGGGGCCATCCTCGTCATCTCAGAGATGACAGGACCGAGCCCCACTAGCAGTCTACTCCAAGCAGTTTATAATGCAGGAGGAACGATACTCCACAGTAGAAAAGTAATGTTTGGTCATTGCTTGAGGGATACAACATTTTTAAATCTACCTGACTGGCATCACTTTTACAGCCATGCCTGCCTCATCTACCTGGATAGAATGAAGATGATTGTAGTTAGCTGTCCTGGAGGTCTCTATCCTCGGACTACTCCTTCCCGACAGCATCGCCTAGGAACTTCAAACACCAATGCCAATGGCCTATCCCAACATGCATGAATGGAAGAGAAAACTTTGCTGGTAAGAGGGAAGGGAGGGATGTGAGGGACTCACAACCCACACGATGAAGGGCAACAATACTGGTGCATATATTTTGAAAGCAGTGCTGAAGTGTGTTGATGAAATGAATCTGAATTTGTCTCGCCTGACTGCCATTACAACAGACAGTGCTCCAGCCATGGTTGGGGAGAAGAAAGGGTTTGTCTCACTTTCTTGAGGCATTCAGCCGCCATCAGCAGATTAAAAGGCTGCATTGCATTGTGCACCAGGAATACTGGTGTGCCACATCAGCAATTATGGAGTACATCATGGCAACTGTTGTGAAGGGAGTGAGTGTGATCCTTGCCCGTGGACTGAATCACCACCCATTTCAAAAGCTTCTGGTAGAGATGAAAGCAGAATATGGTGATCAGGTTAATTTCATTGGCTGAGTCATGGCTAGATGCTCAGCAGGGTGTTTGACCTCAGAAAGGAGATGGTGGCCTTCTTGACCGCAAGGATCTGGGAGGGTTCAAAATGTTTTCTGACCCGAGTTGGATTGCCAAACTGGCCTTCATTGCTGATATCATGGCTCACCTGAACCAGCACAACCTCAGCTTCAGGGTAAGGATCTCTTAGTCTGCAACTTTCACTCACATATCTCCTTTTTGAGTTGAAGTTCTGCCTATGGGAATCTCAGCTGGAGAAAAACAACCTGTCACACTTTCCTCATCTGTGATCTTGCTCTGAAGATGTTCGCATCAGTGTCTGGGTGCAGTTTATTGGTGACCTCTGCTCTGAGTTTGTCAGCCGTTTAGCTGACATGAGATAAATGCACCAGCTATCGAAATTTTATCTTCGCATTTTGATGTTGACTGTGAAATAGTGCCATTAAAACTGCAGATGGAACTCATTGATTTCCAGTGTTCAGAAGATTTGAAACCCAAGTTCCTTGCTTGCCACATTTCTATAAGAACCACATGCTCTCATCTGGATGGTTCCCAAACCTTACCACCCCATGGACAGCAAGTAGTGAGCATGTTTGGCACTACATACCACTGTGAACAGTTGTTCTCCAAGATAAAGCATGCCAAGACAGTAGGCTACATTCGCAACTATTAGATCATCACTTGTCTGATGTGCTCCTTCTATATATCAACCTGATCCCGATATATATCTCTTTGTGGTTGCAAACAACATCAGGTGTCTCGTTAATAAATTATGATTGTTACATTGTGATTTTTTCTGTCCTCCTGAATTTAGCTTTGTAGACGTTGGGCTAAAAAGGTTGGGGAACCCTGCTTCACATGGAATTCTTTGAGGAATTAGTACTCACAACTGCCTTCCTGCAGCCAAGGTGATTTGTGGATAATAACTTCTGCATAATGAAGGAGATAGAGCAAGAGTTGTTGGATCATCTGAAGAACATCAGGCCGTTTACCATGGAGCTTGAAGTGGATGAATTGTGCCCCTTTCTGATTTGCCAC
Source organism: Cladorhizidae sp. MBARI D1340-BT2 (assembly GCA_028752905.1). Lineage (NCBI taxonomy): Eukaryota > Metazoa > Porifera > Demospongiae > Poecilosclerida > Cladorhizidae > Cladorhizidae sp. MBARI D1340-BT2. The sequence continues at coordinate 17,088,917 of JAQNBH010000015.1, forward strand.
CAACACTAAGGAAGACGGAAGACTAACTGCAACAGTTCACAGAAAACCCATGCACACCAACCGGTACCTTGATTATAGATCAAATTCATCCTAATGTCAGAAAAGGAGTGGTGAATGATGGAACCAGGAGAGTATTGTTGGAGAAAAAGGAAAAGAAGAACATCCTTAATAGAGTCTTTTAGAGAATTGTTATGTACAAGCCTTCATCAATTATTCCTCTATAGATCATCTAAACGCATAAAGTACAGCGATACAGGCAATCATGGGTCTGAAAAGAAGGATCCTATGGTAGTGATTCCTTATAGCAGGGATGACTGAAGACACGTCTGCAGGTAGTTCGACAACTCTTGAGGGCACAACTTAGCAGAGTGAAAGGTGAATTACCAGCTAGTATGCACTCATGCGTTGTATACCACATCCCTTGCTGCTGTGGGAAGTACTATATAAAGGGAGATCAACAGAAGACTGGAGATCAGAATGAAAGAACATCAAGATGCCTGTAAAAAGTGTGCTAAAGAGAAATATGCAACTGTTGAACCTGCATAGGATAATGAAGATCCTATGGAAGCCATCATCTTGGACTAGGCCAGATGGTAGAAGGAACTGCTAGTGAAGGAGGAATTGCACATCAGCTTAGCACCAAAGTATGAGCGATTCAATTGAAATTGTAGAATGGACGTATCTGGCTGCTGGTATGCCTTTCTCCAGCCTTAAACTTGTAACCACAATCATACCAAAAAAATCATCATTTGGTTATGTCTATTTTATTCTCATATAAATATTTTTATTCTATTTATTGTGTTTGGCCTCATGAGCTTAAAGTGTATCTCTAAGACTAATTTATAAATAGGCAAAAAAAATGTCCGCTCGCTCTTCCTCTCCTATTTGTATGAGATGCTTCTCTGTGACTTCAGTGGGCCTAGTTCATATTCACAAACTCTTGAATAGCTGCTGCCAAGGATCAAATCAGCCATCAGGAGTTCATGCTGCAGTGTTGCCATCTACACATAGCCCCATGTGGTGATGTTGATCCACCTGTTTTTTTCTCCAGAGCCTGTCGAAATGGCCAAGACACCGCTTTCGGTCGATTTTTGTCAAGTACTTAGGACTAAGATTTTAGAGGATCCCTTGTGGGCCAAGAGCCCTTGCCCTTTCAAGTTTGTTACCATATTGGAAGGTGTGGTTTTCAGCAATTCTCAAAATGCAAGGGAGAAGCTATTTCTCTTTACCTCCAGATGTCTAAGAGTGTCCCCAAGTTATGGTCAGAATTGGTCTTTAGCACCTGGGGTTGATAATCAGCTGAGAGGGGAGGAAGATCCCCCTGCTCCCCAAAACCTCATTAGGAAGAGTAAATCTACTGCTCCGGAACCCTTAGAGTCACTGGGTCACTGAGTGTCTGAGAAGCTGGAGGAGGAGGATTTAAAGGAGCTGTTCACTTGGCTTCCTCTGAGGTTTCCATGGCTCAACCTTTTCTGCCCTCAGACAGCCCCTCAACTCATCCTGATGCGCCATCCCACCCACCCCTGATATCTTTCCCTTTATTCGCTGTTTCAGAAGGGGATGTTGCTCAATCAATCAGATCCTTGCCCTGTGTCGCCTGGTGGTCCTGATGGTTTAAGACCACAACATCTGAAGGACATACACATACTAAAGAATCCTAATGAAATCTCCTTCCTTCTCTCAATCTTTGCTGCTTTCTCTACCATGGTCCTAGAGGGAAGAATTCTTTCCGCTGTCTGTCCTTTCTTTTTTGGAACTACCATAATAATTGGCTCTGAGAAGAAAGGGTGTGTGTTCAGACCCATGGCAATAGGATAGCTGGGTACATGGTCAGTGAGGAGATGACATCCCTGCTACCACCCCAGCTGTCCGTGCCATCTGGCAGTTTCTCAACAACTTGCAATCTAACCATGCAGTAAAGTTTGACATCAAAAACACTTTCAATTCTGTACGCAGAAACAAGATGTTGGAAGTTATCTATACCATAGCACATGTAATCTACCCTTTTGTTCATTCAGTGAACTCTTCACCATCCTCCTTGTTCTGGGATGGCAAGTCCTTGCAATCAGCCAAAGTGGTGCAGCAGGGAGATCCTCTTGCCCCTCTCCTTTTCTGTCTCTCACTACATCATAACTGCATTCAGTTGTCATCGGAGTTGTGTGCAATGTTATTCGTGATCTTGAACTCATCAAACAAACTGAACAGATTGAGTTAATTTTGAACAACGACAAATCTCAGATCATTTGCCAAGATGCAGTTCCTTCATAGCCTTCTTAGCCTAAGATGCTGCCAATTATTACCTGGCCCAAGCCATCCTGCCACCTCACTTTCTTTCACACACTGTCACTTTTGTGGATGATTCCCTTTTGGCATGATCTGTGTATCACGGCAATCCCCATGTGGCATGCTTCCAGAAGTACTGCTATGCGTGCATGGTATGAAACTCTGTGGAATCTTTGTTGCAAATGCACTGGAAAAGTTTGGCTCGAGACCAGCTTTTGGCTGTTTCAACAAAAGAATCTGGTGCATGGCAAAATTCCCTCTCAATCTCATACCTGGGTTTGAGGATAGATGATACCATCAGTGTTGCCGTGGGTATCTGCATGGCTTCACTTTGTGTCGTTCCCATAATGGTCAGCTCTGTCAAGCTGAAATGGATTGTCTCACCATGCATGGTCTTAGCTGCAAGAGGAGTGAAGAATGTTTCTACAGACAGCCATAAATGACATCCTATTCCGGGAATTGTCATCTGCAGGTTTTTCTTCCAGGCTGGAACTGTCGGGATTTTTTCATTCTCATGGAAAAGGCCTGATTGGGTATGGTTCCATAAGAATGGCAAGCAACTGGTGTGGGATGCGACCTGCGTTTTCCCAATATGCCCAATCACATTGGGGTTGCAGTGAGTAGTACTGTAGCTGGAGCTGCTATATATGTGGCTGAGGATAAGAAATTGGCAAATATGACAGTCTAGATCCTTGCCACTTTTATGTGCCCATGGTCATCGAGTCATTGAGAATTGATTTCCTGAAGTAGCTCAGCATCAGGATAAGGCAAAGAACTGGAGAGGTGAATGCCCATGCTCACCTCCTTCAGGCTCTCTCAGTGGCAGACAGCAGGGGAATGACATACCTGTTTTGGGGTCAGTCGGGAGTTGAACTTGTTGTTAGCTTTTTAGTTATTCAGTTATTTATTGTGTATTTTTTAATGTGTTAATTGGTTCTTATTTGGGTACTTTTGTACTAACTAACTTGTAATTTATCATTGTATATATTTAGTAATAATTATTGTTTTGATGTTATTTCTCCATGTTTCATGCGCTGGACATGTATGCCAGGTTGTGGTTTGTATGAAGTTGAATAGTTAGCTAATGGTATATAACAAGCTCACATGAGTCTTAACATTTCATTATTCCTGATGAAGGCTAGAGCATCTATTCGAAACATCAAGAGAGTAAATTTCTAGTTGATTATTGAAAAAGTCATTGTGATTAGTTTTAACTTCACTACAATTATATTATGCCAATTTTTACAGAGTACTACAGAGTTATCTGGAATATTGCTTATAATAAAATATCAAACTTGACAAATGCATAAAACTGACCAGTAGACTGAAATTAACTAGCTATATAAAATCTAGCTAACAACTACATACAGTCAAATTGTAATTTCTGAATGAGCTCTACACTTGCCAACCAAGTTGGTGGTTGATTATTCTCTTGTCATGAATATATATGTCGTTCTTGTTGAGGTTGAACCATCAGACTCTTCAACTTTTCACTGTAGCAGCAAAAAAGATTAAAACATGGAGCTAACAAAATAACATATGAAAATAATACATCAAGTAAAGTGAATCTGGCATATTTTACCTGTAAGATTCCCTGATGTAGTAATATGAAGGGGCCACATTGAAACCATTGAATGTTGTCCTCAGACAAAGACTATAACCTCCCATATTCTCAATATATCCAGTCTCCAATGTTCAATTCAGGCATATATGCTTCACAGACTATATCACTACAGTGTAAAGTTTGCCCCCAAATAAAGGTTTTGTGATGGTGGTTGGATTTCAATGTTTCCTGCAATAGAAAAGTTGGGAGAAGTGCAATTTGACACTGGATTGTTACCATTAATAATTTTATGACCCTTCATTATAAATATAATGTTTTCATACCTGGAGGGCAACAGGAATTGGTTTCGTTGCTTGAAAGACACTAAGAAGTCTGAAGGAACCATGTATACCCTCATTTATTGTGTAAATGTACACTGGATCTTCACCACTCTTTTTAGTCACTTTTTTCCAATCACAGAGACAGCAATGGAATAGGAAGAGCAAGCAAAGAAGAATCCTGTATTATATAGTATACATAATAATGTATATATATATCAGTGTTCTCCCCAGGATATTTTAAGAAATAGAGCATGTCATTGTAGCAGACTAATGAATCATGAGAGTCTGGTTGCAGAAGGTAAAATGGACTAGACAATATCGAATCTGTAACATAATGCAATGAGCAATACATAATATGTTTCACACATATTCTAAATGCTGATATGAATTTCTAAAAATATTTCCTTGGTGAACTAACTTGTGTTACTGTTCATAATGATGATTCTGTTAGAAATGGATTCAAACTATGCTCTCTCCTAGCCACTGCACCACCTCTTCTATAGAATGCTTAAATATCCATTGTACATTTCCACATAGGTTCAGGTCTGTCAGGTGAATGTAAATAAGATTTTTTCACTGATTTATGTTGTTCTTTGAGAGCCCTGAGGTTTTAGTGTGTGCTATCTATCATTGTATCTCAAGAAGTACATACACCTCCATTAAAAAGGACACACCTTCTGTGGTCTAAAACAGCTCTTTCACTTCGCTATCGTCCTTCTATAATGGAGAAGTTCAAATCTTCCTAATAGATGTGAGATGAGACTCACTCTTTGCCTGTTTGATCAAGCTCTATCTATCCAAGGTCTAGCATCACTCTTGTAGCATGGAAAGTCTCTACTTAATCCATATAGTGATGACTTGCTCGGTAGGATGGGCAAGTGAGTTTGTTCCAACTTCTAGGTGCTCATTTGTTACTATGAATGTACTACAGTACAGGACCAAAGCTCACCTTGGAGCTTTTCAGAAAACACAGACAAATACTTCACTTTTCCAAAAAGAACTCGTGATCAGGGAAGGTCCTACCAAGCATGTTTGTTTTGTAGACTACCAGTTTCTTCACTAGATTGTTCTTTGTCATACCTGTTGAACAGTGGAAGAACAAAAGCAGATCGTGTAATCAAAGCGGTGAGCCAACATGTGATGTAAGCTTTTTTAGGGCGGCAGCTAAGTTTGTGACACAAACACACATCATACTTTGCTTTCTTCCAACTCCAAAATCCATGTAAAGTCTCCTTTGCACTTTGGATCAATACATGTTTGTCAGTGCTGCTACCTGCCATCACTTGAACATCCATGCTTAGTCAACCTGCACTACTAACTAGCTGGCAAACCTCTTTGTCCAACTACACCAACACATACATTCTATTGAATCATGAAAAAATATTCTTAAAATATGATTGCTAAATATAGAGCTCACTACTTGCTATTGATAGCCACTGCTACTCTTGATGCCATGGGAGGACATTGTATATATAGACAATAATTCATTTTTAAATGACCATGAATCCTCATCACTGCATTATTATGGCATGACATTATAGTAGGTTACACAGGAGAACTTTTGGAATGATGAGTGGAAGTACATGACAACCAACTCACAGAATAAACAATTGCTTAAGTTAGAGATTATTGTATACTCTCACCTGGTTCAGCAATGACCTTCAAGTCAGGAAAATCACTGAACACTTCCAGATTTCTGTTGATATTTACAGCCATGTTCTTGAAGAGGTCATCCGACATCTTTCTTCCAGGAAAGCCTCCTCCTATGTCTAGGAGGGTCATGTGGTAGCCCACACTGGCAGCATAGTGGAATACCTCAGAGGCCAACTCCATAGCATGCTGGTAAGAAGCTGGGTCCTTACCAAAAGAACCTATATGGAAGCTATTTAAACAATTTATCACTATAATAAATACTTAAAGAGCGCTACAATAGTGTGGTAAGTGGGAAGCAGCAGTATAAATACCTTAATCCTACTACATTCAAATCCAATGATAAGGCAGTTTGGAGTAGATCCCTGGCTTCCAAAATGGTGCAACCAAATTTTGCACTATATGACATTGGAGAACTAGAAGAATCTGCAGCAATACGCAGGACTAATCTGGAATGGAAGTAAGTAAAAGGTAAATGTCTTAGTATCTTACAGATGAAAATGTTGAGAGAGAATTAATATGATGCATTGGCAGTCAAAGACTATCAAGTACACAAGTTACCATCAACAACAACAAAACACACACATTATTACACCTAAATAACAACTGAGCCATGGGCAACCAGACCAGATGGCAGCTAAGTTAATCCAACAATCACACAAGGTATGGTCCTTGTGGTTTGAATGTTCTTGCATTAGGATCATCAACCCTACTTTAGAGAGTTTGTAGTGTATGTGGAACTGCCATTAACTAAAGTATGTATTTTTATTGGGTGGAAGTGGTAATCTTGGGCTAATGCATGGATCATATTACACAACCTGGCAGTGGGGTAGTGCTCCTTCACTTTGTGAAGTTCCTGGTCATTATCAAAAGGCATGAGCGTCACTCCTCTTTTGGCAGCATACTTCAGATGGGAGATCTGCTTGATTGTGTTGGCATAGATGATGCGATCAGGACTCACTCCAAGGTCAAGAATCATCTTCATCTCTTTCTAATAATATAACAACCTGTCATTGCATATATAACAATCGGGAAATTCTGTAGGTTTGTCTGTTTGCTTGGTACTTAAGGTTCCCAGTTTGGTCCTGTGGAATCATTCACTTATTCTTTTCTCCCCCAGAATATATACCTGATGCTGAAGATCTCCACCCTAGGTGGATCCATTCACTTTTTTTCTTTCCCTCCAACCCCTTCCCTCGTTTTTACATTTTTTTCCTTTTCCTATAACTAACATCAAATAAATTATGTGGAACAATAATGGATACCTGTATATGTATGTGTGTGTTTAGAGGTATATAGCTGGATGCTTCACACCAACTCGAAAGCACTCCGACAACAGATTGCAGCTATATCTTCAAATATATATATTATGTATACAATCAGTGATGAATACAGGGTAGGTGGGGGGAGGGGGAAGGGTGGTTCTTTAGTACACTCCTCCAGTCCAAACATGGTACTGGCTATCTCTACTCAAAATATGCTCACTGATTCTTATGCTGCACTCTTTAGCTGCCACTGCATGCTCAGTGGACTCTCTGAGGCTCCATGCATTAACTCTCATGCCACAATTGTGATGTATCAATAATGGATTAATTATGGTCACCATGTTGCACAGCTAACTAGTCCTGCCACATGAGACATCGTGTGGAACTCGAGCAGCTGTGTCTATGGTGTATCCCAAGCTAGCTAAGGCTTTGAAGAGGTATGTTGGTCAAATTTTCCTGGGTACTTGCTAAAGAAAGGAAGTCCTTAGAGAAAAATTGTAAGACTTATTGACATATCTAGAGCCCTTTAGCTTTATATACTCACTGCGAGTTACCAGTTAAATCTTTGTATTATGAAAGGCTGTTCAATTTCAATGCCAGGTGTCGTTGCTGAATTGCTAAGTTTTTAAATTGACCCCCAGAGTGTCAGCATTTTTTAGCATGTTATTGACCTGCAGAGTTAAACTCAAGGACTTGTGCAAAACACACTGGCTTCAGAAAATAGATTCATATTTGTTATTTTATGAGTTGTATCTTGCCATTATCAAGATTATGGAATCAAGTATATAGTATGGTAGAAATGAATAACCAGAGTGGAATATGGGAGAATATGAATAACCAGAGTGGAATATAGGAACATGAATAACCAGAGTGGAATATCTGGCATCACTTATAGAAAAATACAGCAGTAAGTATATATTATCTAATATTCATATTTGATTAAATTTAGTTTTCAGAGCTGGAATAAACACGAATAAAAATGCCACACACCAAATACTTTTTGAAAGTTGGCATTGGTCAAGATAGCAGTGCATGACAGAAATTGAGTGTGATGAATAACTAGAATTGTTTAGTTACTCACAAATATGTTGCTGACTATTCACCTAAAATTGCATACCTTACTTGCACAGTCAAAGCCTGTGCCCAATGCAGCCAGGATCTTGAGCAGCATCACGTCATCGTTGCACTTTACAGCATAGAAAGGTTGTACATTGGGGAGAGATGCCTCCCACCTTGAATGCCTATCCATCACTCTGCCAAGGTCTACAACATAGAAAGGATCATCCTCCTCCTGTATATACAACAAAAGAAAGATAACCCATTCCCTAATTAGATCTGTAGAGTAGTCAGCAAATCTATTCCTAAACACAAAGTTTCATTGATCTCCATGGGCTAGTGCATAATAATCACCACTTGCCATGCTTACTCATGATCTCATGTTCCCAACCGCTATATTCAGAAAATGAAAAGGTTGACATATAAAATTAATGTTCCCGATGGCTTATGTTCAACCAATAAATACAGAAATGCCAAATATACCTTTGACGGACTTAAAACAACACAATAATCAAGTTGAATTTACTCACTCAACGTTTTGGCTTAGCCTTCATCAGTCCTGCTAAAGGTTTCCTGGTGAATGCTAAAGTATCTACCAAAATATCGAGCATGTAAATTCAAGTTGATTATTAGGAAAGTCACTGCATACACAATTAAAAGTTTGTTGAGAATTTATCAATAGATAGTGCTTCTATGAATCAGTGAGTTCTCAATACTAACCAACTTTTTAAGATGTCGGTTGGCAACAAACCCCTCCTCAAAAATCAAAGCTTATACCACAGCTAAAACTTACATCCGCAGCTTCTTAGCTGCCTAAATGCTGATAACAGTTGATAATTATTAAGACTCCAGGTGTGTGTTGAATCCTTCACCCTTCTGTGCCAGTGTTAACAACCCTCCTGATCCTCAAGACCCACTATCTAATGCCATGCCTGCATCTTTTATTACAGCTGCAGGCAGTTTAAGAAATTCATCTGTTGACCATCAACTGCAGATATTTAACTCTGTGAAATTACCTTCTAAGTAAATAATTCAATTGTTTCTGACAGTGTGTCTATCTCTCTGTCAGTGTAGTCCTCAGAGGCCACTCAAGAAAGGTGAGACCAGGAGGGTTTTTTACCAGGGAAAGGACAATGGTAGAGTTTTGGATCCACAAGTCAAACTCCCTGGCCATGCCACAGTGCCAAAGCCAAAGGTATAACATCTTGCTCAACAACTCACTTAAATATGCTCCTCAAAACTTCGGCTAGATGCTCATTATTCTAGTTTGGCTAGATACTAATTGTTCCTGATGAAGGCTAGAGCATATGAACAAAATGTCAAGGAGGAAATTTAAATTGATTGTTGAGAAAGTTGTTTCAACTTCATTGAGAGCAGCAATATTGGCCAAACTAGGGAAGATATAGTCAGCACTGTAATATTTACCTCAGACTTTTTTGTCCATGTATTTTCTTGTCTTTAAATGGGCACTATACAGAGTGATAATGCCTGTAGCAGGCCATATGCACTTTTGTGCATATAAGTTCTTCACAGCTGCTTGTGAAAAACAGCCTTGAAAGACCTCTCTTGGGCTAGTAATAATCCTAACAATATCCACTGGCCTTACCACAATAAGGTTTTGTGACACCTAGAACTAGGTAACTTACGTCTCTTCCTGCAAAGTTTCTGCACTTGTATTGAATGTAATCCTCAAGACTAGTCTGGTCTGTTAGCTTATCTACATACGTCACTTCTCCAGAAACCATTACGAGTAGTTCGCCCAGTTGAAAAGTTCTTTCTGCAGACATACCCAAAGCTTTGTATAGTGAACTACGACAATACCAATAGCCGGGCTACAAACATCCGCAAAATCGTTTGCCTGAGCAAAATACGCAAGCGCAGGTATATATAATCGTATCGTTTCTGGGGGGGATGAAACCATTTTAATGATAAAGTGTTAAAATACTTGTGTTTACCTTCATAAGATTCTGCAAACTACGTGCTATAAACTTGATATATAGCTCAAAAGATAGGTCTCTCTGTGTACTCTCTTTTGATACTAAAATATTTTTCATAGCTATAACTATAATTATATACCCAAGTTATAGGAGCTAAAGTGGGTGTACCTCAAAAACCTGATTGCCATATAAATAGCAGCAGTGGCTAGAGGAACCCAATGAGTGTATTCATTAGGCGCTAAAACGTAAAGTAGTTAGAAAATGCACGAAAATCTTTTTCCATTTTCCAACTGGGTTCTTGACCACGTACTTCCTAATGAAAACGCTCATTGCATAGAGTGGGGCTTCTTCTTTTTTTGTGTGTGTGTTTTTAAATTACAATCAACAATAATATTGATATAGAGTTCAATGGATTTCACTGATGTAGTGATATTAGACCCTCACTCATGGCAAGGTCGACTGGTGATGTTTCATGAATGGGGTGGGGTGGCCTGAGGTAGAGCACCCCTGAGACAAGTGATGGTTGACCTCGGAAGAGAGAAGCTAAGAAGGACACACAACCAGGCCATGACAGTGCTGTAGGGCTTCTATCCACTGGTGCTAATTTCAACTCTCTAGCCACTTAGCAATCTGGAGATATTTATGTGGCAAAATCAGGCAATCAGGCTTTTGAGGTACACCCACTTTAGCTCCTATAACTTAGGTAAAGTTAGAGCTAAAAGAGAGCACAGAGAGAGACCTATCTTTTGAGCTATATAACAAGTCTATACCATGAAGTTTACAGAATCTATGGAGCTATAAAGCGGTACACTTCACTACGAAAATGGTTGCAGTCCCCCTTCCGAGGACCGAGGATTGTGGCTTTTAACGTCACCAAAAAAATCTAATGGATGGTTTTTTACTCAAGCTTAAAAAATGCATAAAATTTTATGGAAAATATCCATCCACAAATGTTTGTGTAATCCTGCTAACGGACAGACAGCAGACAAACAAAGCTAGCTAAGTAAATTCTAGGGTGTGTCCATTTATCAGACCAACATGTGCCAATCTGTTTGCTTGGCTTTTGACAGCATTCTGTAAGTTCTGTGTTATATTTGTGCTTCTCATTCAATGTATTTGATTAATGCACTCAAACTTTATGCATAATTTCTTTATCAGTGGGAGTTGTGAGGGGACAGGATCACGTGCACTACATTGCTATAAGGTATGATATGAGAGAACATAGTAGCTGAAGAGTAATTCTTGTATGAGATTCCATAAATTAATTCCTAGTTGATGGTTGGAATAGGTACCATGCCCTGTTTTTAGTAAACGTGACCCCTTACAGTCCCACTGAAATGGAAGGGACTGTGGAAATGATCTGAATCTATGATCCTTCAAGCATAATAGCTGATGTGATAGCCAACCAGATGGCAATAACCTCCTTACTCATTGGCAAGTGAACAGAGGCAAAATTGAACAATTGGTTGTAAGTGGAATTCCAGAACTCACATGCCTACTATGACCTTGTCCCATAATCATATATATGTACAAGCAAACAAGTGATATAATGCTGATGAGTAATGTCTTAATTGATTTTTACCAGTGGTACTAAGCAGAACTAACTCTGGGATCAATATCTTGTATATATTATACATGTCATAATTAATTTAATAGGATGATAGTTTTGGTGGGTACGGAGAGGAGGGGGATGGGAGGGAGTACACTTCAGCACATCCTCATAATAACCCTGTTTAACCAACCAAAACCTCTTCCATCACCCCACAAATCTGCCCAACATTAGACCTACCCGACTCTCCTTTCTTTACATCTATTTCTTCATTCTGCCACCCACTCTTCAGCCCCTTCAATGCCCTCAATCACATCCAATCCTTCCTATCCACATCAAATTCCTAACGGTACAATACTACATTTCCATGGTGCCTTCATCTCACAACTGAGATCTCCACCCTGATACATACCACACCTCTCCTTGACTCTATTTCTCTCCCTTCTCTTCTTGTCACTCATCCTCATGAACATCCCTCACATGCTGCATGTGAGTCCACTACCTCCAACTCTCCTTCCACCCTAAATTTCCTTTTCACCACACAAAACCCTGCCCATAAACTTCGACAATCAGCACACTCCACTAAAACCAATCTCAGTTGATGCTCCATTTAATTATGTATGGTGTAATTTGTACCCGTGTATTTGTTTTTGTTTTATTGTGCCTAGGGCTAAAACCAGGACAAAACCAGGAAGAGTGACATGCTCATGCACATGTATGTGCCATTCCTAGTCCTAGCCCTGGACCTGCCTCTAGCCCTCATATATACTAGCCACAACAAAAGCCAAAAAAATACATGGGAAAGTACGAATTCAAAATCAAGCAAAGTAATCTGAGACCATCATACAGGAGTAATCTGAGACCATCCTACACAAGTAATCTGAGACCATCATACAGGAGTAATCTGAGACCATCATAGAGGAAGTCATAATATATTCCATAGTATGACCTAATCAGTCCCACTAATATCTGATTCTGGAGAGGAGACTTTGCCACTGGAGGAATTCTGTGCTTTAGCTTCAGAATATTCCAACTTGGAATTAGCTAATCATCACTCTAGATTTATAAGACGTAGATACATACAATATACATGCAATAGCACAAAAAATATATATAAAAATTCAAAAAAATTAACAAATTGATATACGAGTACGGAGAATTGTAATCTGAAATGAAAGGGAAAGTGAAACAAATGAAGGATAAGTGCATGTGTGACACCAGTGTGATGCAGTGACTGTCTCAGATTAATCCTGTATGATGGTCTCAGATTACTCCTGTATGATGGTCTCAGATTACTCCTGTATGATGGTCTCAGATTACTCCTGTATGAATTTTCTCCAGTGTTTTAAACCATGAATTTTATTTGATGCTTCAGATTTTACCTCCGGGAAGAGAAAGGGTGAAGAAATTATCAGGATGTCAAATTTCGCTTTTTGCAGTCATAACAGCAGTGTTTATCAACTATGATATATTTGTATATATTACACACAGATTGCTGTAAACTCTGTTTTAAGAAACTAAAAAATAGAGAAAAATACAAATATATCAAAACTGAATCAAAAAGTGTTCTTTGTCGAGGTTGATTTAGCATGTGTCAAGTTGTCTGAGCAATGTTGTTATATAACTTTCACATCAGCATCTATTAGTCATGTATATAGTCCTTTCAAAGTCTAGCAAGTGCAATACACTTGAGGGAAGCCTTTTTACCCTTGCCCCAGATACACCCTTTCTTGTAGGCTCAGTGGATAAGTATATAGAAGCTCTGTGAGGCTTCTGGAAGAGTGGTACCCAGTGGCACTTTCACCGCATTGAGCGCCATATTGCGCTTGGCTGTTTAAAAAATCGTAACGATCAACCGTTTATTTCGACCGCTCCGAATTTGGAGTTCGAAGGTCAACGTAAACGACGTCATTATCGCGTGATTGTACTGACGATCCTCGGTAAACAAATGGCTAAATCTCTGAATTTGGAAGACATGATTTCTCAGGTTACTGGCGACGACTTTGCCTTCTCTGAGGATAATTCTGACGAAGAGGAAGGTGAAGGCATCTATACTTATTTGGGTAGCTCCTGGACTGACCCGGAAGCCATGGAGAGTTTGGCTACTAACATTTTATCTAGAGGGTCCAAATACTGAAGATAGGGCTAGCAGTGATAGTGATGCTGATCTCCCTCTTTTTGAATGCATAGACCAGGAGGATATCTCAGGTATATGAAAGTATCTAGATCCAGTATTAGCTTGTAGAAAAGAGCTGATTTATTATGAATTCATTATTCAAATTTCAAATTGCCAATTTGCACATTTTGGTTGTTTTGACAGATCTGATTGATAATCTTCAAACTGTATGCTGCCCCTCTGGCCACTAGCTCCACTCCCAATCCAGACTCCTTCCCTCCATCTTCAACTACTAATGTGAGTGTAGCAATGGCTTGTTGACACTCTCCAATATGCTGCTTACTGTGCATAGGTGGTTGGACGAAGTTTGCGTCGCTCTAGCTGTACAGCTGTCTCTACCCAGGCCTCTTCTCTTCCTGTGCTAGTTCCTTCATTGCATGTACCTACATGTACTTCCACTGTAGCAGTTGTGACTCCCACTTGTGCACCACATGGTAGAAGACAACGAGGAGATCGCTGTGCACCATATAGTAAAGGACGACAAGGTGGTCATCACTCTCGAGGCGGAAGAGTAGCCTGTTCCACATCAGACGCCTCTACATCTGTGGCTTCAACTTCAAGCACTGTCCCTTTGGGAAGTAGTTCCCTCTCTACTCCAGTTGGCAACTGGAAAAAGGAAGAACCGACCCAGGAACGCTACACTTACTCTCTTACCCCTGATCCAACCTCTCCAAATGTCACCCCCACTTCATCTGCTTCTGACCTGTTTTGTTGTTACTTCAATTGTGAAGTGTGGGATTTGCTTGTCACTTAGACTAACCGCTATGCAGACCTACGAGTAATTACTCCACATGCGCATACTTGGGTTCCCATCACAGTATGTGAGATGAAAGCCTTTCTTGGTATGCTAATATACATGGGGGTGATGAAGTTTACCCATCTAGAAATGTACTGGTCAACTGCTGATATCCATTTGGAATGCCCTGGGTTATCATCAATAATCCCAAAAAATCGTTTCTGCCATTTTTCCCGTTTCCTTCACCTTGCTGACAGCAGGCTAGCTTCTGCACCCAACAGGCTTTTTCCCCTAAAAGACCTGGCAAAAGTGCAAAACCGTGGTCATTATGATTACCAATCTAATGGCCTTCTCCTGGCATCTGCCTGGGTAGACAAGAGATCCAAGAGATCCATCTACTTCCTTTCCACTTTCCATGCTGCTGAACCTAGCAAGCGTGAAGAGGAGGATATTAGACGGAAGCCAGGTCAGCATTCCATATCAACCATGCCTGCTGGTATATAGATTACCATAAATTTATGCGGGGAGTAGACCGTGGTGACCAGCTTGAGCACTACTACAATATAGGTAGGTGTGTACCAACAAGTGGTGGAAGAAGGTTTTCGCCTACCTTGTAGAGTGCTCATTACTGAATGGTTACATTCTGACTCGCATTCGGCCAGAGGAACATGCTGCACATGGGAGGAGGAAGCGGAATTTTTAAAAGTACCGGCTGGAAGTTGCAAGGGAACTTGTTCTGAGCTTCACTTTAAGGAAGTGTGCTGGAAAAGGTAGAGCAGCTGAGCACCACCGTTTTGACCGCTTGAACCAAGACCTGGACCACAGTCCTTGTCAGGTGGTCCAGAAGAAGAACTGTGTGGTCTGTTTGCATATGAGGCAGAAGCAGCAGCTCACCACTGTGGGGAATAGGCATGAGAGCCGTATAATTGTAAGGTGCACCTTTGTGTACTGGAGGAGAGGAATTGCTTTCGAGCCTATCACAACCTCGTTCAGTATTGGAGAAGGGACTGACTGACTCCCATTTTCCCCAAACTTTCGTGTTCTTGTAAATATTTGTCATGGATCTCCCGTGTGCACTTATGGTAGAACAAAGAGATCCTGACAAGAGAGAGTGTACGAGCTGAGAAACCAACTGTGAAACATCAAAGAGTTAGTGGACTAGAACCTGATTGGACATAATGTCCTGATTGGACATTATGTAGTGTGAACGTATGTATACTATCTTTTAAGGTCTGACTTGGCCCTGGGCTGGCAACCTATTTAAAGGCACCAGCCTTGGGGCTAAGGGTGTGACCGAGTTGGATTGTATGTTGTGATTTGATGGTACATATTTTATATCCTATTCCTTGACATAGCCTCAAAGTAAGGGAGTAGAATCTACAACACTGGTGGCAGCGGCAAGGAGACGTTTCCTAATCACAGCAGACTCAGTCTCTAGAAGCTAACCAGAGATGTCAGCAACGAGAAATAAACAACCAAGGGCTCCAAAACTGAGGCTGACATATCCGAGTATGAAACGCAGGACAGGACCACTGACTTTTCCTGTGCAGAGTCCACTGTCACAGCAACCTCTCTACCTTCAGTGTGTGGTGGGGCAAATCCTGATGATGATGGATTCCATGGAACTGCGCAGGGAAAAGGCCGAGAAACGAGAGAAAGCAGAGGCCAGAGAGAGCAGAGGAGCGAGAAAGACGAGACAACCTGAGGCCAGAGAACTAGCAGTTGATAGAGAAAAGCCTGAGGAGCAGAGAGAAAAGTGTGAGGAGGAGAAGAGACGCGTGGACGAGGAGCGCTGGATGACCATGTTCAAGGTCAGCCAAGCATCAGCAACCGAGAACCTGGCTCAGTTGGAATATGTTAGACAGCAGGAAAAGGAGAGCTGGACCACACTGTTCCAAGCCTCACAAGAAGAGAGATGCCGGGGAAAAGAAGAGGACGCCACCCGTATGGCGGCCAGGGATAGCAGGAAAGAACGTCCTCAAGCTGGCAGCTTTGACAGACGTCAGTGACTTGGAATCCTTCCTCAATAGTTTCTAGGGGCAGATGCAACTGTTCGAGGTACATCCCGACTACAGGCTGGCCAACCTGCTCCCCCTCCTTGACCCAGCTCTCTCCGCTTCCAGGAAGGAATGTCAGTCGACACAAAATATGACTTCCTCTTCCAGGAAGGAATGTCAGTCAACACAAAATATGACTTCCTCTTCCAGGAAGGAATGTCAGTCGACACAAAATATGACTTGCGCTCCGTCAGGACTGCGCTGCTGGACTTCCTAGGATTATTGCCCCCAGCAGTCCAGAGCTGGGTCAGAACTCAGAACCCTGACACAGCAGCAAAGGCAGCCCGACTGGGTGATGTGTACATCCTCAGCCAGCCCAAGCAGACAGAACCACAAAGAAGTGGAACTCAAACAGACCAGAGCAGTCCAAGAACACAATACCTGGACTATCTCACTGAAGTGACCCCACCACCAAGCCAGAGATGCCCAGACTGCCCAGCTTTGATCCAGTGAAGGGACCCCGCTGTTACCACTGCCAGGACTTTGGGCATGTTGCAGCCAAGTGCCCGAAAAAGACATGTCTGGTAAGTGTGGTTACCCCTAACCCAAATTTTATTGTCTATCCAGGGAAGATTAATGGGCAGGCGGTCAGCAACCTCTTGGTGGACACTGCCTGCAATATCTCGCAGGTGCACCCTAGATGGCTCTCAGAGAATTACACCAAGCAGGAGCAGTGGAGATTCAGGGACTGAACGGGAGGACAACCCGATACCCGAGGACGATGATTACCTTGGTGGTCGAGGGAAAGATGATCAAACTACCCATGGCAGTGAATGCCAACCTGGTGTAATGCCATCCTGGGAGTGGACATCCCCAATCTGCACGCCCTGGTACCCCACACCACACCATGGATAGAGACAATCCCTCAGCCGAGGAATAAACTTAATTAATTATTAAGAGAAAGCAGCCGAGAGGTAAGTGCCGTAGAGTGATTAATTATATAGAAATAAGTACCTCTACTGAGTCAGGAAACAGTGAGTCTAGCCACCCTCCATCAAACAGTAATGAGAGTGCCCACCTGTCTTCATCTCACTCCAACACCAAGGGAGAACCGAGTTGTATTGACAAGACAGATGAGGATGAGATCAAGTTGGCAGCCGAGCAGGAACACACCCCCAGCACAGGACTGGACGACCTGCCAGACTTCAGTGATGACCTGTTCAAGAAAGCATCTGAGAGAAACAGGGCAGCAAAGGTGCATAAGCGACAGGCTCACCAGCGGTATGCCAAGAGATGGGGTCAGCAGGTGCCACTGGAGGGGGGGGGGGGGGGGGGGGGGGGGGGGGGGGAACATAAGTTAGTAGAAGCCCAGGAGAGTGACCCCACTCTGGAGATCTGCAGCTAAGGGTGTGACCGAGTTGGATTGTAAATTGTGATTGATGATACATATTTTATATCCTATTCCTTGACATAGTGGGTTCTGCTCGAAGTAAGGGAGTAGAATCTATAACAATATTCAACAACATATAATATATATATATATATATATATATACAAAATCCCCCAAAAATGATATTCACAACTCAGCATTATGTTCTATCTCTGGCAATATCCAATCATAAACCAATATTGTGACAGTAGTAACAACAGATCTTTGTTTTCTTGACCAAATGCCATAAACAGTAAGATATAGACAATTAGGCACACTGTATATATAGATACGGTAAGAATAGTGCATACAAGATACAGTTATTTGGGTTAAATTTCCACAGCACCACACTGTTTTGTTCACATAGTGTCAAGAAAGTATAGCAGATGAAATATAAGAGCTTTTATTATGATGATAAATGATGATAAACAACTTCTATAAATAAACTTGATTTTATAATGATATTCATATTTTGTGGCCACACTTGTGGTTTTATTTGTTTATTATTATTATTTTACACCATGTTGGTAAACAATTCTACTATTAAATGACTAAATTGCAAGGGGTATGAGTACATTTCTGATTTCATATACTTTTTTAACTGAAACTGGTAATAAAATTTAAAAAATCCTGGGGAATCTGGCGGTGAAAAGGTTAATCCAGCCCCAATCAGAAGTGCTTGGCAACTCAGGGTCATGAAGTACTATTCCAGATGTTGGCCTGAAGGGTTCCCCGCTTGATCTGTTGCTCAGTGCAGCCTTCATCTGTGAGATATTCTGCAGGGTTATGGATTTCTGAGTGAAGAACTGTTTTCTTGCTTCTTTCACCTCAGTAGTTTTGCTGGTCCTCCACCAGGGACATGGATAGCTCACTCACATCACCTGGTATCCGCATGAGTTTGTTGAAGGCCTAGGTTACTTCAGGGAAAGCCTTCTAAGTCATCCATGCAGTTTTCTTTCCTCTTCTGGCAAATAACGAGACTGTATCACATCCTGTAAGTGCATTAAAGAATGGAATAGTGGCACAGGAACATAATCCAGCTTCTCGGCCAATTCATGGATACTTATGTGTCTGAAGCTGATGCCTGTACCAAGCGATCCACAATTCTTCTGACTCAATCTTCCCAACATGGCCACGGCCAGTGCAACAACATTGATGTCTACATCATTAGCAACTCTTCTGAACTGTATCTGATACATGCAGAAGCTACTTCCACATAAGAACATAGAGTGAGGTTCGTCAAGTCAGATTGGTTGGGACAGCAAAGTAGTACCACAGGTCCATGACTTGGATAGACTGCTTTTCCATTATTTACTGGCATGCATGTTACTTGCTGGGAGAGGAATTTGAACAGCTCTGTTTTGTTCTCGTCAACACGCAGGAAGTCCTTACCCACTGCTTTTTGGCATCGTGGTAGTTGCGGTACCACCTATCTCCTGATACCTTTCTTTCTCTTCTGTGGATTGTGCTTTTCACCGTCTGGAATGTAGACATCGCAGATAATATCAAGAAGTCTCATTTTCTCATGCTGTGATTTTGCATATGGCACAAAGACATTGTCCGCATTGTCCTGGAAGGTCTTTGCTCTACTAGGATACATCATGTGGGTCACAGTTGTTCCATCAAGAAACACAGCATCGACAGGTTGTGAGTTAGTGTTGTCAGTCAGTCTGGTGTATGCCTGTGGCAAAGGATGATCAACTTGATGGATTAAGTTGACCTGTTGATGACAGTCAGAGCCGGCCCATTCATGTGTAGGAGGCTGCATCAAAGGGATATCAGTGCTATGAAATGAGTCCTGTGCTGTCCCAGAACTTGGATTGTGAACAATATTGTCCACAGGTGTTGTTGTTAATAGACAATTGCGCATTTTTGGTGGGCACAGATCTTCTATCTAGGAGGCAATCATACGGCACACACATCTCCAAACCTAAAAGTGTGTCAATTAACCCTCTCTTGTATGTGACAGCATGGCTTTCAGTGCCATGTATAGAGTGAAAGTGGAGTTACATGGTCACAGCTGTCACACACTTTGCCTGATGATTTTGCTGTTTGACACTGTTTAAGACCAGTAGATGCAAGAACATTAGAGCAGTGGTTATAGTAGCTGTTTGCACAAGCTAAATCTGGTGTTTGATGTTCGCCTGATCTAAGATCATGTTCACTAAAGCCAAAAGAGATATATAGTGGTAAAGACTCTTTCTGACAATCGGGATGGAATAAGCCATCAAAGGTGAACTTGGTGTAAATTTGGCAAGCAGCACACTATCTCTATTTCCAAGGCAGCCTTTCTAACATTTGTGTCCAACTGTTTTGTTGATGCTTTGTGGAACAACTTGGAGCCAGCTAGCTTGTTACAGAAGAAGCACACCACAGGTTCTTTATTCCTGACATGGCTGTGAGCAGACCACGTGCGAACCCTGGATGCATCAGATGCTACAGCTTTTCAGCTGACTTCTGCCATTGCTGCAGCTTTATAGGGTTGTACTCTTATGTTTTGTGCATGTTGGTCACTAGTGTGGGGTCCAGCTAAGCTGGTATTTGTCCAAGTTCTTGAAATAGAAGGAGATCTTGGCTAGTGACACATATCAATGACCTACTGGTGCCTTGCTTGACCTGGCAGGGCATTGCAAAACATCTCCTGTTTCTATTTGGCAGAGAGCACAGAGTCCTGAGTGAGTGGTGCAACATGGCTTGGGATAGATATAGAAGGCTGGGCATGATCAATCAGAATGTGGCATTTTGACATGGTGACAAAGAAAGAAGCAGACTCCAGGAGCACAAAAGAAGGTTACCAGGCACTGTCCAAGTGTCTAAGTCTATAGGGTTTTCACCACTACTACAGTCCTGAAGAATGCAGACCACAGTATCAGGAATTAGCAAAGGAAGTTTTATCAGAACTTTGGTGACCTTGAGAGGTTATCACCAATTTCTGCACCTGTGGTATGTTCATGTATGTCACAGGAAAGAATTATCCTGTGATGTACAATAACATACCTTTTTAACATTGCCAAACACTTTCTATTCATTATAATTATGACCTAATACTGCCTTTCGTAGGAAATTATTCTCCTTTTAAACTGAAAGAAGCTCTTTTTGATCAAGTTGGACTTTTTGGGGTGTTTAATAGAAAAAGATCTCGAAAAATGTGATGTTGATGTCAATGACCTGTCAAGGTCACTAGATGTCAGACACATATATTATGTAGATTATATGCTGAAATTAACCCTTGGTGTATTAGATTATATACTGAAACTTTCATGCTTTAGTCAAAAATGCACAATTAGCTTGCCTCTCTACCCCATTATTGAAGTGAGAAGGGACTTACCTTAGCAGAGTTGCTTCCCCATGCCTTTCAGGTGGACTGAGGTCTGGTTTGTTGAAATGGGGGGGTTCAGTTGATTTATTTTGTAAAGGAGACATGTAACTTCAGTTAGAGGTACAGTTAAATTGTACTAAGGTGGGGCAGATATCAGTAGACTCTTCATGGACCATACCTTGATGATGGTGGTCTCTGATCGAACTAGATTCGATAGTGGATCAATATCAGAAATAACAGATGACACACTATTAAGGTAGGTCACTTTGCTGCCTTGAGAATCTTAATGAACCACTTGGTATATACCTCATCCACTCCGAATAGACAATGTTTAAACCTCATTTCATTGGAGTGCTCTGAACAAGCTGTTGAAGGAGAGAGAAAGAAGATTTCCTTTCATAGAAGGGCTCTGGACAAACAGTGAAAAGAGATGAGGAAGGTCTCCCCTATGAGTATATACCCTAAACTAACAGTCATAGGAGGAGATAAGTTAAAAGAGGGAGGGTTCACTGTCGAGAGCTGGCAGTATTCAAGAATGTGATTTGGTGGAGTGACAAACTACTGAAGTTAAGCTATAGATAATTGTTTGCCAGGATTTGACAAGGTTTCAAATTTGCTAGAGAGCAAGAAGCAAACACTTATGACAACTCAATGTCTAATTTGTCATCTACATTAAGAAGGCATTTGTGTATTTGCAATACACTTTGAAAACATTCTTAGACAGCCCACTGCCTCAACAATGGATCCATATTGATCATACTGAACACCATCATCACTGTGTTGTTTGCCTACTGAATCCTTCATTTCATCATCACAGATGGGGCAAAAGAATACATCCTTGTGTTTCTTTCAAGTGGCCTTTTTATTCATTACCTTTTCAGGGCCTGAGTTTGCTTCTATATACATCAACAGTGAGGGTAAATTAAAGGACTGAAAACAATGAGCAAATGCCTGGCCAATGAGAGAAGCTTTGGCGATGACTTCTAGCTTGATGATGGCTATTAGAGAATAGAGAAGAGAAGAAGCAGGCATGAAGATATTATAGCGATGTGCCGGATCACAAGGGCTAGACAGGCAAACAAGAGCTGATGTCAAACTGGAGAGAGCAAGCTGGAGGTCTGGTCTGAAAAGAGCTGGTTAGATAGACATAGCTTCAATAGAGGACTAAAAACAGATAGAGATGTGCCGGTATAAAAGGACCTCAAGCTAGAGTAAGCTGTTCCCCTATTCAAGTAAATTTTCACTTGTGGACTTCTTTCTTTCGACCAAACTTAGATCAATGCAATAGCTATGTAGTTTGTAGTTATAGGAAACATTCTCATGGTTTTCGGTTCTCTGTGTGCTCTTTGGAGTTTTTCAAGGGTCTTTTGAACATTTTATATCAAGTAAAGGTGATAGCTGGCTGTATGTAAAATTAGCTGTATAGAAACTTTTAAGTTGCTTATTTGGGATGTGCTTTTCAGATATTTATGCTGATGCAAGTTGTAATCTTGCATGGATAATCAATGCATAAAACCAAATTGCATTTTATATTGATAAACAACTGTAAGGGTGTAGGGGTCTTTAATTTATATCAAAAGCAGTTCCTGTATGTGTGCGATTTACTGTGATTGCTCTTACCACTTCCAAGATTTTTAGTTTACAGAGATTTTATGACATTGCTATATAGATGCCAATGAATGGTGAGCTCGAGTTTGGATAATGTTGGCAGTAACATTGACAACATGCTCAGGAGCCTTGTGTGGGAATAGGGGAAACCCATGTTGTTAGATTCCTATTGGCATCCCATCTAATTTTCCTTTTTTTTAAATTCATTATTTGAAATCTTCTATCCCCCCAGAGATGCAACGTACAACATTGATTTATAACATAATTATTAGCTTCATTGTGTGTGTGGGGGGGGGGAGGGGGGGGGGGGGGGGGGGGGGGGGGGAGGAGGGGGGTTACCATGATTGCTCCTACTGACAAAACTCAAACCTCATACTTTTACCACCACCCTCTCCCGCCATCCATTTTCTACTTGTTTACCACCATATTCTCTAATCAGCTCTCTTCCAATCTCTTACCAAACAACAACTTCATCTCTTCCCTCTTCTCCTCCAACAGATCACTCAGCAATGCCACTCCCGCTAGTGAACACCTTTCTTCCACTCATGGTTTAATTGTAATTTCAAAGAACACGAGATTGCATGAATGGTAACAATTCTTCGGTTAATTAAGACTAAGAAAGATAATTATGATTTAAGATGGTTTGATTAATTAAGACAAAGATTTAAGATATATCTCAGTTTAAATTTGTAATCTGAGACCGTGAAACAGTCTTAGCCAATATTATGCACATGTGTACCCCATTAAAATTTGATACTCACGACACCGGGCTAACAGATAGACCACTGACTCCAGTCAACTGACTGGACTGGGATCAGGTGTCAACTCACATTACTCTATCGTGAAGGAAGCTGTGGGTTGAAGCAAGGTCATATGGTGTCCAAGATACCCGATCGATAGCATCAGTTTTACGAGCAATCACTAGACAAGTTTTCTGAAATGACTTCGCTTACCGCATCTATGTTTACCTTCACCAAAGGAATTTCTCCAACAAATTACCTTGCTGAAATCATCTCTGATGTTACCTACAATGCCTACTAAGCCTGCTCATGGATACTTGTGATGAAACTTTTGATACAACAGTATCCCTCAAGCATCACTAAACACAGCATGTGTGTGTGTATGTGTGTGTGTGTGTTGCAAGCGTGTTTGCTGATAAGCTAGCTAGGGTGCACTTTGTCCCTGGAGTGGCTGATTCTAGAGGAGTGTTGTACAATATAATGCCAGCTTGGCTGCACTTTGTATGGTGCAAAGAGAGTCAGTACCATTGTCTATAACTATATCAAATTTCTATTAGCTGTGTAGAAACTTTTAAGTTGCTTACCTGGGGGATGATTCTCAGATGTTTGTGCTCACCCAAGTTGTAGATCTTGGGGATGGCATAAAACTGAATTGCATTGTAAAATTCTATTTTTGATAAACAACTTTAGTGTATAGTGGTCTTTATTTTATAACATATATAATAGCCTCAATGTGTTGGGGGGTTACCATGATTGTTCCTATCATTTCCAAGAGTTGAAATTAATGTCTGCAGTGATTTTATAACCTGTGTGCAAATGAGCTGATGAGAGATAGGTGTTCACACACACACACACACCCCCGCCCTCCCACCCCCCCCCCCCCCCCCCCCCCACACACACATACACCAATCTGATCCTCCCCCCATGCATGGAAGCCCCTCCATTAAATTCGTGGACAGTCAAATCAGAGCTTGTCAAGAGGGTGAAACCGTATTCATAATACAGAATTTTTAGAAACTGTGAATTCGATAGTGCTGGATTTTAAAGCAATGCTCAAGTGCTTAATTTTGATTCTCTTCCTTCCTTTACGCCTAGCAGAGTTTCTTTGTTGTTGTCATCAATGCTAGTGAGGATGCCATTCCTCTGTTTATGCGAACTAGAAGTTGCCATGAAAAGTCACCATAGAAATCTCCATTACATGATCATTGATTGGCTGTATTGATGAGCAGATGAGCTATGCTCTGACTCTTGATTGCTGCATGCCTATTCAAATCTACAACTGTCCTCTCCATGCACTCGAGAGAAATGACTGAGAAAACCCAAAGAAATCTTTTCCCTTTTGAGTAAGTTGTGGAGAAATTGACATGAGGGATTATTCAAGTGATAACCTCTTGATGGTTAAGCCAGGAACTTTTCCCCCCCTGATATGGCTGGAAAGTTTAAGCACAAGCCATATATTTAGAAAGAGTAGGCCTATACGTTCTAGAGTTATAAACTCAAGTAAGTACGATTAAAAGTGTAATGTTATTTAGTGAGAAAAGCGAGCCCTCACAAGGGACTTGGACAGAAAACTAGATACTGTCACGCATGGCATATGTATATCTATCTATGTATGTTTCTATGTTCATAGTGTAAAATAGGAACCGGATGCCTGTCTTAAATAATGCGGACTTCTAGAAATGAATGCAGGGCATTGTGTGGCGAGCAAAGATGCAATATAAATATCAATTAGAAATTTAGATCATATTGCTCTAAGAATTGTCCTACTCCAAGCATAGCTGCAGGCCTAATACTATGCACTGATTTGATGTGACCAGATTGGATTATACTATGGAGAAGAGCATATTACTCACAGTTTTCAAGGTGTATCAGCTCAATATTGACTGTAACAATCATTTCCATTTTAGCAAATGTGTAGCTAGAGTGTCTTGATTAATGGAATGGCTAAGTCAGAATGAATGAGCCTAAGAAACTTTACCAACGTTGATGCTGTGCTTCTTCCACGATGATTGTTATATAACACTCACTCTTATTTTCAAAATCTCAGTTCTCCTTGTTCTGCTGTTTCAGAAGCACGCTTTGACTTTTCTCTCTCTCTCTCTTCTTTTCTGACGTCTATTTTCTTTATCCATTCTGACAAATCGAACAGCTATATAGCTGTTCTGCTTAAAAAGATTTGAAATCTACACCTGTGCATGTAGCTATGGTTTTAGTATGCACATGCGTGCAAGAATCCACTCATATACACATGACAAGTATTTCCAAATTAATCACACCTCCATAGCTAGACAACACTAAAACTATGGGCTTCAGGGAGTCAGAATTGTTCCCTAAACTTCCTTCTTTGGTACTAAGGTGCGGCTAATCCATTTCTGGGACATTCTTTTGATTCGTTCATAACGTTTTTGTTCTATACACTATTATGTTGAAATTAGTACCAAAATGCTGCTCATTCAGAGAGCTTTCCAGTGGTATATATAGTTTTGACCTAGCACCATCCTGGTCGGAGTTGTGGCCACCAAGGTGAATTCACATTATTGTATATACTTGACTCAACACCTGTGTGACACAACCACTTACAATTTTGACAGCACTTAGAGAACCCACAGACATGCATTTAGAATGGATGAAAACATCATAACTTGTCAAATGGATTTCCAAGAGAGGTCAGTAATTTGCTCATGATTAGCAACATTGCAGGGCTCATATCTCCCCCATAGATTTTTTTTTAGTAGATTCTTTTCATTCAAATGAAAGAGTATGAAAAGAACTTTCAAATGATATATTAAAAGTTGATATAGGACAAAGCATGGCCCGGTTATGTGCACACAAACTTGAAATAACTCATTTTGAGATAACGGTACTTCTTCGGGCGAGCTCTGAAGACTTTTCTCAGCTATGCTATGGTTTTCGACTGTCGTGGTTAGCAATTGAAGAATTTATGTAGTCAATAGCATGGACAAAAGTGTGTATAACTTTGCAGTTAAGCCTTCAAATGCTCTGAAACTTGAAATAGAAATACTACATGAACTATAAATAAATATCTTAATTTTTTGGGTTTTTTGGAAAAAATGGATTAGTCCCGCCGTAATCACACCTTCATAGCTAGACAGCTAGCTTCCGGCTTCCAAGTTGAAAAAAAGCTTGTTATAATTTGCCTTCTCCATCTTCTGACCTTCTCCATCTTCTGACTATGATCCTAAGGAGTTTGGTGAATTGTAGGGTATTGTAAGTTTAATGAGGAGAAACTCACACAATATCTGGATATGCTATAGTTACAAAAATTTCAGGAGGAAAAGTAGATTGTGGATTACCAGAAGCCCTAAAACCAGCAAAATCAGTGAAGATCTTATTCTCTGATGAGAGAAGTGGTTTATGTTAGACATTAGCTTCAGGAGGATCGACATTATCATGCCTCCAAGTGAAGTGACCTTTGGATAAGGCCTTGGGGCAACCATTTAGGATGTGCAAGGTTGTAGGAGAGGATGAATTACAAAGCTTGCAACTTGCATTAATCCAGTATTGCCAGCATTTCAGGTTTAGTGGTGTAGGTAGTCCGAAGTGGCTTGTAATAGGAAGGACAGCTGAGAGGCAGAGAGACCATACATGAGCCTGTTCCACACCTTGTTGTCTTTCTTAATACACAAATATCAGCAAACTTGTACTGTATTGAGAGCCCTTGCATTATTTATTTTGGATAGCTCTCCTTTCACAGCCCTGGGAAGAGTCTTACCCACTGAGAGTGCATCACCAATGTCTTTCTCCATCCCCTGAGTGAACTGGAATAAAGGTGAAAAGACCTTGGAGGCTATTTCCTCGATCATTGGATCCTTTGAAATGATTGGGGCTGACAGATGTGTTAGCTTCGCTTTGGTTGAAAAGTCTGAGAGAAAGGGGATGTTAAGGACTGAAGGATG
This sequence comes from Cladorhizidae sp. MBARI D1340-BT2, assembly GCA_028752905.1. Classification (NCBI taxonomy): domain Eukaryota; kingdom Metazoa; phylum Porifera; class Demospongiae; order Poecilosclerida; family Cladorhizidae; species Cladorhizidae sp. MBARI D1340-BT2. The sequence continues at coordinate 17,116,463 of JAQNBH010000015.1, forward strand.
GTTGCAGGACAGCTACAGAAGTGAACATGTGAGGCCGAGCCAAGATTTGATCAACTTTGTGACAAGTCCATTTAATTTCTTTATTACACCAGCAAATAAGCCCTCTCAGCTAACATATAGTGTATAGATGGAACCAAATATTGTTTGTATATACAAACCACTTTGTATTCCCCATGTGTTGGGTCAGCATCTAGTCGTTTGAAGAGAATATGAGAAATGCTCTTGAAAGGCCTTACTGCCAAATTTCATGGGAATCTGCTGACTTCAAGCAATTAATAATCCAAGGAATGATGTGGAATTGTCAGCGATGTTTTGGTTTCACCATCACTGATATAGAAGGACATCTTGTCATTTACAGCCTTTCCATCAAACACCAGCGAAAAATACTATCTGGGCGAATACAGAGACCAACATCCTTGCAGTGATTCTCAATGGAAGAAAGAACATTCTGATGTTCGGAATTACTCGAGATCAAAATGGTGATGTTGTCAGCTAATTTTTTTACCTTGTGCTGCTTGCTGAATCTTGTTTACACAGTGGGGAAAGAGGAGATGGTAGTTTTGGGTGGTAGATATCACTTGCCATTACCTTTTGCACAAGCCTATTTAATGCTTAACAGAACTGCAAAGTCTGCCTCAACAACACTGCAGGTTGGCGCTCTCCCGTCTCGTTCACTGACAAAACTTTGGCCAGGTACCTGCAAAGCTTAGCAATTGAAACTTTCTCCCTCCAGAGTGCATAGATGAAACTACCCGGTGCAGGAGGAGCAAACACTATCTGGATTATGAGGGTGAATACCAGCAGAAATAATAAAGGGAGTAGTGTTATCACCCTGAAAAACACCTGTGTTTATGATGAAAGGTGGGGTGCTCCATTCTTTTGTACTGATTACCCAAATAGCAATGAGTAGAGACAGCGAATACAGCCAGAAATCTCACTATGTGACTTGAGTAATGTAAAATATCATTGATGTGTATAGTTGTGAAATATTGAACCAAACACATTTTAGATCAATAAAACACATGGAAATGGTAGAGAATGCTGTTTAGCATTGGTGAGGATCGATTGGTTATTATAAGTCAAGCTGGACTAGGACAAGTGTGTTAGTTTTGTAAACTACCAGTTTCTTCATTACAACTGCGCGAACTATTTCTACTCTTTAAATCACAGAAAATGGCTGAGAAGGTGATATTGTTCTTTGTCATACCTATCGAATAGTGCTAGAACAAAAGCAGACTGTAAAATCTAAGTGGTGAGCTAAACTTGTGATGGTTGCTTTTTTAGGCATTTGTGACACAGAGCACACATGATACTTTGCCAACTTCAATATCCTTGGAAAGTCTCCTTTCCACATTGGATCAAATGCCAGTCCTTCCGTGCTTACCAGAGCTGTTACAACCTTCACCATCTGACATACATGCTTAGTAATCCTGAATTACTGACTAGCTGTAAACCTCTTTCACCACATGTAAAGTCTATTGAATCATGAAAAAATATTATTAAATAAAATAAAATAACTACAATTATAATGGTAAAGCATAGTGCTTCCAGTTGAAAGTACACTTTTGAATGTTATGGGACAACTGTGTATTAGACAATAATTCATTTTATATATTATCATGAATCCACTTCACTGCATCATTATATCATGTGATTATCATGGTAGTAATAGAAGCAGGAGAAGGGTCATTCACAACGAGTGGAAGTATGATGATAACCAACTCTGATTTGACCAGAAAATATCTAATAGTCGCATTATATCCTCCAGTTACTGTAGCATTTTTGATGATTTAAAATTAAAAACAAAACAACTAACAAACAAAAACTTATATTGCCATGTAAACACAATTGGTAAAATGTCATCTAACTGGTTGTAAATGGGTACAGTCTTGTTTCCTTTCATTTTTAACAGGCAATCTTTAAGTAAAACCATTTTTGGTTCTTCTTTCAAGTTTGTATGTTTTTTGTATTTATTTTGGGTTGTTTTGGTGTGTGCGTATGTGTGCATGTGTGTGTGTGTGTATGTGTCTTTGTACTGTTTCCACATATTACAGTTCAATGGTAGAGAATTGCTTAGATATCTACATGTATGCCATGCCTTGATGCAATGGGTTAACTGTACCTGTTGCCAATGCCACATAGCATGTCATTAAAGATTAGAGCATCTAGTCAAAATGTCAAGAGATTAAATTTCTAGTTGATTTCTTTATTTATTATTGGGAAGGTCTTTGTTATGTCAACAGAGATTTTGTTGAGAATATACTATTGCTGACTTTATCTATAGCCTCGTTCAAGTACAGTCACAGAAGTCCACCGACCAAACAGCAGATGTTTTAGTAGAGGATCAGCTACAGTCTCCCTTGGACTTGGTAACAAATTTTCACATCTAGATCTAATACCATGTATGAGTTATGCCTGTTGCAATCAAGGCAGGGTGGTTAGTCGTTTTTAGTAAATCAAGTCATATACAAGAAAACAAACAAAAGAGGTGAATTACACTGATAAAGAGACCAAAATCCAAAACTACACTAATTATGGAGCTAACATAGCAGGTCTAAATTATCGTACATTTTGAAAAGCTCAATCAGTCCACGAGATTTGTACGATACACTGTTGCTGTGCCATAGCTGAGCAATACATCTAGAACTTTGTATCTCAATTCATTGAGCGTGCCTAAGGTTCCATTTTCACTTGATGCATTCACATATATATATTATACATACGTGTTAATCCACTTCCTACTGAGTTATAAGTGAGAACAATAATGGAGGTAAACTTATTTTCATTTTTGACAAATTAGTGTTTGTGGAGCATACAATTAGTTCTTCCACATTCCATAGTAATGTATATAGTATTTGATATTTATGATATTTTAGGTGTGCACTAAATAAGATCACTCATTTGGATCCAAACAAACAGGAATGGCTGGTTCAGGACGAGATTTTCCCTTGATGGGGAGATCTTGAAGACGATAAGAATCAGTGGCAGAAAATCTGGTATTTTGCCATGCATATATTATAATACACCGAATATTCTTGGCATGATCGAGCTCATGCAGCTTCCCATACAGTTACCTCTCTATGTGCATTGTTTTGAGAACCGTCCTGTGAATCCGTACCCATCTGTTATTAATTATTAATTCCTGGGAAATCCCAGATTCATGAGTATAGTGTTGATACTCCGTCAGGTTCTTTGAAACAACTTAAACAGAGCTGGCTACGTCCCTGCATTTGCACAGAAGAACTCCAACAACCAAGACAACAGATAATTTGTAGAGGATCAGCTATATCCTCCTTCGAACTTGGTTAGATTTTCCCAAGGAACTCTCACAAACCAAACAGCAGAACTGAGCGCCGATCATTCCTCCTCCTTAAAATATAGCACATGCACTGGCTATTTTTTCCTTTAAAGTGGACAAGCACATGCATTGGAACATTTCGAATTTCTGGGTGTAATAAAGGGTTTTATTTTTATGAATCGGTGTATTATATGCAAGTTATGTGATCGGTAAAATAGAGATGTTTGAAGAAGAATTTTAAGTATATTTTTTCGAAGTCTACACTTTTTTGTTTTGTTATTTTTGCTACCTTAGTGAAGGGTTCAAGGCGGCAGCCTCTTTGGAGATAACAACTGTCAAAACTACTACTTAGGCAGCTAAGAAGCTGATGATTTTAGCTGACTAATAATTTTTAGCTGACTTATAAGCTTTGGTTTGGGGGCTATATATGTTGTCAACAAATAGTCATATAGCCAGATTATTATCCACCATGGATGAAAATGAGGAGGATAAGAATTGTGTATATGAGCAGGGTGAGTAAGGTAAACTAATATGCAAGTTACTAGCTAGGCTATGTCTAGAACATACATCTGAAGTTAGCTGGACAGGAGGGAAGACAGCCTGCAAGAATTTTGAAAGCATTCAAGAGAACATTGGTAGGAAAATGGTGGGAAGAAGTAATACAGTTGCAAGGGTTGCTGTAAGATGGGACCTAGGCTGGAGGAAGCTCGAAGAGAGAAGGGAAGGAAACAAACCGTTATTTGGATGGAGGTTGCAGAGAATTAGTGAAGATAGTCTAGCAAAAACAGTTGCGGCACTATTAAGTGATTGTCCAAGTTGGTGAGGAGTTTTGTGAGCTGAAGAGGAAGTTTGGGATGGAAGGAGAGTTGGAGGATAGATAGTACGCTCATGTGCAACATGGAGGAATTGTGTGAGGGGTGTTCAAGAGGAAGAGTGGTGGAAATTGGTGGGAGGGAAATTCAGTCTCAAGCTATAATTATAAGTTAGCTAAAGAAGAGTTTGGACAAGAAAGATATGCGTGAGAATTCAGTAACAAGGGGAAAGTGAGGTTGCGGTTTAGGGACGGCATCAGAGGGACTCGAGTGAGAAGGAGAGATGTGTATATATGTGTCCATATGGTAGATGTGACCTATGTGATGAAGGTGTTGTGGAAGATATTATGCACATGGGATTGCTTGTCAAACTACTGCTCATCTAACACCCATTTTCTAGTTGTGACGCGCAACTTAACAACCAGCTTTTACAGTATCCAATTTTCACACCGTATGGCACACATCATCTATTATTTGTTACATATGGTGTACAGTGTAACAGCTTATTATGTTAACTAGATAATTGTAGTCTCCAAGTAGGAGTTGAAAGACTTTAGCTCTTCATCAAACTTCTCATGAAAATCACGTATTCTGCAAATATGACATCAAACACAACAAAAATCAATAAGAAAAGTGAGAGGCAGTGCTTGCTTGCGTGAGTAACATGTAGTCTTTTAATAGTTTTGGCTTTGGGTATATATGGTATGAAGGGTTTTCATTGTTAAGTAGTTACAGACGTGGAATATTTTGTACAATATAAGTTCAATAAGGCATTTTTTAGATAAGAAAGAGGGACAAAACCTACTGTATATATAAGAATTACAATAACATACAGTAGTACTCGATCCTCTGATGCTTCTCTCAGTTTTGAAATATCCCTCAGAATAACTTTATCCCCACTAGAGGAAACCTAAAGTATGCAGTGCACCATAACATAATTATAACAATAATGCTGGAACAAAAATCAATGACCAACATACTTTTTCCAGCTCCTTAGTTAATTTCAGCTTCTCAACCAACATGTCTGGAGGTGTACATAATAAACACATCAATTTGAAACATGAGAGGTCATGTGCTACTATTTTAGCTACAACGTAAATACTTGGTCCATGACATTCATTCTTGAGTCAGAAGATATTAGGGGAAAAAAGGGGGGGCTATCAAGAATATACTGAGCAATCTGATTAGTAGCCACCCTTTTGGCACTTAGAACTTTTTCTCTGATATGAGTGCAGGTAGTAGTTATGTTATTTATGAATTTTAATGATTATTATGATTGTAAGGCCAGTTCACAACATGACAGTGCCGAGTGGAGCATTGAGTTCCACTTGCATTGTGCTGCATTGTTCATTCACAATACAATGCTATAACATTTCTTGCATTGTGTTCATACTACTAGAGTGGACAGCAACAACACTGAAGAAGAGATAATGTTACTGGCTAGTAGGAGGTGTAGAAAGAGGAAGAAAATAGAGATCTATAGCTAGCAACTACTAACACTAGTTATAGTAGTAAGTTATAGCTAGAGCATTATTAGATGCCAACAGCTTCCAGGCATTTTCCTTAGCTCTTACGTCCCTATACATTTTTTTTAACACTTGTCACAAACAAGAGAAGTTTCTCACTGATTCAATTGGCTTCTCTTCATATCGCCAGTGCAGTTGACCATGTGCTAGATTCTAGCACTCTAATTAGTCTAACACTGAGTGGCTAATGTTGGAATTAAACTTTTTTCCTGATTGAGTGCACCATTGCATTCCATATATCTTCTTGTGTTATCTGGTTTACATGACAGAATGAAAGGATGCAATAGAACGCAACAGAAGGACGCAATGGAACGCAACTCAATGCTCCACTTGGTCACACCATGTTGTAAACTGGCCTGGAAATGACTGTCTTGTGAATCTGGAGAATATTTTAGCAAGGAAGGCTCTTGCCTCAACCTTTCACTAGTTTGGCGACTGAATGCCTTACATTAGTTACCACCAGTATTAAATAACTGTTTGATAGTTTAAATAGAAGTATGTTAATACTCATCATTTTGGTCCTTGGTTATCTACTGAGACTGTGTATAGTCGACATTGATAGTTATTGACAAACAGTTGAAATTGAATGATGGGATAGAATTCGACTGAATGTTAGTTACTATTTGCCAATCATTCTGCTGCTCAGAGTTGCCACTGGTGGAGGAAAGTGTTGCTACAGTATGGCGGGTAGGGTTCTGCTGTGATGGAGGGGAGAGTTTTCGTAGTGGCGCAAGTGGAATTCTCAATACACACCATTTTTTTATTGAGTAGCTATATCAGAAAGGGATTCTTTTTGCTTGAAGTTCTCTTTTAATTCAAAACACTTTTCACATTCCTGTGTCCCATCCTCTCCAACATCGCGCTTCCACACTGTGTTGGTATAGCCTAGAAGCAGTGGCAGTTCTGAAAGAGTGGCTCATCTTGTAGCCTTCAGTTCCTGCTTCCTACACAACATTCCCACAGTTTTGCACAGAGTCCAGTGCCCAAAGGGCTTATTGGATACCAACAAGTTGCTGTTGGATGGATGGAAGGCTATAAGTTAAATTTATGTGCAGGTTGATCCTCAGGACACAATTACTGATATATTTTTTAAATGGTCTCTCTAGCTTGGTGGTGCTAGAATGGTAGAACACAGTTTTAGCTTTTTTGCCTCATTGCCTGTATTTTGAAATATCTTCAGTGTAGCTGTTAACCTGGATGCTCAATAACTTCTATTTGGCATGGATATGATGAAAGATGTCTATATTCCTTGCCACTGCGTAAAGCAAAATAGATCACATTATTAAAAACGGGAGTCCAACAAAACTTTGGGTGTGTTTTTTTGTCTCCTAGAAGCTTTTTCTCCTTTAGCAACTCCTTAACTTCTTCAGTTAATACTTCCGCTTATATACTGCTTTTTGGACCCAACCCCTTGGCCTGCAGCTCTGCATCAAGAGATGCCTTAAAGCTAAATATTCCATTTGCAAAAATGTCTATTTTTCCATCCATTCCAACTCAGGTAACTCATGAGACCACAATATAATGGTAGAGTAAATTAGGAGGGAACTCAGTCCCATCTTTCTTCCTCGCCTCAAGCGCGAAGCACTGCAGGTCAGCCAGTATTCCAATTGAGTGTCATCTTGCTGTGCTGGTAGATATCACAGTATATTTCAGCCTATGCTCCTTCCACTCATGCAGTACCTGGTGTCATCCTTGATTTTTTGTGGGATTCCTTGAGCTCTTTCCTGTGGAATTTCAAACTCAGTTTTCACTGGTGCAAGTGGATGAACAGCTCTGCTACTAGTCAGAGAGGAGCTCATTGGTGTTGAACTCGTGTGAATCTTAGCCACACCCACTTATTTAGTTTGCTACTGAGCTAGTTCTTCATTAGCAGTCAGTTCATTTTCCAGCAACCAACGAGTGTCACCAAAACAAGAAACTACTAAACAGATTCATTTTTCAGCAACTAGCAAGTAATTTCTTCACTACATCTATTGCAACTGGCTAGGTTATAGTTGCTATACTCTAATTAGTCTGACACTGAGACCAGGGTCCTATACTATTTAGAGACCCTCAGGCCCTTAGTAGTGCCCTCACTATGCTCGGGGCACCCACAAACCCAGAACTTCAGGTCTCTAAATACTGTAGGTTGTCAGAGAAAGCTGTTAGAGAGGAAGCTGTTAGAGGGGAAACACGTCAGAGGGAGGTAGACAGTACACAACCACGTTTACAAACTACACACCCACAAGTGGCAGGAGACACCCATCAACTCAGAACCAAAAACGCAACTATGGATCATCCCACTTCAACAGCAGAGACCCCTGATTGGTTAGAAAAAGCAACTCCTGATTGATCAGATCAGTCTCTGAGGAGAATGATCCTAGGCACAAAACAAGAGAAACCGGCTGCCTATAAAAGAACAAGAGACTTTGAAAGAAAAGAGAGAAGGAGAAGGATTAATCAACAAGCCGGGAGAAAGAAGGAAAGCCCCTCAACAAACTAACTCCTCAACGAACTGAAGAGAGACTCAGAACTGAGCTGACCTGGCTCTGTGTAATATATATATAATTCGGTAGAAAACAATAGGAGTAATGATGTATTGATAGACAGACGTTGTGGTCGTGTACATCATTTTGTTATTGTTGATTATAATCAACTTACCTTATACAGAAAAGGAGGGCAGAGGTCTAGAGAGAGGGAGAGAAGACTCTGGTTGGGTCTAGATAAGGCTAAATTGTGAGAGAGAAGCAATAGTAAGGTCTGGGCGTCAAAGAAAGCAAACCTGGAAAGAGAAGTTGTGCTGAGACTTCTTCTGAAGAATTATATTGTTAGGAAGTAATATTCCTAGAGTGGGAAGAGGGTTCGCCTTTCTCACATACATAGGTCCCAGGTCTCGGTGTCTAACTAATATTTAGCATAAGCATAAATCGTGTGCTGCATTTCCCAGCAGCTCTATTATTTCTATAATGACTTTCTCAACATCAACTTTAAAAAAATTCTCGACCTTTAAGCTTGATGCTCTAGCTTTCAACAGGAATAATTTATTATTTCAGTTTCTTATTTCATATTACTCTGAATAAGCCAAAGCTAAGCTCCATGCAGATGGTCAACAGTGAAATAGTGGGTGCAATTTAAAAACACCAGTTGCTGATGTTGCTGGCTTTAAATAACCAGTATTTATTTGTTTGTGTTTTTCTTTGTTCACTCATTTTCTAAATACCAACCTAGCAGTGGCAGTGGAGCAAGAAGAGTTACCCTTCTACATAGAAACATGGGAGGGAGAGAGAAAGAAGAGAGCACTTTAGCTGGTCTGTAATGTCTTATACTAGCTCTATAAAGCTAGAACCTCTCATTCTCATTTAATGAGTATATAGGACTTCATTACCACCAAATGAGAATGCGAGGGGGTCTGGACCAGTGTATATCTCACAGCTCATGAACCAGATATGTATTTATGTGCACAAATGGAGGGCAAAAAGGACCCTTTCCCCTCCTTCCCTTCATGCACAATAATATACCTTTGAGTGGTTCATGAGACTAATATCTCACCTTGTATTTTACTAGTTCGACATTTCTGCTCTAATTTTACAACCCTTTACCAAATTGCCATGCATGTAGAAATGGATAAGAGGTCAGCTATGAGAGACTACATATATGACACATGCTAAACTTGACCCCCACCCCACTTTTCAGGTATAGGTGCACGGCCAACTACAGTTATGGCATATGTGTATATAATTTATAAAGCAATACATCACAATTGACTCTTCTTCTACGGGGATCTCAAGGTATTCTTAGGTGGTATTAACCCAAGATAGATACTATTATAATAGTTTCATGTACACACCTTTATGGAGTTCTAGTATGCCAATGAGATGAGCTTCTGTGTCTTCACTACTCTTCAGGTATGCTTGCCACTTTTCAATCTCTTTGGAAAGTTGATCTTTAGCCTGTTGTACAGAAATACAGTATGTACTTAATGGGTAATAAGTGTAAGAGCAGAGCAGTCATACCTCCAGTATCCTATGTGAAACATCCAGCATACATACACACATGCACACACACAAAGAGAGAGGGAAGTTAAAAGAAAGTGAGAGGCACCACTCAACACACACAATAATCTATATTGTATTTTCCCTGGCCTTTTAAAAATCTCACTTCTCATTCTCTCCATTGATTATCAGAAGTCTCTGACTTGCCTCCACCACTTGCTTCTCCGTCTCTTCCACTTCCTTGCTCTGCTGTCGTAGTGCCAGACGTGTGTAAGTTCGACACCTCAGACTGTCCATCTTGAGATTCTTCTGCATGTCAAACAACCAAACAGGAGAAAGTAAAAATGATAGAATTTTAATCATTACACTGTGCCTGAGCAAATTGGAAACAGCAGATAAATGTTCAACCAAGTGTCATGGGGCTTGCTTCTACTTGCCCAGTTGACTAGAGGCAGATATGCATAATTATAGACTCGCCTGAGAGGTATGAACCATCACTAAATCCTTCCCTGCCGTCTTTATTTTTTCTTCTGTTGCTTTTTTCATGCTCTTGAGATCTATTATTGACATGGTCAAATTACTATATACCAAACACAAACACACAAACTCAACTTCACCTATCAACAGCTTTGCCTTGATTTGGTAGAAATTTGTTTTTTCTTCCTGCTCTTTTTCCAAGGCAAAACACTGTTGCTATGTTATGAATAGAACTATAACAACACATCACATATTGAACAGCTAAGACTTGTATCCCAACCTCCACATTGAGCAGAGTTTCATTGCGGCTATCCAATTCATCTTTATAGTCTGCAACCTTTTCCTAAAATGACAGAGCAAGCAATCACTTGATGACACCAATAAATTAAAAGGAAGTCATGCAAATATACATTTGCTACACGAGTGTGCATTGAACAATGGCTAGATATATAACTCACTTCCATACTTCCTATGTCGGTCAGTAAAGATGTCTTTGTTAAAGTCAGTTTGTGCTTGGTCGTTTGTAGATATTGTGTTTTAGTTTGTATAGAAGATCTTTTCTCTTTTATAGACTTCTCAAGCTCCTCTATCTGCAGAACACAATACATACCAGTAAGACTGGCTTAGATCAAGCGAGATTTTTTTAGAGGAATGTTGAGTAGATGGAACTTGCCAATCTAGTTTGGAATATAAATATGGGTAAGCCATCGAATGAGGGTTCGCTCATCTCCAAGCTAAACATGGTAAACACAAACAATCTGGGAAAGGCAAAGCATGTAGGCCAAAACATTGCCATTTTAAGCTTAGCTGTTTACATACCCCTCAGACCACTCCAAACCCCATGGCTAATTAATAAACTTTCGCCACTGATAAACTTTGCCCTATAAGTATCAAACTCATTTGTTCCAACAATTAAAACTCGCCTGGATTCTACAGCACAACCAATGAAAATCGATCACAGGCGAAGATTTGTTGATTTAACTACTAGGGTCGTTGAAGGAAAATAATATGAACAACAAAATGTAGGACATATTGACAAGAAACTGATCTCATTCACACAGTTTTACACTAGCTACTTTCAGTAGCTTTAGACAGCTATGCAGCCATCCTGATCAGTTGTTGTGGCATCATTGATTACTTACTGGGCCACACGACAATAACGTGAACCGTGATCATATGAAGCTGGTTGTAGATATCAGGTAAGATGTCTTCCACTGTTTGTGTTAAGGGTGGGGGTGCCATCCCTCCCACGTGGAGATTTTAAATAGCCAAAATTAAGGCTGAAATCTTGTTGCTGTGTGACCTGTATTTATGATTAAAAAGAAAGCTTTATCTTATTATTGCAAAATTTGCACAGAAAAGTTGATCGACTGAGCAAAAATAGTCAAACTTTTACTAATAGGGGGTTAGTAACTGGAAATAAATCACAACAAAGTTTAACAACTGCAGGTGCAAGTCATATACAGAGAAACAAACATGTGAAGTGGGTAGCATTGGGCATACCAATAGCAGCAGAACAAAACACATAAATGCTGCATCTAAAACAATGGAGGAAAAGTATCACTAAGCCAATTGCTAAGTTTAAGATACTTTTTAAGCTAATGTCTGGTTGTTAGTGGGTTTTCTGGGCTCAAAGGTAACTTGAAACAGCCACTAATAATAATGGCAGACTTCAGGCTCGAATCTGAAGGATTGGCTCAAAAAGAATAAGTAAATGTCACATAACATCACATCAATGAGCAAATAACGATCAGGGTCAAGTGGTTTTATGTAACCGTTGATGAAGTAATTGAGGTGAAGAATAAAGAGCAGTGCAATTTTTCCATAGATGGGTGAATGAGAACTATGAAGAAAGTGACAAGAGCCAGTTGGACTGTTCTGTCATCCTGATGCTACCTCTGATACAATAACCATGGTTTTGAAAGTTCATTGAACTCTCTCTCTGAAGAGGGAAAGCTTGTGATGGTGCTGCCAATATGCAAGGTAGAAAGGAAGGGGTTGTTACAAAAATGTGGGCAGAAAATACAGCAATTCTCTGTTTTGTACATTCACTCAATCTTTGTCTTCAAATTGCTACAAGGCAGATCCAACTCTTGAGGGACTCACTTGATTCTGTCCAAGAAATAGGCGATCTTATCGGTTTTCTCCGAAGAGATCTCACCTGTTCAATGAAAGATTAATCCAAGTTGAAACTGGAGTCTTCATCAAACACTTTCCAGACAAGGTGGACTACAGAATCTCTGCATTTCAAATTTCAAGCAGTACTCAAAGACTTGATGGATACAATAGAAGAATTAAATCCACCCATGATGAACATGGTTTGTAGGCTGGAAGAATACATTGAAACTCTTCTTGATCTAAACCTCTGTCCTCTTTGGTAAAACTAATAAAAAGAATTGTCAAAATGTTTACACAAGCAAAATATATTTCAATTCAGGAAGCATTATCAGCTATCAACATTTTATAGGAGACAGAGGTTTTGGGTTCCTTTTATGGTAGTGTTATTGAATCAGTTCAATCTCTGGAGATAGGTCAACCTCAGTTACCTCAGTAAGAAAACTTCCAGCAAGAATAGATGATCGAAGCTATCCTCACGTGTTTTCTTCATCACGAGACAACTTCTGCCAATTATATTTTCAGGAATGTCTTGTTTAATTGGAAGACAGATTCAAGCAGAAAGCTATATTGACACCTGTTCTGTGTGCAGAATCTCTTCTCACTTCTCCAAATGTGAAGATTATGGCTGTGATGCAAAAGTGTGGAAGACTCTTGCAATAATTTTCTTTCGTGATGAAATTAAGATTTTTTATGAGTACTAATCCAGGCCTTAATAAGTGAGTATTACCATAACTATTTATATACCTATGCAGATGACTTCAATTTATGGGGAATCTTCCTCTACTTGTTGACACAGTGAACAAAAGGCAACCAATGTAACAAACTTACCAGTATATAAAATATTTGAGGAGTGATTGTACTGCGATGCTATCACAAGTTGCTAATACCCTATCTCACTATTCCAATCACATCAGCAATAACTGAAAGAATATTTTCAGTGTTAAAACATTAATTTACATACTAATGACCAAGAAAAGGCTTAATAATTGCATGCTTATTCATGTGCATAAAGATGTTGAACAGCTCGTCCTCATGGAAGTTACTATTCTATTATGGAGAGAAACCATTACTTTGAACTTTTTACATGTGCATGCGTATGGCAAGACAAAAAGGTTTAATTGGATTATGTTGTCAAAAGAGAAAATGTACCCAAAAGATTAAGAGGATCCTTTACCGTTAAAAATAATTTTCACCCAATATAATAGAAGAAGTATAATATTGGGCACAGAATTTCTATTTAAATGGTTTGGGTCTACATAGGTTCTTTGATAAGTCGATCCAGATACTTTTTGTATTGTTATTTAGTCGAGCTGTCTATACAGTTGTGGCAGTCTTGAGAGCTACATTAGTTTTCTACTGCAATGTGAGCTACATAGTAATTATATGGATCATAATATGTCTAACAATCTTTACCCATTTTATTTTCAGTAATCTATATAGTAGTTCAGAAAAATTTGAAGTAGTCTTGTACTGAAATCATTATGAATGGATGTCTTGCACTCAAGTTACAGGGTGGAGAGAAAGAGATAAAGCCCAAACTACATGCTGTTTTAGGGTCTGCTGCTGATTTTTTTTTTACAAAATGCAGTCAATTTTGCCGAATCAATTTTGGTACTATATACTACATAAAAATGTCATGGAGAGAGAAAAGTCAATTGTTATCAATTAACCCTCTCACCGCTGTAAGCGCCATATGGCGTAATGGACTTTAAAAATCGCTAATAAATCGATCGCTTGGCCTATAGTCATAATTTGCATACGACCGGAAAGAGAAACTATTACTCTATATGACGTCCAAAAATCACATCCGGAAACACCCGATTAGTTAGCGAAAAATACGTGCAGCTACCGACGGTTCGCAGTTTTGACGACCTAAAAATGAGTGGATTTATAACGCTTAAAGAAGTACTTTCCCTGGTTTCTAGCGAGGATTTTGCTCTCACTGAGGATGACTCAGAGGAAGAAGAAGGTGAAGAAATATGTGGCTACCTTGGAAATGCAAGTTCTGATCGTGCAGCAGTGCATTCTTTAGCCGCTGTAGTTGACCCTATTTTAGACCCTCAGGATTCTTCCTTTTGCTATGACCAGCTCTCTAGTTATAATGAAATTGATCAGGAAGCCTTCTCAGGTTAGCTAAAGTATCTACATATTTGTATTTGCATGTTCTTTCTCAAATAGTTGAATTTCAATAACATAATAAACCATTGTATTACTGGGCTATAGAATCATATGATCAAATTTCGTCAAAAACTCACCGCTATATACTGCTATATGCTTAAATTATTATGACTAATGTTTACTAAATGCCAACTAAATGAGTAAATATATTATATATTTTTTTGTTGATTAAATGTTAGATATTGATAGAGAAATTTAGCATAATGATATTCATATTTTGTGGTTGATAATGCGGTTAACTAATGAGATCACATTGTTTATAAACAATGGTGCTATCACATGACAAGATTACAACTGATATGAATGGATTGCTGATTTTATAATGATTTTTTGGGGTAGCTTGTATACTTTAGGGAAAATGTCCAGGAAAGTCAGCGGTGAAAGGTTTAAGTGAACTTTTCTTGTCAGTAAACATACAAAGCTACAAAAAAAAATTGTCATCACTGGGGTCCAGCTGGGGGTCTTTTAGATGGTCAAAAAGGCACAAAAAATGTCCCACAAAATTAGCCTATTAGCCCCTAGAAATAGAAAAGTAGCACACTTGCAATGAGCTGTGCTTCAAATATGTTATGACCCTGTAGGTAGAGAGTGCCAGGAAAAAAATCGGCCCTTTTGAACTGTTTTGGGGGGCTTGTGGCCCTTTTTAGCCGAATCCCCTTTTTCTAGAGAATTCACATTTTTCAAGGTAAATACAAAATTCCAAAGAAAACAACATACATATGTCTGCCACAAGCCTATTGTATGCCTAGTGAATACAGTTACATGCTGGATCCCACTATATAAAGCAAAATGTGAATTAGGAATATGAATTAGGGCCTTACCCCTTACCTACACAGAACTGTCTAGTTGTTTGGTCTCAATCGCTAAAATGAGCTGTCTTGCTTCCTCCGCCATGTACTTCTTCCTGTGGGCTGCCATTTTTAAAAGTCCCAGCTCAGCTGATCTGCTATATGAGCAGCCCAACTCACCAATGAACAGGCCCGAAACCTACGCAGAATTGACGTGTATAACCTGATCCACGCTACTGAAGATTGCAGCGGAGCTTACTACGGTAGTTCCATCTGGCGAGAAGTTGAAAAACTGATACCACCGTAGCGGCAGCATTGGCAAGCAACAGAAAAATTCCGATGCCACCATGGGGGCGGCATTGGCAGCGAAAGGGTTAAAGGTACATTGTGCATTAGAACAACTGCCAGAGCCGTGTTTAGGGTGCTAAGAAGCCGCCAAAGTGAGTTTTACCTGAAGTATAAGCTTTGTTTGTTTGTTTTTAGTATTTAGGGGCATCTGCTAAGCTGTCGAAACTTGTCCCCACCCACTTTTTTGTGCTTCCACAGCTATGCATCTATTTATGTTACCATACACAACTAGTACTAAAGTACCCACAGTCTATGGCATGGCATGCACCACCCCACATTTATGAGTTTATTGAGAACAGTTCAGTCTCATTATCAGAGGATGAAGTGAAAACAAGGTTAGGTAGTAGACCTTTCTAAATATACCATCAGTGAACCACAAGATCACCTTATTAGGTAGAGGCCCGAACTCCCCCACCCCCCACCCACCCTCTCCATACCATTAACAGATTATATCATAGGGATAGAAACCTGCCTGCCTCAGAGCTGACAGACAAGGCCGATCCAAGGCCAAATCTCCTAAAAGTAATATTACCAGGAAGAAAAGGGAAAGTACCAAGCCCTTAGCTAAAGAGAAATCCATCATACTCCTCCCCACAGACAAGGATATGGCAAGCATAATCCTGAACATCTCTGATTATGTTAGTAAGATCCGGGCCTCCCTTGCAGACAACAAAATCTTTTAAAACTCACCCAAATATTCCACCATTAGGTATATCAACTGGCTCTAGATATACCAACAGGCTCATCACTATCTTCAAAACACCAAAGACAGAGAGGAAATAAATAGAAAGTTATACCCGACCTTAGCTCATTACCCCATCCTTCCTCAAAGTTTTAAGGTCCCAAAAGTCCATAAGGATATTCCCCTACCACCCATAATGGCATCCAGCAGCTCAGCAATCTACAACACTGCCCAGCTAGTGGTCTGCCTTCTGGTAAGCCAACACCCCCACTTATTTTTTAAAGAACAGTCTAGATTTAGAACATACATTACCATTTAAGACAGTGAGGAACTTGTGCTTTTCGGTACAAGTGTCTTTTTCACATTACTGTATGTACCCATCCAAATAGAGCCAAACCATCAACTTATTGCTGACCCAATCAGGGAATCCCCTCCAGGCAAATGAATGTTGTCTGACCGCTACATATTTCATGTTCCAAGAGACCGTCTATGTATAGTTGGAAGGAGAAGCCATGGGCTCCCCAGTTAGCCCAAATATGGCCAACCTTGGCCTCTTTCTACATTGCCCCCCCCCCCCCCCCCCCCCCATTCCCTCCCCTAGATTCTAGGCTTCTATTGACACCATTGGTAATACTAAAATCTTAAAGATCCCTTCATCAATCATCCCAGCCAGCTTCACCCAGGATTAAATAGTGAGAAGGAGGCTAACCATCAGATCTCCATGCTAGACACTCCTATCACCAAAAACAGTGAAGTTAACCTACACTTTAGTGCCTACTGCAAAAAGACACACATTGACCAGAATCTGCAATCTGACTCACACCAACCCTTAAATACCTACCAAGAAAATACCATCTATTCCACCCCAGAAGCCAAAAGATAGATTATGGGAACTGTAGTGCTGGTTATGTGGGGGGAGCAGATATATATGTGCCCAAGAACATCAGAAATATTTTAAATTAGGGTCCATCTTACCCAATACCAACACCAGTTTGGGGGTGAGCAGATGTCCATCACATCCACCAAGGACTGATAGTTTCAAAGGGGGCTGTGGTGGCTATTCACATCCAAGCCCACAATCCCACACTTAACAGAGACAGGGAAAGACACACCTTACCAGTCATCTACAAATGGCTGGTTAAGTCATGTGATCATGGTTCATGCTGTGTTCACATGACCCTTAACCAATGGCGCCAATAGCCTGTAGCTTGTCTGAAGTTGTGTGAATAAGTTTAGTTTCTTGTCAGCATGTCATCACCATGACAACTGAAACTACTATAAGGTGTCAGAACTTGGTATGATCCAAATTGGCATACAAAAAATTCACAATATATGGCTATTCTGTAGTACCTGCACTGACACATCTGTATATTGACGTTCGACTTTTAATACATTAGTCTCCATTCTGTGTATCTCCTCTGTTTGTTTCGTGGCATAGGATTCATTGTATTCTGCTATTTTTCTGCATTTGATCTTCACTGAGTTACATATCTTCTCGTAAAAGATATGATCATCTTCAAGACCACTAATCTTATCTTTAAGTATGGAGATTTCGGCTCTGCATGGAGAGAGGGAGAGGGAAGTGGAGAAGAGATAGGTAAAGGAAGAAAGGAGGGAGGAGAGAGAGGTGCAAATCTTATCTCACACTCATTGGTGGACAATGGATAGTGAATTGGGAGGGGGGGGGGGGGAGCTGCTAATTTCTATATTTCCAGTGAGATATCTGCTGAATGTGGGAAGAGTCATTTTCTATTTTCGTACAATTGTAGTATATAAGAACATGCCTTCTGATTGTCTGTTTGTGAAACATAATGATGAACATTGAATAAGGGAGAACAAGGGAGAAAAGTTTCTAGCTGTCTAATTGGATACATAGTAGATGTGGGTAGAAGTTGTGGGTGTGGGTAGAAGTTTTTTTCCCTTTACCCATGATAGTGGTTTCACAGAACTTTAGTAAGAACATGGCTGATGAAATTTTAACCAAGCTACAAGATCAGTACAATCAACCTGAAATCTGTGACTGCTGTAATGCTTAATGACATTCTGGGGTAGGTCTGTAATCTCAGAGCACTTTTTTTCTTTTCCAAAGTTTGTTATCTTACCCTGGCCGTACCTTGTTCTCTCATATATATCAACAAGGGTGGTTCAGCTAAAGTAAGACTGGGAAAACCACTGGGTAGGAACAATGCAATGGCTTAAAGGGAGGAGGGCGTAAACCTTTTCAAGTTCCCGAAAAATTTTTTTTATTCTTTGCAAATAATTTTGGTACCAGAAGATACTCGTTTCAAGAGCTTTCCAATGATATACTTTACGTCAGCATGTAAGTTTGTAGAGTGATGACAAGTATACTTCCCTAAAAACTCTATCCTTGATAACCTTCAAAATCCTCTAAAATCCTCGTGCCTGTAATTACTTACCATTCACAGGTTGTGTAACAGAAACACAAAACCACGTTGTGGGCATGAAATTGTTTGTGCCAGTCAAAATATGTTTGCCACTGATTCAGTAACAAAAGACCTCCCATTTCCCATATGGAGGGAAAAACTTCAAGCTGTAATGTGGTTATGTGGTTCTGTTACATGGGAAGTAGTCCCCTTGGCACTGTAATTCTTAGTCATCATTGTACACACTTACTACCCTTTACAAAATAAACCGCTGGATAACAAACTATCTTTTGGTACTAAAATTAACTGCAAACAATTTAAAAAGTTATGAAGGTTACAAAAAAAATTTTTTTTGTTTAGCCCTCCCTTTAAAAAAAACCCCAACAAGTCATGTCAAGAAGTAGGTATAGTGGCAATAATACTTATAAAAATGGTTCATAGTTTAGCCTCTGAAAGCCATATAAGGCGCAGAGACATGCTCCTGACCTGTCAGCAAGCTGCGTAGCTTTAACTGAAGAGGTAATTGTTAAACTGAGTAATTTAGAAAAGTTGGGCGGACTAAGGCCTACTTGGGCCACAATGCAAGGCTACCCTAAAGGGACAGAGAGAAACGTTCACTTGTAGGGGGAAGAGAATGTATTAGTTTTCAAGTCTATTCCACTTACTCATGATAATCTTTGATCTCTTGTAGCTTGGTGACTAAACCTGTGTAATCCTTTGTGATCCTTGCACCTTCCTCAGCATTATAAAGAAGTAACTTCCTAGAGTGTTCAATACTAAGAAAATACAACTGCTATGACAGCAGAATCTATATATCAACTATATACAAGTGGATCTTGTCCTACCTTTTCTTAACTTCACCCTGTGAACTTGCTTGTAAATCTCTATTAGTGTTGGCATTCTTCAGATCTGATCCACAAACATCATACAAAAACTTTCATCTATCATCAGTGGCAACACACATAATTATACTAAAAAAATAAAACAAACAAACAAACTACCTCTTTTTAGCACTTTCTGGATGAATGACTGGGCTTTCAACTCTTCAAGAACCATCCCTATCTCCCTATTAACCTGACCAGTCTTGGTTAGGATCACTTTCCCCTTCGTTGCATACTCCACCACAATTTTCTTAGCTTTACTCCTAATATCCTCGCTGCATATTACATATAGCATGAATGTGCCTTCTGACCAAAGAGTGATATTATTTTCAAGTAAATATATCATGGTTAACAATACTGTACTAAAAAGTCTAATAATGTACAAGACTTCTTTTCTGGCCTTCACAAAAAGTATTTGCAAAATTTCATCACCCATTGAGCTAGAGGGGCATGAGAGGCCTTTGGAAGGTATCGCATTGATAAGAACATAGAGCTGGGTCTTGTGGAGAAATCTTTACTTTGTGGTCATGCGAGCAGGAGATGAACTATTCAGAGATTGAAACATATGTACACAGTTTGTCAAGAATGAAATAATGTAGGACACTTTCCCAGTAGGATAACAAAAGTCTGCTCAGTTTTCTTGAGAAGAGGAGGGAGCACACACTGCACAGTAATTGGAAGCAGATGATTCCAGCGATGTGACACAAAGGACTGAATATTAAGGGTCATCATCAAGTTCATACGTTATTTTTGAACTTGACATAAGTGTTAAAAAATTTGGGATGAAAAATTCAAAAACAAAACTATATGCTAACCATAGAAGTTTGTCTAACTGCAGATGAGCAATATCTCTAGAAGGGTGATTGGCATGCATTGCATGCATACATACTTACATACACATACATACATACATTACAAACAAAATACATATATACATATTCATAAATCCACACACATACACACACACCTGGGTTTCTTTCAGGGGGGAAGAGGAGAAGGAGGCAATTTGGTAGGTCCACCACGGAAATCTAACCCCAACCCCATAAGAGAATAAAGATGTCTAAGTAGCCAAAAGAAGATCTACTGTCTAGGGGGAAAAGCTAGTTTCCAAAAGGCTAGTAACAATGTGGTTACATCTATACTTTAAAAAAATTTAGCAATTTTTCTAGGTTTTCTATTCCATCAGCTTACAAACTGCCATTAGATTCATTAGGGATGGGAGGCTGCACTCCCCCAGCGGTTTCTCAATCTGGTATAAATTAGTTTAATTTCCGAGAAACTTCTTTCGGCTGATTCAGTCCCAACAGGAACCCATAGGCAGATATCTGACAAAGTATTCAGATTAGGGACTGTGTTACTAGCATTTCAAGTTCTGTTAGCTGCCTCTGTGGGTCTTCTTTTGGCTGATTGGTGATGTAGTTATGGTAAGTTTTCCATTCTGCATAGATTTCATCAAATGAAATCAAAGCATTTTTTGTGAACTTTTCACCTTCAACAGATTTAGCAACCATGTTTTTTTTCATAGGGGCCAACCAGCATATGAATAGAATCTTCTCCATACGATGCATAATCTGGAGAATCAAATTTCAAATTTTGGAAGATTCCTTGGATCAAAGATGCTAAAGGATGATACTAAATCTTGAAAGCAAAAACGGCTTTTGATGTTACCGGTCAGGTCATAAAGAAATGATTTAGCTACTGTTTTCTAAGCATTAAATTGTAACTTTGATTCCAGTAGCTGACTCTCATGTTCATCCAACAACTACAAGACCGAGTTTGCTGCAGGAGTTGCAGCATTGTTTTGCATATGTACAGTAGGTTCTACCAGGCTTGATATTGCGGTGAAATCAAGCCTTGACCTTGAAGGGTTTTGCTCAACTTAGTGAGTGAGCTGTTCATTTTACTGAGACTACTTGTCAAGTACAGTATATAGAAAGTCATCAACACCAACTTTAAAAGGGCGAGCCACCCTTTTCAAGTCAGTGGGTATTTAATCACGTCAGCTACTTTGCCTGCCATTTCTCTCTGAAATTGCAATAGAACAAGATCTAAAACCCGAAAAATTCCTGGGGGGAGGGGGGGGATGCTCCAGACCCCTCTAAATGGCGCCCTGCACTATGAGAATCTTGCCCTCAAAAAAATATTCATTTAGGCCCCTCCCCCCCCTCCTTGACACTATATCAAAGTTTGACAAGGACCATTACCATTCTACTGTGAGACGGTTTATTTCATTAGTTCCTTCAACTAGCAGTCCTTTGCACAATGTTTCAAGGTCCAGGTGTTTCACAATATTAGTTTCCAACTGGTGTAACTCCTACAATATTTATACAGAGACAACCAAGGATAGATTAGAATGAATAATGTATTTGCGTGGGCTGACGAAATCTTATACCTTTGTCTTGGTATCCATTTCCATTTGGATTTTAAACAACTTTTCGTCGAGTTCTTCAAGGTACCTAATGGTCAATTCCTCATCATAACAGTGTAGCAAGGAGATTCCTTGTTGACGGATTGGCAACCACTTACTCTTCTAATTTCCCATTCTCCTTTTCTTTTACTTCATGTTCTATCTGCATCTTCCCCTGTATAATAATCTTGTATGGAATAGTAATTGCTTTATGCACAATGCCATGTGTCACGTTCCTATCACACTGTCTAATATACTGTGGAATGTGCAATGTATGCACTATGCAAATTGCACTATGCAAATTGTACCATGCCTGCAGGCTTTACACTAACATTCTCTGGCTTATGGTATGACCCATCAATCACACCCATCTTCCTCTCTTCCTTTTGCAAATCTCTGGTTGGTGTAAACCACATAAAGTGCTCAACATACTATTACTTGATAGAATCTTCGAAGACATAAAAGCTAGAGTAAGGGAAGCTCTACAATCTATGTAGAGTAATACCACATTCTACGACTGGAGCCAGCTCTTTCTTGACCCCTAACTTTTGGTCGAGATCAGCAAATTGGTCAACTTGTGACCATCGGCATGAATCTGATCCAATTCATTGTTGACATGTGACATGTCATCCTGCGATGACTATTGGAAGACAGCTCTTATTATTTCTTCTCATACAGATAAAAAGAGATAAGTCTTGATATTATCAAGAGAGTATAGCATCCATCTATACACTTAATTTGATGTTTGACGAGATAGTTATGGAGTTAAGAAAATTATATCTATAGTGTCTGTCTATTAGTTTGTAGAGGTTGTTTAAATGTTGCGGTAATATCCTGGACCTTGGCCAGGTTGTTGTTTTTTTTGGGGGGGGGGAGATGTAGGGGGGGGGGGGGGGAGGTGTAGGGGAGGAGGGTTTTTCCACCCATTTCTATTTTCCCACTCCCTTTGTTTACATTCTGTGACTATGATAATAATGCGCTTTGTCCGTCTGTCCATCCGTTAGTGTGTCATGTTTATAGATAAAAATATTTCTTTGGCATGACTCTGGAAAGCGGCTCTGTTTGCATCCCGATTATATGCATGCACACCATTACAGAATCCTCAAGAAAAGTGCAGAATGGCTACTCAGTGAACTACACAGCATTGAATACAGCATGTAACAGAAAGTAGGAGAGTTGCAGAAGAGAGACAGAGAAAGAGAAGGGATGCAACAAGTGAGACTGTGTGAGAAACTGCAAGAAAAATTGACTGCAAAAGATAAAGAGAGAGGAGAGTTGATACCAATATAGAAACTAAGGATCTATCCAAGAACAAATGACACTTCATGGAGCAGAAATTTCAGCAAGTACAAGGGATGAAGAGAGAGGAAGGAAAGAACTGAGGGATACATTGCCAAAAGTCCAAGGGACTGAGGAGAGAGCAGCAAGCATTGGTAGGTGGAGAGAACTAAAGGCTGCACTTTTGTACAAGATGAAGAGAGAGCATCAAACACTGGTAGGAGGAGAGTACTGAGGGATGCATTCAGTATCAAGAGGTCAGGCAACAATTACTCTCACCGAAAACATTGTTCACTTGAAGTCCAACACCTACATTACCCTTTTTGGCATATTGTTTAGATTGCCAACATTTCAACAGAAATACTTCGGTCTTCATCAGGGAGTGTGGGTGGGTTGCATTCTTTGCATTTTTAATTCACCCTCATGAAGGCCGAAGTATTTCAGTTGAGGCGGCAATAAAAACAAAGCTGATGGAAAGAGAAATCTACAGAATATTGTATTACAGAATCTCATGATTGTTATATCTTCCCAAACTATGGTATTTCACATAGAGCTAAAAAATAGTCTTTGAAGTCATACCATTCTCATCTACTAATGCTTCACCTTTAAACTGAATGGATTGAAGAAATCCAATTCTGAAAGCAAATTTTTGTTCTTTGACTTGTTATATACCAATAACTTAAATTTGATCTTTCCTCGGATCCAATAACATACTGTAGTTGGGGAAATATAATCTAGTAAGAATAAGCCAAATATTCGTTGTTTTAGTTAGCCACAAAAAAATATTGCACTCAAAATAATAATTTTGAGTCCAGTTTGCATTTTCGTATCATGCTGAAACCGAGTGTGGAAGAGTTTAAAAGGAACTAACACTTGAAAGGAACTAACACTACTGTATTTATGGCTTGCACGCGTCAACAAGCTAAACTACAAGCAGAGTAGAGAAATGTGCACTACCCTATTGTGTGCCAAACATCCTTGGCCTGTTATTTTTCAACCATATATATCCTGCAAGTGAACACGTGACAACCTCAGACTGCCACTTTTTAATTAACTTTGATGTGCTAAACATCCATTCTCTTAAGGGGGTCCACTACCCAAAAAACCTTTTTGGAGGTTTTGGGGGGTTTTCCCCCAAAATATGATGACAGTACATGCAAGGTGCTGCCTTCCAAATTGGAGGAGATTTGGATGCTCCATTCTGGACTTATACTAACTTGAGTACTCCCAATTTGCGAAGAAGATGCTTCACGTAATAGTGAGTTTCAATGGCCGCGGAGACCGACAAGGGAAGCAAACCAGTGATTCTGGTCATCCCCCTAGGAAGTGGCCTATATAGGACAGATCAAACTTCCCCTCCCTATTCTTGATTTTTCTAGCATTTATATGTATACCACTTTTGGTGTTTTTTTTAATGGTATGGTCAGTTCAACCATTGAAATACTATACTAGTCCTTAAAATGCCTGTCCCGAAAAAGGTGTTTTTTGAGCCAACGACGGTTCTCCCTACTTCATATTTGGAGTAATCAGAAAAAATTATATAGATTCTGTTTCCTCTCAATGAGAGCTACAAGATGACATTCTCTGTTTTTAATTTTAAGCAAGTATGATGTCAACAGGTACAAAAAAAACAATGAAAATGCTACCAAGATATTGCAATAGTTTTTAAAGTCCATGATCACTATTTTAAAAAAACTCAATGTTATATTGTGTTTCATACTTTGTAATTTCCCCTGTGGTAAGTTGTGAAATCCCAAAGTAAATTTGTCTCCCGTCCTCGTGAAATCTTAAATGTTCACTAAGTCCGGATCAGTTGTAGCTGGGTAGTTGGCACAGCACCAGAAGGTAGGTCTGTGTAGAGGTACACATCATACAAGATTTCAAATAAAAATTCTGAAGCAGATGGTTTTTTTTTGTTTTTTGTTTTTTTGGGTAGTGGACCCTTAAACATTTCACGAGGTTTGTTTTTGTGGTTGGCTCCATCCACACAAATTATTTTAGCAACAAAATATCCCATATGGTTATTATAACCAATATATGTTAAGAATCTGTACTTGCAATAATACTGTAATTTGGAATTTTTCATCATTAAATAGTTTTTGTGGATGGATTACACTACAATACATATTCTCTCGGAATATTTATGAAAAATGAAATATAGAAGAAGCACCATGCATGTGTCTGTGTATCCCATGTTAACTGTAACTGTTTTCTGTTCTAGCAGTTCCATCACTGCCAGAGCCAAAGGCACAAGTATTTTAAGCCTAAAAATGAACTGACTCGTGTCTTTCTTCCCTACCTCAATATGATTGAGAATTTGGTGATTTTATGCTCATTCATAGATAATTTTTGCCCAAAAAATTAAGTAGCTAATCATGGGATTGAAGCAGAATTATAAGAATAATGATGTCTTTCTTGACTGACACAGCGTACTTATCATTGACATAATCAGGTTCTCATTCACACACTAGCTGCTCTCCAAAATGGCTGCCTCCCAGATGTGTAGTTGACATGATAGCCACAAATACAGCAGGTTCTTGTACATACTCCATCTCCTATCCTCATGCTTCTCTCGAAACTGCGTGTGTTGATTTTTTAACTGTTCACGTTACTTTTCCATGCATAATTTTTGTGGACCTCCAAAACAACAAAAATTTGGCAAAATAAAAATTATTCTCACGAAAATT
Organism: Cladorhizidae sp. MBARI D1340-BT2; assembly: GCA_028752905.1. NCBI lineage: Eukaryota > Metazoa > Porifera > Demospongiae > Poecilosclerida > Cladorhizidae > Cladorhizidae sp. MBARI D1340-BT2. The sequence goes on from JAQNBH010000015.1 coordinate 17,142,298, forward strand.
TTGGGAGTTATATCTTCCCTAACTATAGTATTTCACTTATACAAAGTGTTCTATATAACCATATCTCTATTTCTAGATTACATGCCTCATGTAAATGTAACTATCTAAATACGATAGCATACCACAGTTTCGTGAAGTTTCTTCATGTCCTCAGCAAATGTATTCCTCCTTCTCTCCTGCACAGTCCTAATTTCACTCATCTCTTTTTTCACCGCCTCAATCTGAAGAAAAAAAGAATAAACCTTGACAGAATTTGATAAATTTATGTTATGTATATTCGTAGATAATTTTTTATTGATAAGAAAAAATGCAATATTATACAGCCAGTCGGAGAGATAGCATGTTTTCTAACATGATTTGTAATATCCCGTGGTCTGTATTCATCCCACCCGCCAGCACTCCCCCTCCCACCCAACACACACACACACAAACTTAGCAGCATGCTTCAAGCATGAGAGACTTGGGTCACCATGTATGAACCTGATAGTGCCACTTGAAGACACCAAACTTGATTGTCATCAAAGGTTTAGGCAGACAAGAACTATTGCATACTGGACTTTCCAAAGTCATATATATATATCTTGAACCAACAACCTGCATAAGCAAAGCTGCCTCCATAGTAATTTGGGTAATTTTTAGTCTTGTTAAAGTAACATTTGAGTGACAGCTTGGAAAGGAAACCTATAGCATCGTGTATGTGATTTATAACCACTTCTCTCTCTCTCTCATCCTCCATCTCTCAATTCTGGAATAATATTCTATTTCTACCATAAGATTGCCACATGTACAGCAGATTGACACACAACTCCAGCTGACCTTGTTCAGGGTATCCTTGAGTTCAGTGAAGGTACTGTTCAACTTTATTTGCAACCTGTTATAAGATCAACACATCTTGATTCATTATATAACATATGTGCATTATTGTCATACCATCTCTCCTTTCTCATTTCGATATCACACACATAAATAGATTATGCTTGTTCGAGAGGAAATGGGTCATTGAAGTGGGTGTGATATAAACATGATTTTTAATACTATAGCCAATCTGTTTGTTTTTATTTTTTAAAAACCTCTAGGTTGCCAATGACAATATGTAGACTAGTTCAATAATGATCCACAGAGGAACTAATCAAAGAAAACAAAGACAACTTTATTATTGTTATTATTACTATTATTATTGCTATTATTATTGTTGTTGTTGTTGTTATTGTTATTGCTATTATTATTATTACGATTATCATTATTAGTACTGCTATATACTACTATTTTTATTTTAAAAACAATTATTATTATTATAATAATTATTATACTTATAATATGGGAGATCATACAGGGTTATTGTGCCTAAGAAGTGCAGGCTGTAGATATTACTAAAACACTATATATTAACTGAACCAGCAGTAGAAATTACAAAAAAAGACCTTATATTGACTTGTCAAAAAGAAAGAAAACAAGAATTTACAAAATGTAGACAACTTAAATTGATAAGAAGACCCTTTACCTTTTACCTTTTAAAATAATGTGCACCAAATATATTTTTTAAGTAGTTATAATTTTGGTGTACATTATATAAAAGTTAAAGGGTCCTCTTGTCTACACAATCTTGTAAATTCTTGTTTCCTTTCTTAAAGGAAGTTAATTTACAATTTTCTTTTTTTATAATCAAAACCCTCCTTTAAGAACTTTATAACTATAAGTCCAGAATTAACCAACCATGGCATATGTTATTCTTTACCATAGTACACACACACACATACACACACCTACGGATCTCAGGTTTTGCGAAGGTCTGTGTTGTTATATTGTCCTCATTAATAATATCATTCATGATAATTAGTACAACATGCTCAAAGCACGCTACTGATTTTTATAAGCTTCGCAGTATTTAGTTTTTTTCTACATTTTAAAAATGTGTAGCTGCTTCATTAGCTAAGCCAGGATGTCTTAGACATGCACGTGAGGGGGATGTAGTGCAATTCAGTGTAAACTTTTACCTCTGAAAATAGGGAATTAACCATACATTATACGGCTGCTCTTCATAACTGTTGCATTCATAGGCTACTATATACCCGGTTTAGCATATTTTTTGGAATTTCCCACAAAAAGTTACAAAAATACTGGGCAATGATGCCACTGCCTTGTCATCATGACGGAAAAAATGACATCATGCATAATTATCAACAATACATACCACATTAAATTTTCTTCGCTCAGATTTCTTTCATTAGTTACTGCTCTTTGTAAATCCACACCTGTACAGTTTTTACTGATGTACCTAAGTGATCCGACTCATAAAAAAAAAAACTGTCCTCTCAAAAAGTTAGCTTTGAATCTGTACAAAAAAATCTTTAACGGAATTTCAACTTTAAACCACATGAAGGTAATTAATTATGTTCATGAAAGTGGACAAGCCCACCCACCCTCCACCCCCACCCACACCCTCACCCCCACCCACCCCCAACAGCCACACCTAAACTGAAGACAACCTCCAAATATGATGGACATTCGACATTCCTCCTTGCTGTAAGATAAAGCTTGTAATTTGCAATTAAAGCTAATATGCACTATAATTATTGCATCTTTATTACAACAAAAATCAACTCTCTCGACATTTCGACAAGATGCTCTAGCCTTCATCAGGCTGAATCAAAGAAACAGATTAGTCATTGCAAGGCACTGAAAAATTTGGTGGTAACTGTTATTGGGTACTTAACGTGGTGATATTTGCTTGACAAAATTTTCGCCCAAACACTACTTAGAAAACTAGTAGCTAGCATTGTAGTTTTTCATCCATAGACTTCCTTCTTTGGTCCTAGTGTAAACCAGTGCAGCTGCTATTGATGCAGCTGTGATTTGTAGCTATAGCTTTCTTACAGCCCTCAAGTGCTGTATTGAAAAGCACAACGTATTACCTATAAGTAAGTTGTGTAGCTAGCCTAAGCTGTGGACGCTTAGAAGAAACTTTTTCATATGCAGACCTCCTTCAGCCTAAACCAATGCAGCAACTAAAGCTACAGCTGTAGTTTTTAACTAGAGCTTTCTCGTGTGCTGTTTTGAGGTTCTTAGAATGTTTTAAACGAAGTAAGTTGTGTAGTTAGTAGTATAAGCAGTATAAAACCTTTATTAGCTTATCTGGGGAGCTTTTCAGATATTTATCCTCACAAAGTTGTAGGATAACTAAAGCAAAACCCACAGAGCGGCTGCTTTTGGAGAAGTAAATTGTTATATTTTTGATTTTTTATACTATCAAAAACAGCTTGCATGTATGGGTGCCTCGAGTTAAGTTGTGGGGTTGAAAAGAGTTAATAGGTAAATAGAGAGATCCTTGAAGATGGCTAACGGTCTGCTTATTTACTATCTTACAAAGGTACACAGGAAGTGCTTATGGAGCTAAAAGTGATTCAAACTATAGGATTTTTTTAGTATGTGTGTCTCTGTGTGTGTGTGTGTGTACTTGGAATTTAGCAGTTTGGGTCAAGCCAATTAGCATTCCCTGACACTGCATTTTGTCGATTAGATAATCAATGATTCGTAGGATAGAATAAGTAGTCCACCCAAGGGCTTGGGTCAACGCACCTAGGACAAGTTTAAGGTCATGTGCACTCACCCAGATTTCCTCTCCATTATTTCGTTGATCTTCACCACCAATATGTCGTGTTTCTTCACCAACTCAGTTCTCTCAAGCCTGTGCATATAAGAAGAAAGGGTGTGTACAGTTTTTCTTTTGGAAACAAAAGTGTAACACTATTTGTAAGTTTATCGGACATCATTAGAGAGTTTGTGTAGTCTATAAGTCAGTTTGTTGAGCTTATGGAGGGTATAAGGGACTTGAGATGATAGTATGCATGCAGAAGAGTGCCTTGCATCAAGAGGACAACCACAATGATGTGATCCATATGACTTGCCCTGTAGTTGACGTATACTTAAACAATGCCAAATGTAGCTTACTGTAGAACTTTGTTATGCATATCCAGAAGCTCTTGCTTGCGTATAGACTCCAGCATACTGTCAGCAATCTGGGACACCTTTTCCTGTATATGAAGAAACATTACTTTCTCTCTGTGTGACAGGATAATTTAAATAGCAGAAAAATCAAATTCAAATATTGGGATTGTTAAAAACAAAACACCAAAATTCCCTACAGAACAGAACAGAACTTGAATTATTTCTTAAATGCAAAAGATATGATACATTGAAGGCAGAGGCAGCATTAACAGATAGTAAAAACTATAACTTTTGTTTGGGTACAATTGGCCCCTTTTGTAATATATACCATAGTAACTTGTTGTTATGCTGGTACCTACAGTAGGCACCTATGGTGTTTCATTTCAGCACCTGGTTTACTGTTGGTTCTAGTCTCCATTTGTGATCGTGGCTGTGTCCTCCTGCTCAAAAATCTTTATTTCTTTGATTTTAGGTGACTAGGCAAATTTGTAGATGATATGTCCATGTCTGACACTCTCCAGGTAACTGTTCAACTATTCATCTCCTTCTAGCTAGACCTTCATCTCCCTTCTAGCTAGACAGACACTGGATGACTCCCTTCTAGCTAGACAGACACTGGATGACTCCCTTCTAGCTAGACAAACACTGGATGACTACCTTCTAGCTAGACAGACACTGGATGACTCCCTTCTAGCTAGACCAACACTGGATTACTCCCTTCTAGCTAGACAGACACTGGATGACTCCCTTCTAGCTAGACAAACACCGGATGACTCCCTTCTAGCTAGACAGACACTGGATGACTCCCTTCTAGCTACACTGGATGACTCCCTTCTAGCTAGACAAACACTGGATGACTCTAGACCAACACTGGATGACTCGCTTCTAGCTAGACCAATACTGGATGACTCCCTTTTAGCACTGAATGACTCACTTCTAGCTAGACCGACACTGGATGACTCCCTTTTAGCTAGACCGACACTGGATGATCCACATCCATAAGAAATTGATTATGTCTACACATGGGCATTGCTCCTGCTCGGTGTTAAGAGCTGGCTCTATCAGCGCCCAGCTTAATAACAACCAGCTATTATTTTAGCTGACTTGCAAAGGTATTTCACCATGGAAATGAAAAGAACATTAGCTATAAGATGTATACATTATATGTCTATGGTAGTTTCATCCACCAACAAATGCTATGCAGTGAAAAAATATGCATGCATAGCACTGCACTCTATTATTTGTTTACCTGTAAAGCATTTATTTGGTCACTGTTAGATTCTCGTGCAGCCTTCACTTTTGCTATAAAAGCAAGCAACAATAGGAACTTCACAAGATTGTAAAAATAATAATAATAATAATAATAATAAAATAGATAGATTTTCATGGTCATAGGGTTTAAAATATCATTGTACCTGCTATTTCAGCCTGCAATTTATCAGGAAAGAGAGATAGTTCATGTCTGATGACACTGGTTTTAATGGTGCTTGACTCAAAGTCCTCGTGGCATAGTAGTCTCTTGGCATCCTGCAGAGTATGGGGGTCAGAACACTGTGTGGGTTTTTTAATGTATTATTAGTTTTAGTGAAGAGTACTATCTGTCTGCTCTATACACCATAAAGCACCTAAAAGTAGGTGCCCATATCGCAATGGCCTTTCCCCCCAGATATATAGTCATAAACTTCTTGTTATCAGTTAGAATTCTTCCAGCCACTCCACAATAATGACATATATATATATATACCAGATCTTTCAAACAATGTAGTATCTCTTCTATGTTCCTTATCCCCAGAGGGGAGAAACTGAACGATGATGTTTTTATTTGAGTACCTGCAAAAAAAAATAATAATAAAATCATTAAAAAAACGCACAAAAAAATAAACACACACCCCACACACACGCACACACACACACACGTACGCAAGCACGCAACCACGCGCGACATTAGCTCACTCAAATCTCTCAGACTCCCTACAGCACCGAGTAAATTCGAGGAAAGTTCAGGACTTATAGTGCTGCTGGACGACACAGAGGAAACTGATGCCATCGAGTCAACTTTATAATTGTCATGACAACTTGTCTAGCGTACGCTCTTTACCCACAGCAGGAGACCCTTTACCGAATGAAGGACGCGCTAAAAAAAATTTAAGTGGCAGCTGGCTAGATATACAGTAATCGATGCATTTTAGACCTGTACGTAGCTAAGAGCTAATCCTAAAATGGCGGGATTCTTTGTTCCATTGGGAGAGCAACTAGAAGATCAAGCTGCAAAAGAATCAATTCCAACGAGCGACAAGGTAGGGAAGAGATTCTAATACATGCACATCACATCGATCCTGCAAATATCCACTAGCACAGTATGACTGCAAAACCAATTTTTCTTTTTTGTGCAGGTGATTAGTCTGATCAATGAAGCTCAGATAGTTGAAAAGGGCAACAAGATGCAATGCCTAAATCAGGTATGTAGTTGAGGCCTCTCAACAAACTTCATTTCAGTTGGCATAATAGACTGTCTCAATGATCGACTAAAATTTTGCATCTCAACAATTCAGCTAGATGCTCTAGACAAACATCGAGAAGCAAATTTGAAGTTTATCCTTGAGCGAGTCATTGTGTAGCTCGCCATTTGGTTGGTGATCCCCCAGCTCTTACCAGCCAAGTATCCACTGTAGATGTTGCAGTACACTATTCTTCAAAGAATGTAATGCCATGTGACAGTTTTGTGGGTGTTGCTTCATGGTGCAACTTTTAATCAAATATGTGGGTGTGGATTTATTTTTATTTTTATGTTGAGAATTGGGTACACAGCGTACACAGCAAAGCATAAACCACCAAACAACCAAACAAATATGTAAATGGATTAAGCAAAGTAAGTGCGGTAATGTTTGACTCCATGTAATTAACGTGAAAATATATCTAATCTTTATAGTGTGTGGATACTTCGGTGGTTGGTGGGGGGGGGGGGGGGGGGGGCAATTTGTGGTGCATATGCTGAGATATTTCCAGAAATCTTTATGCTCTACCAGTTGCAACGGCTACCGCTGAGTGTTCCTTCAGTCAAATGAAGCTTGTCAAAAAAATCATCTTCCATCTAGACTTAGTGACATTAATCTTGGCAGACTAATGTGTACTGCTATCGAAGGACCTCGGCTCTCAGCAGTTGACTTCAATCAAGTTTTAGAGTTACACAAACACCAAAATCAAAGAAGAGCCTTATCATCATTTGTCAGCCACTTTATAATAGTAACTTACAATGCTGATGAAGGCTAGAGCATCTAGTTGAAATGCCGAGAGAGAAATCATTATTGAGAAGGTCATTGTAATTTGTTATGTCAACTGAGAGTTTGTTGAAACTGTTGGGAATTTCTGAGGGGGCACTCCTACCTTGATGCATATGTAAACTCGCATGCCATATAAAAACATTTCTTAAAAAGGGAATAATTGCACGTGCTCTTATAAGCTACGTTGTTTTATGTGTGATATCCTATGTTGACGTCTCATGATCTCTGACTATAGAGCTTTTTATTGGTGACGGTTTAACTTGGCGATTTGGTCTTTCTGTCCATTTGGCGAGAATTATTCGTGTAAAGACAAGCACTCGTAAATGCATGCAACCATTGAGAGATATACTTGCCTCTCTTCACAGATTGGTTCCTATCGGATGTGCTGCTCTCAGTCTCCTCCCAAACTCCCACAGCAGCTTTGTTAACTCTCCGAGCCATGCCTTAGTAAGAGATGATCACTGGCACATGCTCACTCTGGGTAACGTCGCTTCCTCCCTCTCTCTCTTGAAGAACTTGAACAGTGCCCTGAATCTACTCTCGATTAACCCTCACACTGGCATAAGCGTCATATGATGCGAGGACCAATGGCTGCTGCTAGTCTATTCTTTTTTTCTCTTTTTTTTTTTAACTAACTGTTTTTAACTAACTGTTTGCGTAGAAAATCTGAAATAACTACCTGAGCATGCCCAGAGCATTGCTCTATCAATGTGCATGTATAAGGAATGTACGACTTCAGTAACTATGACGGTAACTATGTAAATGTGACGTCAAAACTCACTTGCAGTATCTCGAAAAAATAGTGATTCGCTAAAACTGTAATCGGTCAACTTTTTCAAGAAGACATCGGCCTCTCTGAGAGCGACAGCAGTGGATATGAGGGAGAAAGTACCTATGGCAGCTCTGAAATTGATTGTAATGCCAAAAACAGCCACGAGGTCGATGATGGTAGCTAGTCTTGTCCCTACACTATCTAATTAAAATTCTGATGACAGCGACGAGCAGCATGGCTTGTCCCAAGGTAAGTAATGATGAGTAGATGCAATGAAAAGCATGGTAGCTACATATAGAGTTAGCATGAAGCCAGCATAACAGGATAGTCACATGGTTTATTAGAACCTTTTTCCTGGGAAATTTGTAGATAGCTATAGGTTTATTCTCCGACAATAGATTCTGTATTTCTCTTCCGTTCTCATTCATCTGACTCCATGAGACATCGGGAACCACATTGTGGGTGTGGTCATGGTCGGGCCATGGTACCCGGTCCATCTACTGATGGGCTCTTGCTGGTAAGTACATGTATGTGCATATACAATTCTAAAACTACATTGATATGATAGGTAGTACTCCCAATAGGCTCGTCCTTCTCAGCCTTCCTCGTTCATTGGACTGTAACGAGTCTGAACCACAGTGACCCTTTCCTGCTCATCAGGGTTATGGTCGCAGTCGAGCCATTTCTCCCGGCCCATCTGCTGGAGGCTCTATTATGGTTTTAGACCCAGTTAGAGATGAACGAACATTTGCTTATAATATAAGTTGACATGTGTGCCCACTTTACACACCATATGTAGTGGTGCAAATTTATCTGCTGTTGACTCGTTCAACATGTTTTTTCCGGAGGATGTATGGGACTTGAGGCAAGTGTAGATATGCAAATCGTATTGATAGTACCTCCCCCCGAGCTCGTCCTAGGGGCAATACCACTGTGGAGGAAATGATGGCATTTGTGGGTGTACTGTGTGTCATGGGTATTGTCCAGGATCCCTGTCTGGAGCTCTACTGGAGCACACAGCACAGCTGGAATTTCCAACATCATGCTTCTTAGGAGGTTGAAGCAACTGTTATGTTTCTTCCAGGTCTATCACTCTCAGCTGCATCTTCAAGTTAAAGAAACCCCTAGACTTGTCTAGAAAAGTTTGAACCCGAGTATGTACATGTATAAAATTAATGGGCATGAGCTGTTATTAGTAAACCTTCGAACATTTTATAACACATACCGCTGTGGTTGTTTGCTAAGCACCCAGAACTCATCATAATTCATCCTGTTTGATCGTATGTGGTCTGCTATCACGGTTGTTGCCAAAGGCTAGATGCAAAGTCATGTTAGTGCCGAAAGCGAGTTTTATTAACGCAACTGCTCATAATGATATTCACATCTATGTGGGTTGTTGCTAAGCAACCAACATTCACCGTTCTGTCCTTCGCTGCAGAATCAAACACCTTGATACTCAGTAAGTATTGGTGAACTGTTCAACAGCTAAATTTGACCCGTTAAAATTTGACGGGGGGGGGAAATTTTTACTTTTCGTTTCTTATAATGATATTCACGACAATGTGGTTTGTTGCTGAGCAACCAAAGCTTTCTTCTTTTTTAATGTCAAAATCATTCATTAAAAAAAAAATCATGATAAAGTTGATGGTGAGAGGGTTAATATCACACTTGCAAATGCAGTTTAAAAATGTTTTGGCAGCGTAAAATTTGACGGTTCCTAGGAAAATCACAAAACTAGATCACTGCTAATGAAAAGCTCTATAAGGTACGCACTATAAACCCGAGTGAGATAATGCCACATACTTTGTCAATGTGACAATGTCAACAACAACAGCAATAACAAACAAAATAGTATGTTGTGTATATTTAAGGGATAATGCTGAGCATTGATTGTCTGGAAACCTAGTTATCTTACATGCTTACTTTGTGGCAGGTGAAGGAGCTCATCATCAACAAGGAACCAGAGCTGCTGGACTCCTTCCTTGATGTGAGTCTAGTGGGCCTTGTAGCACAGCACGCCCCCTCAATCCACTCTCGTGCATGTCCAGTACTGCCACACCCTTTCCTGGACATCCCCCAGGATGTCTGGAGTGAGGGTGACTGGCTAGACATTATGAATCAGTGCTAGGGGCCGGGGGTGTTCTAGGACAGGATTAGGACTGGGGCTATTTTAAGGCCAGGGTATTCTAGGAAGTATCTGGGGGTCCGTGATGTTTGTGTCGCCGTCACTAGGAACGTCTTGGGATAGTCCCAAGTATCGCAGGTCATCCCTCCAAGCATTGGTGTATGTGGTGGGGGGAGAGGGTGTGTGTGTGATATATGTGTATGTACATGTGTGTGTGTGTGTGTGCACATGCAGGAGGTAATAGCTTTCCAAGCAGATTCTTCGCCTGAAGTGAGGAAGTTTGTGGTCACCTTCATGGAGGAGGCGTGGTAAGGAAGAGAAAACAATAGCCTCTGTGCAAGAAACTGCAAGCCTTCATCTCATCCTGTCATTTCACTAACCTTTATCAGGGGTTCATACAGGATTTACAGTTTGGGGGGGGGGGGGGGGGAACTCAAAATGTTTGGCGTTTACGTGATGGGCGTGCGTAAGCAAGCGCCAAGTAGGGTGGTCTAGGGGCATGCCCCCCCCCCCCCCCCAGTTTTTTTGTGCAAAATCGATGCTCTCAGATTGATTCTGTGACATTTTGAGGGTACTTTCCTAGCACATGGACAGAACATTCTCGATTAACACCTGTGACACAGAATATTCTAGATTTATTCACAATTTTGTATATAAAGAGCAAATGCTTCAGCTAGTAGCATTCTGCAACTAAATACGACCCAGATAAATACAAACCTACACAAATGGACCTCAGGAACTTTTTTAGCTTTTGTACTGCTCTTTTTTCCCGTTAATTACATAAGAAATTTCACTAATAAAATTTTTATTGTGAAAATTCTTGGGGAGGGGGGAGAAATCGTTTTGAGGGGGGATATCCCAGGGCTTCCCCCCCCCCCTGTAGAACCACTTTACTTTGCATGCTGTCATCTTATCCTAATGATCTCCCATTAGTTCGCACTGTCCTAACTACGCCCCTCACGCCTCAGACTTCCCCCTGTCCTGTTACATCCCCGTGTGTGTCCTGCAGCAAGCGTGACCCTGGCCTGCTGGTGCGTGTGGTGCCTATAGTGGCATACATGATGGGTGATGAGTCCACTGTTGTCGTGAAGCGACTTCTGAGCAGCATCATACAGATATACAGACTTGTATTACTGGTGAGCATGCATCCATAATGAGGCCTTGTTGCTGTTGTTGTTGTTGTGATGTGTTTTATTTGGAAAGCACTGGAATGCAATATTTGTATATGTATTTTCAAAAGTACATCACCAAACTGAAAGCTGTCGACAACGACATAAAAGAAATGTGGGAGGTGAGTGCTGTCGTTTTAATAAGAAGTTCTAGACGTGTGTGCATGTGCTAGTTCATAATACGACTATTGCTGGGAGTGGTGTGGTATTACCTACACCTGGCAGCGATGTTTTACGGTGCAAAGCATTACATTAGTGTGTGTGTGTGTGGTGCTGTGTGCATGCGGTGTTGTGTGTGTGCATGTGGTGTTGTGTGTGTGGAAATATATACGTAGCTACCTTGATGGAACTATAATGTGCTTCATATTTCATCAGGTGATGACGGACATCAAAGAGAAAGTTTGCGAAAAAATTGAGTCTGAGAATGATGGGTGAGTGATTTATCCGAGCACCCCTAAGCTTGCCGGTGGTTAAGTTAACTCTTTAGGGCCAATGGCGGGTATAGGCGCGCGTGCGGAGTTTCACACTCCCGGCAATAGCGGATATGTCCGCATAGAGATCACAACCTGGAAGCCATTGCCAAAAAGCTTCTCTGAAGCTCGCTCAGTAAAATCACTCGAGCTGTTGGCTGACAAGGATGCACCTTACCCTACTCGACTAGAATAGCATCTCAGACCTCAGTTGCTGAAATGGCGATATTTACAGTGGTAAGCTTCATCATCTTCGACAAATATCAAACTTTTTTGTTTTGTTTTTTTAAGTGAGTGGCTAAGACATTGCTAGCTCTAGCTGAAGGCCGCGGTTGATTTCGTATAATGTGGAAGTACTCCAAGAGAGAATCATTGCCTGCCATACTAGAGCTTGAAGACCGCAGTACCAACTAGCTAAGACTGCTTTGGTCATGTGCCTAAATGTTAGCGAGCTAGAGAAACAAAAAAGCATTCCAGGTGTTTTGTTTATTTAAATTGCTGCTAGGCTAGCTAGCATAGCAACAGTGCCTACTTGATAGAGCCATCAAGCCAAGAAGAAGGCACCCTCGACTCTTGCTGCTACTATGTGACATGTTATTCTAATTTTTGGCCCTAAAGTGTTAATATACTAATGCCATGCTTCTGTGGATGTTGCTAGCTCCATGCATGACCCAGTAATGTCACAAGCATTTAGGACATGACAGGATTCTTGGGACTATCCCGCCTAGTGAGAGAGGCAGACTGTACATTGTGGACCCCAGAATCAGCACTAGGACTAGATTTAGGGCTAGGGGCCGGGCTAAGGATAGAGGTATTCTAGGGCTAGATTTAGGGCTAGGGGCCGGGCTAAGGATAGAGGTATTCTAGGGCTAGATGTCGGAGCTAGGGCTAGGTTAAGAGTTTTTCTAGGGCTAGGGGATATATCCAATATTCTGATATCCATGTTGAGTCCGTCATCCTCATGGATAGTCCAAGTTTCCCGGGAATCCTGGGATATCCTAGGAAAGGTTATGGTTGTGTCGGTTTTGGACATCCCTCGCTAGCCGGCTGGAGCATTCCTGATCTGCCAGTATGCTATGTCACTGCTCTATAGATTTTAGCGGAAAACTATGATAATGTCTTCCACGCTTATGTGAGACACCCACTCTCTGATTTTAGTGTGAGGACCATATCTCTGAAGTTTATGGAAATTCTCATTCTTGCTCATACCAAGAAAGAACCAGTGAGTTTTATTGTTGTTGTTGTTGTTGTTGTTTTAATTCCTTGTGAAGTATGTGCATACACTCAAAACGTCCCTTATCTGGCAGCTTGGGTCCAGGTACTTTACGTAACTCAGGAACAGCCCTGTCTGGGAACGCCCCCACATTTTGCCCAATTTTGATCGTCTTTCTTTGAATTTTGCATTCCTATGCACCGAGTGAAAACAACAAGAACACGCTCAAATAAAATAGCAATGGTGGAGGTTTGCCTCAGTGACTCCTGTCTACACGAGCTGTCGCACCTTCTTCTTTTCTCTCTCTCTCTTTTTTTCTTTTCTTTCTTTCTTTTTTTCCCCTTTTTTTTCCCTTTCTTTTTTTCCACAAGAGGAAGATTTCAAGCCATTTCTGGTGCATTGAAAGCTCCACCAACTGCAACTGAACGATGGTCTTCCACGGCCTCATCCCCTTCACTTTTGTCCTCACTGTTGTGAGCAGCCTTCCGTGTTGTTATAGTCTCAGACATCTTCAGGTACAAACTGTAAACAAGAACCTAACGAGAATCTAAGCAAAAACCGCTCTCAGTCGACAAGAGACTGTACTGTTCTACTGTCAAAATGAGTAACGCTTCTCTGAGCTCAAGGACCGTGCGCAATACATGTGACGCGTGGTTGCCCGGGTAGGCGGGAATGCCCGGATGTGTGGCGTCCAGGTGAGGGGAGTTCAAGTGTACATATACATGTATGTACATGCAAGTTCACTATGTGTGTTTAATAAGTGGTGTGAGAGATTACAATCCTGTGCTGAGCAGCTGTCCGACTTGCAATTACTGCTAATATATGCAGTGAGAGCTGGACTGTACTTAGGAAACTTGAAACATCCACATAACTGAAATTATTAGATATTAGAATGGCATGTATAGTATGATTATTGGCATGTGGGGAAGTCAGGTGATGTTGAGGTCTTCTTAAGAGAGTCTGGTTTTGGAAAGTGCAGTAGTTGTGGTAATGTATTTTGGAGATAGAATCTCCACAGCACCCTCACAGTTGAACCCTCACAATTGAACCCTCACAGTTGAACCCTCACAGTTGAACCCTCACAGTTGAACCCTCACAGTTGAACCCTCACAGTTGAACCCTCACAGTTGAACCTCCATAGTTGAACCCTCACAGTTGAACCCTCACAATTGAACCCACATAGTTGAACCCTCACAGTTGAACCCTCAACAGTTGAACCCTCACAGTTGAACCCTCACAGTTGAACCCTCACAGTTGAACCCTCACAGTTGAACCTTCACAGTTGAACCTTCACAGTTGAACCCTCACAGTTGAACCCTCACAGTTGAACCCACACAGTTGAACCCTCACAGTTGAACCCTCACAGTTGAACCCTCACAGTTGAACCCTCACAGTTGAACCCTCACAGTTGAACCCTCACAGTTGAACCCTCACAGTTGAACCCTCACAGTTGAACCCTCACAGTTGAACCCTTACAGTTGAACCCTCACAGTTGAACCCTCACAGTTGAACACTCACAGTTGAACCCTCACAGTTGAACCCTCACAGTTGAACTCTCACAGTTGAACCCTCACAGTTGAACCCTCACAGTTGAACCCTCACAGTTGAACCCTCACAGTTGAACCCTCACAGTTGAACCCACACAGTTGAACCCTCAGTTGAATCCACACAGTTGAACCCACACAGTTGAACCCTCAGTTGAACCCTCACAGTTGAACCCTCACAGCTGAACCCTCACAGTTGAACCCTCACAGTTGAACCCACACAGTTGAACCCACACAGTTGAACCCTCACAGTTGAACCCTCACAGTTGAACCCTCACAGTTGAACCCTCACAGTTGAACCTTCACAGTTGAACCCTCACAGTTGAACCCCCACAGTTGAACCCTCATAAAAGTTGAACCCTCGCAGTTAGTACCAACAGAAATTAGCACCAACAGAATTAGCACCAACAGAAACAAGAATGCAAGCATCATTTGGCCACACCCACAAGCAACAGTGAACCAATGAAATGGCGTCAATATTGAATTAATTAAAGATTTTTTGACTGCCAATATTTTCGAGCTAAATTGTTGTTGTTGTTTTTATTATTTCATGAACGCAATTCTCCTGATGTTTGAAGAATTCTGATGTCACGAAAATGTCTGAAATTGACATTTCTTTGGATATGGTAGGTTTCCTGACCAGTGCCTCAACCCTCGGTCGGTGTTGTGATCATGCCACACCCTCTTTCCTCCCAGGTTCCTGTGTCCCATCCTCTCCTCGACCCTGCTGAGCTCAGGGAAGAAGCAGGGACCACTATGGGATCGCTTTTGCAGATGACTGCCTCGCCCTCCATTTCTAGGTAGGATGGGTGCAGGGTGAAAAAATGGCAGAATGGGAAGGAGTGTCAGGGAGGGGGTGGGATGAGTGGGGAGGGGCCAGATAAGGGTAGGAGGGGCAGGATGGGAGGGAGGAGGAGTAGAGAGAAGGGTGGGGGAAGGGCAGAATGGGAGGGAAGGAGGAACAATCATGCAAGGTGGTCCAGGGACCATCACCACTCTGTGTGGTGTCAATGTCAAGGTGGTCCAGGGACTAATGAATGCACTGTTGGGTGCTTGGCCACTGTGTACTCCCAACCAAGCAGGCCTAGCTGCTCACCTACATGTAGATACCTAGTGGGCATCAGCTTAGCTCCTCGCTAAAAATGTCATAGGCAGTGGGAAACTTGCTTCCCCGCACCCACAAGGCGGACAGAATCAGTCACCTTCGGAGTAAGCTTAAGGCAAGGGCTACAGATGCTGGAATCAGAGCTGAGGCCAGGGCGACAAAAAAATGTCTAGGCGGATCAATTTTGGCCGTGGTTCATTTCTTGTGTGCCAGTGTGTCTCCATCCATGCCAATATAATCTCCCATTCATCTCACCCCACCCACATTGCCTCTTCACTCTCCCACACTCCACCTCCCCCACCTCTCCTCCACACCTCTTCCCCAACCATGGCAGTGTCAACCTGATGACCTGCGTCATTTCACTGGCCACTATTGCCAAGCAGAGGCCCTCCTTCATCACCATTGTGGTGCAAGCCTTTGAGCTCCTGCATGGTGAGTGAGTGTGTATGTGTGTCTGGTGTGTGTGTGTGTGTGTGATTTTTTAGAGCTGGTGTGTTTTTCAAATGAGAAAAAAAAAATCTAATTTCACAAATGCACACAACAGCAAACCTCCCTCCGCATTTTGCT
This sequence comes from Cladorhizidae sp. MBARI D1340-BT2, assembly GCA_028752905.1. Classification (NCBI taxonomy): domain Eukaryota; kingdom Metazoa; phylum Porifera; class Demospongiae; order Poecilosclerida; family Cladorhizidae; species Cladorhizidae sp. MBARI D1340-BT2. The sequence goes on from JAQNBH010000015.1 coordinate 17,158,489, forward strand.
ACTTCTCAAATATCAAGTGTCCGTAAGCAACTGAAGGTGAGATGTTATTTCTGCTCCCTCCTCTTCTCCCTGCTCCCTTCTCTTCACCTTTTTTCTTCTTCGCCTTCTCCCTCCTCTTCACCCTGCTCCCTCCTCTTCTCCCTGCTCCTCTTCTTCTCCCTGCTCCTCTTCTTCTCCCTGCTCCTCCTCTTCTCTCTGCTCCCCCCTCTTCACCCTGCTCCCTCCTCTTCACCCTGCTCCCTCCTCTTCTCCCTGCTCCTCTTTTTCTCCCTGCTCCTCCTCTTCTCTCTGCTCCCTCCTCTTCACCCTGCTCCCTCCTCTTCACTCTGCTCCCTCCTCTTCGCTCCTCCTCTTCTCCCATCTCTTCTCTTTCTCTCTGTGTTTCCTTCAACTTTTCCCCATCCTCTTCAGTCCCTCCCTCTTCACCTTCCTTCCTTATCTATCTAGACCCAGATTCTAAGTGTTTTGCGACAGCCATCATCATGTAAGGAAGAAAGGAAAGTGAAGGGTCTCTGACAGTAACATTTGTTTGATGCTTGTGTTTGCAGTTGAATGTAGGGAACAGATCACGACTATGCTGACAGACCTAGGCTGCACCCAAGTTGAGGTATGCACTATATATATGTTGATTCACAAGAGGCAATTGAGTGCGTAACACAGACTAATGCAATCTGTAACACAACGTAATGAATGCATAACACAGCATAATAATATGGTGCGTAACAACCTAGTGTGTGTACGTATGCGTAACACAAGGTAATGTAATGCTGCATGCATGGATTTGTATTGGCTGCTCGGCCCAGTGGGCATGCCATTTTTTCCACTGAGTTGCCTTTGTTTTATGTCGCAGTATACTGTACTTGGCTATAACTTGTGTCGGTGTATTGCGACCATCACATTCTGTATTTGCCGATTGTTTAATTAGACGTATGTATTTGCATTCCAGATAGCTAAGAGCACCCCCAAGGTGTCACACGAGACAATGAAGAGAGCGCGTGTGGACGCAGAGAGCGCTGCGGCAGTTAAGAAGCTACGCACAAGCAGGGTGAGCTCTATTTCACGCAATGCTAGTTGGATTATGGTGAGGTTGAGAATTGGCTTTGAATGTTTTTGCTTATTTTCCGCTCGCAATCTCACATGCTCAATTGACACTGGCTCGCTACTATCCTACCGCACGATCGCCCACTCTTCTGCCAATCCAGATCCTAGAGTCCACAACCAGCAGCAGTGTGCCGGTCACCATGAAGGGGAAGGGCTCTTCTCCCGTGGGAGGAGCAGGTGAAAACAAGCAACAATTGATGCCGGGAGGTGCTCTCTTGGAGGCCACGGAGATGACCACAGAAGGTGAGGGAGTTTATTAAAAGTTTTAAAAGTTGTTCCTGGAACATTTTAAGGACCAGACGGTATTAGAGGAACTTGTGTGTGTGTGTGTGTACGCGCGAGGGAGGGGTGAGAAGATGGAGGGGGGGAGGGGGGGAATAGGGCAGTTGTGTATGAATGAAAACACGAAGAAGAGTAGCATTTTCTTCTGTCTCTGCAATCAAGTGACTTGCAGTGACTGCATGCACGCGCACTGAGGGGAAATATAAATGATTGTTTTTGTTGCTCGACATTGTAGTGGGTGATCTGCTGTATGTAGTGGGACTAGAGGAACAGCATATGCTCTGTGTGTTCCATGGGAAGCCTCCTGCCATGCTTTCTCTCATAACAAACATACATGCCCAATATTGCCACAACCTTGGCCAGGACATCTCGGGGCTCTGGATACTTGAGACTATCCCAGGAGGACCGTCATTTGCGGTGGGAGTGGGTGACTGACTCATGATCCAAGAATCAGTGCTACTTAGGCCTAGTGCTATTCTAGAAGGGCTACAGTATCTAAGTATGACTGTTATTTGGGGGCAGGGTGACTGACTCATGGTTCCAGGAATCAGTTCTTGGCCTAGTAGGCTAGGGGAGGTGTATTTCGGCTTGGGCCCAAATAGGGCCAGAGTTATTCTAAGGCAAAGGTGGCATTCTAGGGCTGGGGCATTCTCCCAAGTATCCCACGAATGTGCCTGGGGAAGGTTATAGACATACATGTACTATCCCTGATGTGTGTGTGTGTGTAGATTTGACCTCGCTCCTGACGCCTGAAGCAGTGACAGAGTTGGTGATTGAGAGCATGAAGAACATGCCCTCGATGCAGCCCAAGATGTTTGGTCACTCGTACACACCTATAGCAGCTGCTGGCACAGTGGCACAGGTGAGTGGGTACATGGGTGGGGGGAGGGTGCACAAAAGAACAGGCGGATTATGGTCTACCGTGCAGACCAACCAACATTTGTGGGTGGGGCTAATCTCTATCAAGACGCGGGATAAACATATTTAGAACTTTTACCCGCTGTTCCTTTAAAAAAAACACGTGGAAAACAGGATTTTTTTTTTTTTTTTTTTTTTTTTTTTTTTGCAATGTGACACTTGACTGCAGCCGTCTGAGAATTGGTGGAGTAGCCCTCAGCACCACAGCATCTGAGGATCGATTGGAGCAGGTGTAGACATCGAAACAGCTACTCAAAGTCGCTATCGACATCGGCACAGCTGAACGAACGTTCTGTTATCAGTTATCACCTCTGCTGAGTGTGCCATCAATTGAACCAGCTCCTGGAAACGCTACAGATGGAGAACAGCTCTCCTGGAGTGGCTTTGTTATCACCTCAGCTCACTGGCCGCTCAACTGCAGTAGCTCTCGACATCACCTTAGCTGATCGTCGCTCGAACACAGTATCCAGACATCGCTACATTTTACTGACGCTCAATGCAGTTATCTGTTAGAATTTTAAACGAACAAATGAATTTCACAGAGGGTCCACGCACTCATTAGATTCTGCATGGGTGTCCAACGCAGCGGAAAAGTTATGCTTATTTTGATCTCTATACTAATACGTAGGTAACTAGCACTCGATGACAAAAAAAGAGTTAATCGATATTTGTCCGAGCAATCTAGAAAGTGACCTATCAAGATTGCAATTAGTTATGACAAGGTATCCTACCATCTATTTTGTGCACTGGGGGTTCACAGGTCACAAGTGGGTGGATGTGGGACTTTTCTACATATGCACACAAGACGGGATACAAGAATATAATATGGGTGTTCATCGTTTTATATGGTAAAGGGTCATCAAGATTTGTCTGGATGCTTTTTTTTGTTCTTCCCCCCCTTTTTCCCTTCTTTCTTCCTTCCTTTCCCCCCTCCATTCTCTTGATACTCATGGGCAGATTATTTCGTTATTTCAATGCTGGGGCCATTTTTTTCTCTTTCTATTTCAAGGTTCTCAGTTCGATCGTGGATGGAATCATTAAAATTAAAATTAAATTAATTCCTCTCTACTAATATCAGCTCTCTACTAATATCAGAAAATTCTGTGGGTGGCTTCTACCAATAACATCATATTGTTTACATGTGTGAGTCTAGAGGCCACCAGCTTGAAAACACACCCCTCAATGGAGTCGTGTATCTAGAGGCCACCAGCTTGAAAACACACCCCTCAATGGAGTCGTGTATCTCACCTTACTGTTAAAGGGGGAAATATGTGGGTTTGCCCATGTTCGCTTTGGTAGTCAAGATCACCAGTCAGGATTGAATCATATAAAATAAATTCCCCTACCAATATCGGGATATTCTGTGAGGCGGCTTCGAGAAAAAAAAGAGGTTTCTTTAACCAGTAAACCATAATAGATACATACATGTAGCTACATATGTCAGTTTGTATTGCATGTATGTTTTAAAGGCCCACTGGATGCCACACCAGCTTGAAAGCACTCCCTCAACATGGTGTGGGTGTCTCAGCTAGTAGATGATATGTTGATACATATGCCATGCCTGGAAGTACCAAGTTTTCCAGCCAATCTCCCCCTGGGGGGGCTGGCTCGCTCGCCAACTATTATACATTTTGTTGAAGGCATTAAAGTTGCCTCTCTCGGCATGTTTGTTTGCGTGTATGCATGTGCAGGTCAAGCATCTGGCGAGACTGTTGGCCTCTCAGATGACCTCGGCTGGTATTGGTGTTGGAGCAGAAGCTAAGAACATCAAATGCACACCAAAAGTAAGCTGGGAGAATGGTTGCAAAGAGATAACAAGGCTTCACACAGGACTTTGGGGGGGGGGGTGTTTGGTGTGCCAGAGATTATTTTATTGGTGCAGTCACTTTACATAGCTGTAAAAAGGGTCGACCACAATTACATGCTGGAATTCTGTTAGGGGGCATCCCACCCACCCCTGCCTGCATGGCGCACTGTATTTCTCTTTATAATCAGCTCTCAGTTGTGATTGTATGCGTTGTTGTTGTTGTTGTAGTAAATTTGATGCTGTTGTTGATTTCGTTTGTTTGAACTTATTGTTTGCACTTTTGATGGATGAACAGCCAAGAACTGAAGTGCGTACAGCATGTTGCATTAGGAAGCATCGGACTCCGGTTAACTCAGGGGTGTGATGTTCTTTCTTTCTTAGGGGTCAGAAGGTTTGAGCCCCATGGATTCTTCCCCGGTGGTCAGAGACCCTCGCAAGCGTCGCAGAGAGAAAGGCCATGAAGAGGAGAGTAAGAAAATGAAGGAGGAAGAAGAAGAGCCCAAAGCACCAAATGTGAGTTCTCTCTCTCTCCTTCTCTCTCATAAAATAAGGTGGCTACATGTACAGAGTGTGTGTTGCAATTTGTAATATTTTATCAGTTTGCACAAGGTGTGCTTTTAATAGGGTTAATGAGCATCTACTTAGGAGGAGGGTGAGGGAGAGAGCATTTGGCAAAATTGTGAAATGGTGACAGTTAATTAAATGGTGCAATGCTGGAATCTTCCTCAGTTGACTTTGGAGAAGAGCATGGCTGAACTATCTCTCCTTGGTTCTCTCTTGGGTCTGCCCAACATCATGGATCCCATGTTCCCCCTGGCCTATGCTACCTTCTTCTCCCCTCCCACCATTTCATCAGTACCATTGGAGACAGCCCCTGCCATCGTTTCTTCTAATGCAAGTTCACTCTTTATAGGGTTCTCAATCAATTTCAACTTTCCCCATCTTGGCCCCTTCACTCTCAATTTTCATTTCCTCAACTCCCTGACTTTCTCTCTCTCATCCTCTTCCTTCCCCTGCACTCAACCCCCTGACTCCCTCAACTTCCACTTTCTTCAATCCCTGACTTTCTCTCTCTCATCCCCCTGTACTCAACCCCCTGACTCCCTCAACTTCCACTTTCTTCAATCCCTGACTTTCTCTCTCTCATCCTCTTCCTTCCCCTGTACTCAACCCCCTGACTCCCTCAACTTCCACTTTCTTCAATCCCTGACTTTCTCTCTCTCGTCCTCTTCCTTCCCCTGCACTCAACCCCCTGACTCCCTCAACTTCCACTTTCTTCAATCCCTGACTTTCACTCTCCCCTTCCCTCTTCCTACCCCCCCGTAGTCAACCCACTCCCTCGACTTTCACTTCCCTCAACTCCCTAACTTTCTTTCACCCCCCCCCCCCCCCTCCTCTTCCTGCCCCCTGTACTCAACCCCCTGGCTTCCTCAACTTTCCTTTTCCTCACTCTTGTTTGTAGCTTGTGCCCATTCCCACGTCTCCGACTGTTCCGAGTGAAGAAGGTGTGTCCACTAAACTAAAACTCAGTGATGTTGCACTGGAATACACAACCTTATATTGATAGTGCCTGTCATGCAGTGTGTATATAATATGTATACTGTATTTCCTCAAATAGGACACATGCATTCTATTTATTTCATGAGCTGCTTAGTTGCACGTGCTATTCAAGGTCTATTTTTCAACATAACTAACAGACATGTGCGCAGGTAATTCACCGGATCTCAAAGGGTGGTAATTGTTATAGTAGGAATGATTGTGCTCTAGCCATTGTCCTTTCTCTTCAAAGTCCGCTTCATCGCTTGCGAAGAGGTCGTCGTCATCAGTCTCTCCCACCTTTGGAGTTTGGCCGTCTCTCTGGCGATGTTTGCTGCAGCACTTTCTGCTGCTTGCCCGGGCTTTAGACAGGGAATGCTTGACCCATCTATTACTGAAATCCTGCAACTTTTGAAGGATGTAATTACCACTCCAGTGGTGACAGGTTCCCGAGCTTTCTTCACCCACTCCAGACAGCATTTTCTCAGGGCTTTCATACTTCCTGCTGGTGTGTGGTTTAATTGAAGGCGCGTTCTATTTATTTTAATATGAAATTAGTGCATATTCTATTCAAGGGCGACTCTAATCGAGGAAATATGGTGTACACATGTGTATATGTGTGTGTATATAGAAGACAAAAAATGTTGTTTTAGATTTCTCACTATTAATGGGGAAAAACACAACAACTCCAAAAGCTTACGATGACCTTCTCAATAATCAACTTGAAATTGTACTCTCTCGACGTTTCAACTGATGCTAAGACTCGCGTGAGCTTTCATTTTAATTTTAGAGTTCGTTGACAACCCAAGAAAGAGATATCTGAAATGTTTATGTCAGCTGAAAGTAATTTCATACAAGTTTTGTTTAAAATGGATTGGCTGATCGAAACAAGAATTTACCAATGCCCACCAATATTTAGAAGACCCTTTACCTTTATGATTTAAACTGTATAATATTGGCATACATCATGGTTTCATTTAGAAATATGTCCAAGGGGGAACAACTGGAGGAATCTGGATTTTAAGGGGGGGCATGATGGTTAAAGATGTGACAAAGTTTGTAATGAATTTTAACAATACAATTTCCAAGGGGGGGTGGCAAAAAGGTTCCAGGCAGCCCCCCCTAAATGAAACCCTGCATATGGTTTTAAAAGGAAAGGATTTAAAAGGAAAGGATTCTCTAAATATTTGTGGCATTAAAAAACGTCGATTTTTTTCCTCTTTTTTTCCCCTCCATTTTTTGTCTTGTTTCTATTGCTTGTTACTCATATTATATATAATATATATATATATGGATCACCGATGAGGACTATGAGAGTTAAGGGCTCTCCCTCAACTAAGAGTAAGGTATTTTAGTGCACGATGAATTTGAAGGCACTGGCTATTTCACTAAGATCAGAGCTAAGGAGCAGTCTATTCGAGGTGCGAAGTAATCGAGTAGTTGTAGCTCCGCCTATTTACATATATATATGTGTGGTTCATGCTGACTCAGCAATAATCTGCTGCAACCTCGGGAATAGCATGAAGGGTAGGAGTTTATGAATGCACGCTCTTATGAATGGACTTATGGTTCTCCAGTTATTGGAGGGGGGAGTAGGTGATTAAACAGATGGAAACACAGATCCTTGAAGGTAAGTTTAATGTTGACTACCATAGCAAAGGATTCAAGGCACGCTGGAAGTGTTCTGAGCTAAAATTAGCTGAAGCCACTTTTTAGGTGCTAAGGAGCTGCTAGAGTGAGTTTAGCTGAGATATGAGCTAAGAGTTTGTGCACTTCTTCATGTCAAGTATATATTTCATCTCACATGTACAGTGTACACTTTTTACCAATGTGTCCCTCCCTGTGTGTCCCTCCCTGTGTGTCTCTCCCTGTGTGTCTCGCTCTGTGTTTCTTAGATATCAAGGAAGCTAAAGACAAAGAGAAGTGGAAGGTTTGTCTAGAATTGTGTGTGTGTGTGTGTGATTAACGTTGCTAATGTTTTACTTGTCCTTGCCTCATTAGCTTCAAGCCACCCTTCCTCAGGTTTGTGCGGGTTGAATCTACAATGACCTTGTTGCAACTTTTGGTTTGTTTCTTTGCTAATGCTGCATCTTGTAGAAGCTGAAGAGGATCCGGAAGTTTGACCTTTGTACTCTGGCAAAACCCATGGAAGGGGATGAGATGCGCGGAATGACAATATCGGCTTTCAAGAGGGTACTTGAATCTGAGAGTAAGGAAGGCAGGAGGGGTGGGGGTGGGTAGGGGTGGAGGGATAGGAGTAAGGTGGAGGTGGGAGAGTGTTGGGGGTGAGGTGGAGGAGGAGGGATTAGGATGGGGTGGAGGAGAGAGGGGGTGAGGTGGAGAGGGATAAAGGTGGAGTGGAAAGGAGAGGGGGGGGGGGGGGAGGGAGGGTGGAGGTAAAGTGGAGGGGGTTATAAATGTGGGGAGGAGAGAGAAAGGAATGGAGGAAATGGTGAGTTTGTATAATCTTCTCTACATGTGTCTGTCTTTCCCAGAGAACTTTGTCTACCGAGGTGGAGCAGCCAGCCTGACCAGAACAAAGCTGATTGTCAACTTAGTCACCCTCTTTGACAACTTCAACTCGAGTAAGTAAGATCTCTCATTGCGATTACTATAGACCCATTGCAAGAGCTAGAGCATGTCAAGAGGACAAATTTAAGTTGGTTATCGTTGTGTCTATATCATATTAACTGTGAGTTCATTGAGAGTTCATCATTATAGTTTAAGCTTCGTCTCTAAAGATTGGCCTGCTACATGACACTAGTCCAGCTCCACTGCCGTCCACAGTGCAGCGTGCAATCAAAAAGGACCGTCAACTTGTGTATAATTAATATGCTCCTATTGCTGCAAAATTAAAAGTTAGCCTGCAACTAACTGTTGCCCTAGAAATTTAATACATGGATGCAGAGGCAAAAAGAACCATAGGAACAGGTGGAGACAGTTAATTAGCAGATAACCACATGAAAAATTCTTGTAGTTGTGTGTGACAGGTGGAATGGTGTTAATTAATTAGATAGCCACATGAAAGATGCATGTAGTACCACGTGTGCGTGTATATGAATGTGCCTCGGTAAGGAATGAATGCTTGTGGATGTGCCTTCAGTAGACATCCGAGGATAATTTTTGAAGAAGCCCTCACTAGACCAAGCCCACTTATAATGTTACTTTGTCTCGAGAACACAAATGTCTCAAAATGTGTAATTGGCAGCCGAAGTGAGGGTAAGTATCACGTAACCCACCCTTTACCTGTTTTACATTCGGGGGGGTGGGGGTGGGGGGGAGTATCTGGCGCTAGAGCATTTTGTTCTTAGAGTGCCTGTGGTTGTGATCATGCTTGCTGCACAATCTCTAGGGGGGGGGGGGGGTTCAAAATTGACAGTGTAGCCGTTGCAGCCAAACCTTATCCCCTTCCCCTGTTCCCCCGGAAATTTTACCACCCAAGACCACAAACACACCAAGATTGGGATCAAAATGGTCCACATCGACTGCCCGATTCTTTCCCTCCCCTGGCCATTATTAAAGAGATGCAGTCAAGCTTTGTACTGCCACATGTAAGGCTATCCACACATGCCCTGTTATCCATCCTAAACATGAATGGGTTACACCGTCAGCCCCCTGCAAGGTGCAACAAATAAGCTCCCCAGCAGAGTCTTGGACTGTAGTCTTGCTCCCAGCTGGTGGTGAAGGGAAAGCCAGCACCATCACTAAAAGCACATGTGCGTAAGGGGAAATGGTGATCACCATTGCTTTCTGCAACATTGCCTTGGCCAGTCGAAGCGCAGAGCATAAGGACTCGTTTCTCTATCTCTAGTAATTAACGACTGCCTTGCAATAAATATTGTGTCTTTGATTGTGATTTTCTATCAAGTGGATTGTCTCTAGCAAAATTATACATTTATATGAACTACAGAAAAAGTTTTATAGTCATGAGAGATTGCTCCTAAATATGGCATTGCTACTGCCCTTTACAGAATTTGCATTGCTATGAACATGCAAGCACATTCATTTGTAGGCATGTCTTTATTAAGAAATACATGCTCCACTGACGAATCTTACCTCATTATACATACATTCATAACCTGCACATATGCTAGTTCCTATTTTGATATACTGGAGGGAAGGGGGCAACGGTGAGGGGGGTCTGGAGGAAATGGGATGGGGGAGGGAGCAGGTCGTATCTCTGTGTGCAAATGTCATCACGCCAACACATTGTGTGAAGTGATAAATAAAAGGCTTGGCAAGTATGGACGAAAGTGGAGGCAGGTGCTGCAATGCAAATGGCTTGACAACATTCCTCCTCTCCCCCGTTTTATATATTAAATTTATACTGTCAGGTGTAGGACTCCTCCTTGTTGGGAGCTATCCTCTGTGTTGTGTTTGGTGGTAGCACTGGTGCTCGATGCTGTCCTCTGTATCTGGTGGCATCACTGGTGCTCGATGCTGTCCTAGTCCAGCTCTGTATCTGGTGGTAGCACTGGTTCTTGATGCTGTCCTAGTCCAGCTCTGTATCTGGTGGTAGCACTGGTTCTTGATGCTGTCCTAGTCCAGCTCTGTATCTGGTGGCATCACTGGTGCTCGATGCTTCCCTAGTCCAGCTCTGTATCTGGTGGCATCACTGGTTCTTGATGCTGCCCTGGTCCAGCTCTGTGTCTGGTGGCATCACTGGTGCTCAATGCTGCTCCAGTCCAGCTCTGTATCTGGTGGCATCACTGGTGCTCGATGCTTCCCTAGTCCAGCTCTGTATCTGGTGGCATCACTGGTTCTTGATGCTGCCCTGGTCCAGCTCTGTATCTGGTGGTAGCACTGGTTCTTGATGCTGCCCTGGTCCAGCTCTGTATCTGGTGGTAGCACTGGTGCTCGATGCTGCTCCAGTCCAGCTCTGTATCTGGTGGCATCACTGGTGCTCGATGCTGCCCTGGTCCAGCTCTGTATCTGGTGGCATCACTGGTTCTTGATGCTGCTCCAGTCCAGCTCTGTATCTGGTGGCATCACTGGTGCTCGATGCTGCCCTGGTCCAGCTCTGTATCTGGTGGCATCACTGGTTCTTGATGCTGCCCTGGTCCAGCTCTGTATCTGGTGGCATCACTGGTTCTTGATGCTGCCCTGGTCCAGCTCTGTATCTGGTGGTAGCACTGGTGCTCAATGCTGCTCCAGTCCAGCTCTGTATCTGGTGGCATCACTGGTGCTCGATGCTGCCCTGGTCCAGCTCTGTGTCTGGTGGCATCACTGGTGCTCAATGTTGTCCTAGTCCAGCTCTGTATCTGGTGGTAGCACTGGTTCTTGATGTTGTCCTAGTCCAGCTCTGTATCTGGTGGTAGCACTGGTGCTTGATGCTGCCCTGGTCCAGCTCTGTATCTGGTGGTATCACTGGTGCTCAATGCTGCTCCAGTCCAGCTCTGTATCTGGTGGCATCACTGGTGCTCGATGCTGCCCTGGTCCAGCTCTGTATCTGGTGGCATCACTGGTTCTTGATGCTTCCCTAGTCCAGCTCTGTATCTGGTGGCATCACTGGTGCTCGATGCTGCCCTGGTCCAGCTGTGTGTGATCACTGGTGCTCGATGTTGTCCTAGTCCAGCTCTGTATCTGGTGGCATCACTGGTGCTCGATGCTTCCCTAGTTCAGCTGTGTGTGATCACTGGTGCTCGATGTTGTCCTAGTCGAGCTTAAACTGCTGCCATCCGTCCTCTAACTCTTGTACATAAAATTGAACACAACTGTCGTAAAAATTACTAACACGCACACAAGTAGAGATCGTGTACAGCATTATTGAGCTATCAGCACATGGATCCTTGCTGTTCGGAGTCAGAAGTGCATATGCTTTATGCTAGACTTCACCATGTGCAGGAATGTCAGATAACACAGCCATTTCAGGTGGCCTAGTGGTGACCACGGACAAGCCTATGCATGTCCAAAGTTCCAAGTCATTGTTCACCTAATCCTAGCCCTAGTCCTACATGTATAGCCCTAGAGCCCTACATGCATAGCCCTAGTCCTACATGTACATAGCCCTAGTCCTACATGTACATGTATAGCCCTAGTCCTACATGTACATGTATAGCCCTAGTCCTACATGTATAGCCCTAGTCCTACATGTACATGTATAGCCCTAGTCCTACATGTATATAGCCCTAGTCCTACATGTATATAGCCCTAGTCCTACATGTATATAGCCCTAGTCCTACATGTATATAGCCCTAGTCCTACATGTACAGTATATACCCCTAGTCCTACATGTATGTATATAGCCCTAGTCATACATGTACATGTATAGCCCTAGTCTATAGCCCTAGTCCTACATGTAGTCCTACATGTATAGCCCTAGTCCTACATGTATAGCCCTAGTCCTACATGTATAGCCCTAGTCCTACATGTATAGTCCTAGTCTTACATGTATAGTCCTAGTCTTACATGTATAGCCCTAGTCCTGCATGTATAGTCCTAGTCTTACATGTATAGCCCTAGTCCTACATGTGTAGCCCTAGTCCTACATGTGTAGCCCTAGTCCTACATGTAATAGCCCTAGTCCTACATGTATAGCCCTAGACCTGCATGTACAGCCCTAGTCCTACATGTATAGTCCTAGTCCTACATGTATAGCCTAGACCTGCATGTATAGCCCTAGTCCTACATGTATAGTCCTAGTCCTACATGTATAGTCCCTATCTTACATGTATGTATAGGCCCAGTCCTAGCCAGTATGGGCAAGAACTTCATACTGTACTTCCTAAATAAGCCAATGCCATAAACTGCATACATGTACATTATGCATGAACCACTTCTTTATTCACCAGCTCTCCTGGAGTTCATTCTTGAGGATCTTCGTGGGAGATTTGACATTGCCACAGCATGGCTCTACTCCAAGTACAGTGCTATGCAAGGCTACATCCCGCACAATGAAGACGGCATGTTGTACGATGCCTGTCTGACGAGCTTGCTGGAAGGTGCCAAGGCCAAGCTGGGCCCGAAGGATAGGCTCTTCACCAAGCTGGTTCTGGAGGCGCCCAGGATTACACCCAACGCTCTGAACATCATCACCTCATACTGCCATGACGAGGTACTGTATTCTAAGCTTGAGTGCTAATGGGTTAAGTGTTGGGGCTGACTTACACTTAGTATGTTGTCAAAATACATGCCATTTGAAAGGTATGCTTAACAAATGTGACTTATGACCTTGAAGTATGAAACACACCGCATTTATTTATGAACCTTAGTGGAGGACCACCTTTAGTTGTTGTTGGTTCTTTTCAAAAAGCAACAAAAAAACATTTATTTATTAAAATCACCTTCTCAATAATCAACTTCAAATTGTATTCACTCGACGTTTCGACTAGATGCTCTAGTCTTCATTATTCCTGATGAAGACTAGAGCATCTAGAAGACTAGAGCATCTAGTCGAAACGTCGAGGGAATACAATTTGAAATTGATTATTGAGCAGTTGAGCAGGTGATTTTAATGTTAATTAAGGTCAACTGAGAGTTCATTGAGTATTTAATTAAAATTATTATTATTTTATTTTTTATTTTTTATTATTATTTTTATTTTTTCCCCTTCACTGTGCTTCAAGTTTCAGCCATTCTTGAGTTATGATACTTCTGTATACCAGTTGGGAAATGGACGAGAAGAAGCATGAATAACAACATGGTTGCCCGTAGACGATGGACGATGTACAAATATTTCTAACTCTGTCCAAAAAAAATATTCTTGCTAAATATTTTTTGAAAGCTCTTTATCTTCTCTAGTGTGTGAATGATTAGTTTTCCAAAAATCATCCCTTTTTCACATATGCTACACTTCACATGCTAGTATTGAAAATTGACCCAAGATTCACTGTACCCCTGGTTACTTTGCTAGCACCATAAATAGCAAGTATTGATGACCCACCCTTGGGGTGAAAAGTGATTTCTGAGTTTATTTTTATTTTTTAATGACCTCAGTGCTATTGCAAGTGTACAACAACAGACCCTCGCGTATCCGAACGCTTGGTTTAGCCGAACTCTGTGAAATAGTCAAACATGACAGTGATCACAAGAAAATGAGTTGGGTGGGGCTGACTAGAGAATTACATGTGAAAGCGAATCAGTTCACTAGGCCGGCCGGCAAAAGGACGAGCGAAGTTTTGTCTATGGAGTCATAGTTATCTATCTTTGGCAAGAAATCCGAAGAAACCACTCGAACTAGACTCGCAGAAGAGTAAATACAACGGAGATCTGAAAGAATGAAGCCAAACTTCGAGAGTTTGCAAACACCCTTGATAGTCGTGCTGCTAAAGGCAACCAGCTTGGAAGTGCTCTATACCTCTGGTTCGTTCAGAAAGGGGAAGAAGGCACTGCAGTCAGTGGACCATTGCTAAGAGAGAAGATGTACAGCAGATTTCCATGAAAAGTTACATTGAACGAGCACCATCATTTTCTGGCAATGCAAGCTGGCTGCTGGTGAGACAGACCACCTAGTGTTGCCAGTTGAATCCTCTAAGACATCACTGATAGTCCTTTAACCGATTACACGCCGTATTCCTAGTACCCGCGGGCAAATTATTCATGAATTAACGAGGTATTTTACTTATTATTTTTATATCTTCCGTTCTGCAGGGACTCCACCCATGAAACTTGGGTCATATTAAGCCACATGATAGCTCTACTTCCTGTAAAAAAATCGAGCCTTCCTTACCAACTGGGCAGAACTAACCAGCATTATAAAACCTTGTCATCTTCTTGGGGGTGAATATTTTCATATTTTCTCACTATTATACACACATTATAATGCCAACACAAGATGGAGCATCTATTTACAAACCCTCTACCATATGCAAAGCCAGTGGGTTGTTTTCCCCATCAAAATGCTAACAAATAATAATACAAAAAACAAATTATAAGAGAGTGAAAATGCTAACACATACTAGAATAAAACCATAATATAAAACACAATTATGTAAGGGAGTGTCTTGGGTAGAGCTCCGGTCTTGCTGTCACGGGTAGAGTAGAACTTGCTCAGTCTTGGGTATAGCTTGCTTGGTCTCCGGCATGATATTTCACCATGTTTTTATTCTACACAAACATGAGATACCAGGATAAGAATAACACTTGAATACTGGAGAGACGAGAGAAGTAGACGAAGGGACAGGGAACGAGAGAAGTAGACGAAGGGGCAGGGAACAAGAGAGAAGTAGACGAAGGAGCAGGGAACAAGAGAGAAGCACAGAAAGGAGCAGGGGGTGCATAAACATTACTGATAGTCCACCAAGGTATGGTATTTACGAAAACAGTCACGGCCTGTTGATCCACCACACAAAGGAACCTTACAAAAACAACACTGGGACCTTGCCTCATGCCTGTAACCTTTACAAATGCAAACTACACAGCGCTTCTTTGCACAGCACTGTGGGAAATGACCTAGTTTTAAATTGAGGCGATCTAGCTGACTATTTGCCTGACTACAACGTTGACCTGCACGCTGCCGAGAAGAGAAAGAACCAATCAAAGATTTAGCTAGAACAATCCTAGCTTCTAGATAATTACCCTTCCTTACTGATATTGGAGCTCGGACAGAAGAAAACAAAATAAATGAATTCAATAAACAAGCTTCTATCAAATACGAAAAAAACCTTTTCCACCATCTCCTAGACTTTCTACCCAAATTATAGTAGCCTATTCTCTGATCTGCTCTGTCCACACCTCTCATGAATGACTGATAATCAGGCAAACATGGGGGACATGGCAGATCCTCTCTAGAACCATCAATTTTGCGCCTTTTTACAGTAGGAGGTACTAAATTATTTTCCGCGGGATGTATATTAGTTATCATGTAGATTGACCGTTTATCTACCCAAACTAAAGCCAGGAGTGCACCATTAGACCTATAATCATAATAACCTCTATTTCTAATCGAAGCTTTTGTTACTAAATCTGGAGGAAAGTTCCTCCTAGTATACCTAGCTGTACCACATGCACCAAAGCCTTTACTTGTAAGCGTTTGAAATAAATTAGGACTAGTATAATAATTGTCCATGTACACATGGAAGTTCTTATGTTCTAATCCTTCTAACAAATCTAAAACAACTCTACTACACAAACCAGTTTTATCAGCTACTTCCACGTTCTTACCTGTATAAATCTGCAACCGATAAATGTACCCATTCCTAGCATCACAAAGGACAAACACTTTTATCCCCCATTTTATTGGTTTGTCCTTCATATACTGTTTGAAGCCAAGCCTACCTTGAAAGGGAATCATAGCTTCATCAATACTAAGCTCTTGATGCAAAGTATATTCACTCTCAAACTTAGGAGTAATCAAATCTAATAACTTCCTTACCTTATAAAGCCGATCATAATTCAGGTTACCCTTTGTAACCAACAAACCATCAATAGAATTTACATGTACATAACGCATTAGCTCCAAAAACCGAGTCCTAGGCATTACTTTACGAACCAAAGATCCAGACAAATCCGAGTGATTAGTGGACCAGTACAATTCTAAGTATGGAAGTGTGGAAACGTGGAAACTCCCATTATTATCAACATTCCTACAAAAGCTTTCATTTCCTCTATATTAGTATCTACCCATGGCCTGGAGAGACTAGCCATCCTAGAAACGTAACTGTTCGTCTCTGCTACTAGGAGTTCCCACACTTCAAGAGTTAAAAAAAGGTAAAATGCATCTAAAAATGTACTTGATGCACCAAGCAATGAAGAAGTTGGACCAGCTGTTGCTGTATAGTCCAATTTCAAAGGAGTTGGCTCCTTTATTTCCCACTTACCTGTGACCTCAGTTAGCCTAGAACCAGTGCCAGATGCTTGGGCAGAACCAGTGCCAGATGCTCGGACAGAACCAGTGCCAGATGCTCGCACACGCCTATAACCTCTGGCCCGCCTACTACCAGTACCTTTTGGAGGACCACTAGCAACACTTATGACTCCACTACCACTTGAGCTGCTTCCCCCTTGGCCAGTACTCCCTCGCCCGCCTCTCCCTCGGCCAGTACTCCCTCGCCCGCCTCTCCCTCGCACAACTCCAGCACCAGTCGTGTTCCTACGCCCTGTAGAGACTTCAGGCAAGGCTTCCTCATCCTCCAATGTAACAAAAGGAGTCATAGATGCCTCATCTCCACTCTCATCATCTGATGCTGTAGGAAAAGTAGTGGGGAGGGTGGGAAAAACAAGATATATATATCAAGTTTGTGGTCAACATTTGTAAATTCAAATTCAAATGAAAATCAACAACTCAACAACTCCAACCTACACTCTTAGCTATAACTTTTTTTCTATAACTATCCTGTCTGAATTTGGAATACCAACAGAATAAGCTAGTATTTGGCAATAGTACACTCTCAGTTGACTATGGTAAACAAAGGCTATGAAGCGCTATGAAGCGCTAAGGTTAGAAGAAACTTACAATCGAGAAGTCCATCCAAGCACGCCTCTTCTCTTAGAGCAACTGGATCCAGAGTGTTTCCTCGGTATGCATAGATGTCTTCACCTTCTTCCCCAAATGAATCTGACCCAGAATCGCCAGAATCGTCGGCTAAAAGTTGAGAAATAACGTCCTCACAGGAGAGCATCTTTGAGCAGTTTAAAAAAAAAAGCTCGACCAACAAAAATGGCGTTCAACCGCAGGATTTTTGTTGCACGATGCATCAACCGGAAATAATCATTTTTGTGACGTTCTCTAGTCTACTAGGCATGTGCAGAACCCAACCGGGGCTGTTAGCTCGTAACGGTTCATTTTATATATTTTTGTGTGGCGAAGGATGTAAGGTCTCGCGCCATATGGCGCTTACGGCGTTTAATCGGTTAAAGGAGTGAGACTTCTAGCATGCACGAAGAGGCATGATAACCTGAAGCAAACAACTTATTTTAGTAGTGTATGTGCAGAACCTAGTTGTGGTCAACAATTGCTTATACACAATACATAACCTATAAATTAAATGTATATGTGTGTAAGACAGCATGGCAGCTCCTAAGGACACAGATGCTTATCGTGCACATCCCAGAACCCTACAGATATAAATCACATATTGGCAATTGTCGAATGCCACGAATCAGTATTTTAATTATATTCGTTCATTTTTAATGATATTTGGGCTTTTTGCATATCCTACATGTAACTACATGTATGATGGTTCCAATGCGATATGCAAGGGTCTACTGTAATAGACCGTGGTTGATTGCACCACTATGCAATTATCATCGCAGAAGAGGCTATCTTTTGAGACATTGAAAAATGGATGCAGCATTAAAAAGTTATGGCATGTTGTTGTTGTTATTGTTGTTGTTGTTGTTTTAATTTTAGAAAAACCCACAAAATGGTCTTGTCCTTCCTTAACCCCAATATTCTAAACATAAGTGGCAGTTGGCATCTCTCTGCTCTACTCTGTGCAGCCAGTTCCTCTTGTAACCATCTCTGCAACCAGTTCTCTCTCATCACATGCAGTAGGCGAGTGGATGTGATGACCATTGCACAAGGGCATGCACACACAGGCTTGCTCATGTGCAGGACAGGCAGTGACTAGACAACAGAAATAAGAGTCATGCAGACTGCAGCTAATTCCGGACACTGTTTGCCTGAGCATTTAGAAGCGGGACTCTATAGGGTGCTTTAATTAAAGTTAAAGGTCGTAGGGTTCAACAGGTTAAAACAACGGTGGTGTTGGAATGCTTCAGCTGCCCACACAAGAATGGACAACTGAAACCATAAAGTCATGAATAATTGATTGAGGTTAGAGGCTTTCGGAGCCCCATGTGCACAGACAGGCACTAAGACATTCCCTAAACGCTGGCTGGTGCACGTGGAAGCACTTCCCCCGTGGGTTCATTGGGCCAGGCTTGCTCCTCTACATCGGTGGGAAAAGTTCTGAAAATGACACACTTTATGCAAACTCAGTCCTTTCCTCTGTTCTTTCCCACTCCACCCTCTATAGCCTCCATTCCCTCTCCCCCCTCCACACCACTCCCTCCCTCATCCCTCTGCCTCCATCTCCCTCTCCCTCTATAGCCTCCATTCCCTCTCCCCCCTCCACACCACTCCCTCCCTCATCCCTCTGCCTCCATCTCCCTCTCCCTCTATAGCCTCCATTCCCTCTCCCCCCTCCACACCACTCCCTCCCTCATCCCTCTGCCTCCATCTCACTCTCCCTCTATAGCCTCCATTCCCTCTCCCCCCTCCACACCACTCCCTCCCTCATCCCTCTGCCTCCATCTCACTCTCCCTCTATAGCCTCCATTCCCTCTCCCCCCTCCACACCACTCCCTCCCTCATCTCCCTCTCCCTCCCTCATCTCCCTCTCCCTCTATAGCCTCCATTTTTTTTTCATTTTTATTTTTTTTAATAACACTTCTTTTGGTTTGTAAGGTGAGGAGTGTACAAATCAGTGAGGGGTGAGAGGAGTCCAAGGTCTTCTTGCCAAAAATGTGCCAAAAATGGCTTGACAACAACCAATCACAATCTGGGCACACAGATGAGTG
Organism: Cladorhizidae sp. MBARI D1340-BT2; assembly: GCA_028752905.1. Lineage (NCBI taxonomy): Eukaryota > Metazoa > Porifera > Demospongiae > Poecilosclerida > Cladorhizidae > Cladorhizidae sp. MBARI D1340-BT2. The sequence goes on from JAQNBH010000015.1 coordinate 17,177,594, forward strand.
AAACAAGATATTAAGCTGTGGGGTGGTGTGGGGTGGTTGATGATTATACAATAAGGGATGATGGTCCAGTGTTTCTGCTGGTCCTGGTTGTCCATATCTTATGAGATCCTTGAGTTGCCAGCTTTGCTGACCCCATCATTAGCTCTTTAGTGTCACTTTTGGTCAGGTTGATGAAGTTTCTTGAACTCTGTCATATGGGGAAGACCATGTGATCCCACCGGGCATGTGGGGAAGACCATGTGATCCCACCCAGCATATGGGGAAGACCATGTGATTCCACCTCGACAGTAATGAGCTCGGCCTTGTATCCCATCTTTTTTATGTCGGACAAGAGATCTGCATATTTGGTCACTCTCCCTTCCACACCACTCCCTCCCTGCAGTTTGGCATAGGAATTGGCTCTATAGAGATAAGCAAACAAAGGCTACATATGCTGTGCTACGACTACAACAAAACCTTCAGCAAAGAAGCCTAAACCAAGACCATCTTGTTCCTCAGGAGAGAAGTTGCTCCTGGTAAGCATGAGCCTGTGTAGCCTTCCTCGACAGAAGTTTACACATGAACAGCAGCACTCCTGGCAAGCATGAGAGCCTGTGTGGCCTTCCTCAGCAGAAGTGTACACATGGAAAGCAGCAAAGGCTCGGAAGAGCGGTCCATGGTGACAGTTGGGATCATCAGCTTCTTTTTTTTCTTTTTTTCTTTTTTCTTTTTTACCTCACTCCAGCATTTTTGCTTCTCCTCCTCACTTGCCCTTCAACCAAAAGCAAGTCTTTTTTAGTGTCTAGATATAATACGCTTATCTGTGAGTGTGCCACGCTACTGAGCATGTGCAGTGCAATATGTAGCAACTGTCATTAACCTGTGAAATGACCCCGGGCCGAGACAGAGCTATTGAAGCAGAGAGACGAGGCAGGGGAGAGCTGGCGCAGTTGAAAATGTAAGAACAAGTATCAGAATTTCCTAATAAGGAGCGGGGAAAGAGGGAGAAGAACACCCACACGATGGAAGAAACATACGGAGAGTGCAGAACAGAGAAAGGCGGAGACGAGCCAGAAGAAGTACAAGTGAAAGTCCTAGCAATGTAAACTTCTCCATTGGGCCAATGTCCACTCTGTGCCACTATTGTGTTGCTTTAAGGTTTAATATGGAGACCCTGAACTATTGCCACAATGGCAAGATTACTGTCTGAGTATCCACTAACACTGCAAGAACTATCTGTGAAAACAATCAGCAAAGCAAGCAATTATCAACAAAACATAAGAGTGCTTCTCCTTCACATCAAATACAAGTGCATTACTTGAGACATGTAATGTACCTTCATTAGATGTGAAGGAGAAGGTTCTTATATGTTGTTGAAAATTGTAGATATGTGTAGTTAATTAGTATTAGTGGATTCTAGCTTTAATGTGAAAGAAAAAATACCCGCAGAGTCTCTGCAGGTATCGGCTAGTTATTGTTATTATTACTATGCCAAATGCTGTAAAAGTTCCGTTCTAATTACATTGTATGCGACAAAATTCAAATAATTGCTCTTGAATGACATCGACAATTTCTATTCTTGCGTTTTGTTTGCATATCGTCCCTTTCCATTCTAACCCCACGATCAAAAAAAATGGCTATTTTGCCACAGGAGCTCCGGTCTCTTTCACTTCGTTAGTTACCACGTGTGGCATGGTGTGTGGACTTCTAGAATCGGCTTCAGTGGCTTCAGAATGTGACAATCCTCATGACAGGAATAGTGTACCTGTCTCTGCTCTAGCTAGATTCCATAATTGCAATGCTTTGGTACCCCACTCCTGCTTGCTTCATACAGAAAAACTTGAAGCTCAATCGTGTCCAGAGCTCGAGTTTACCGCTACTTGCTGAGGGAGGAACAGTAACACCCTTGCTTAGCCTTCCAGGTCCTCTTTTCACCAGCTTGGGTTGGTAGCTGACTTAGGCTTCCGCAGAGTAGTTTGTTTGGGCTTATCTAGATTTCCCCAACCACGTGCAGCGACAGAACGTATTATTCTAATGCACGTCATCTTCTATTATTACGTTCATGTGGAACAATTTTCTATTTAGGGTCACATCAGGGGGTCACAGCAGATTGATTATTTTTTCCCCCATGAATGGCATTGGTGAGTCACTAGACTATGTGGCTCTGCTCTGAGCGAGATCATTGACCACCATGTGTGAGGTGATTGCATCAGCTGGCTGTGGTCTACATGCAGGCAGTTCCTAGGACTCCCTAATAAGGATATATAGGAAGTTCTCTGGGACCACTAGCTCAGAGATGTGTTAGGCTTTCCAGTTCAAAAATGAGGCCAAATGAACTAAAACCGGGAATGGACATCAGAGTGAAGGGAAAGGTCAAGGAAATGGCAGCAGATTCATAGCTAGAGGAAAGAAAGCTGACTACACTGCACGGGAAAGTGGGAATGGGACGTGGGGTTTACAGCCGACGGGAAATAATGTTGTAGTTGCATTCTGACATTGCCACTAGCGTGTTCTAGCTGTGGAGGTGTGATAGTGTGATAGCGCCTTTTATATCAAACGGGTTTGCTAAACTGGAAATTTATCGTCTTGTGAACCAGTAAAACATCTGAACATGCTCTCGCCTCAACTTTTGACCCATTCGGCATGTTTAAGGAATATATAAATATCTTAGCTACTTCCCTGTATCACAATCCCAGCAGATGACATCAATAATGTACAGATCAGCAGTATACACTACACTGCATTAGTCCTTCAGTTATGCTAAAGACAGGACATTCACTAGCGATCTAAAAATGCTAGGATTTCAAACTACATTTTTTTCTCAATGAACTCACATTAAAATCACCTTCTCAATAATCAACTTCAATTTTTATTCACTCGACGTTTCGACTAGATGCATCTAGTCGAAACGTCGAGTGAATAAAATTTGAAGTTGATTATTGAGAAGGTGATTTTAATTTATTTTTTATTTTTTTATTATTAAAAAAAATTATCCACTCGCCACTCAATGCCTTGCATTCATTACTTATAATATTAATAAAATGGTGGTCGACAAAGTCTCATGTGCTTGTGTAAAACAGGTGTAGTGTGATGCACATAAAAGCTTGTAGGCTGTAGTAGAAGAGACTGAAGTCATGAAGGAAGGGGGGATTCTAACTCCACTGATGTACTGACTGTGTTTCAAGTTCCAGCTCATTATTGTCGGCCATTCTTGAGTTGTGATACTTTTTATGCTGCCATTTCATTATATACCGGTTGGAGAAATGGACGAGAAGAAGAGAAATAACATGGCTGCCCATCGGAGTGCATTGACAACGTAAAAATGTTTCTAACTCGGTCATTCAAAACCCACCCTAAAGGTGTGAAGTGATTTCTAAGTTTTCTTTACCTCAGTGCTATTGCAAGTAATTAATTAGACGGTGGTTGATTGAAACTCCACTATGCAATTATCATTGCAAAGCACACAGAAGAGGCAATCTTCTGAGACCAAAATTATTGAAAATGGATGAAGCATTAAATGGTTTTGGTTGTTTTTTAAATGGTCTGATCTGCCAGCTCAGCTCAGAGTACTTCTCCGCATACTAGGAGCCTGCAATAGATGAAGTAGTAGCAGCTGTCTGTGTGTATGTCAGCTATGCACAGGCAAGTGGTCTAATCCGGACTAAACTTAACCAACGGAACTGGATTGATGCCAGATGTTGTTTTGTTGTAAAAGTTTGGTCCGGATCTGGACTGGAAGGCATCGAATGGCACAGCACTTGGCGGCGGCAGCCATTTTGTTTGTGAATATACTTACGCATGCGTTTTCGTGTTTGCGACCATAGCCAATCAATGCTAGCTGCTATGTTGAACCTCATCCGGTACGAGACTGCCTCTAGCCTACTGTATTAAAAATAATGTGTGTGTTTTTGTTGTTGTTCTGTTTGTTTTTTTACGCTGCAGTTGCTAAAATGGCGAGATTTGTCTTCGACTGGTTCAACCACGTCGCTCATTCTCATTTTGTGTGCCATAGATATATATTTTATCTTTTACCCGGGCAACTCTGTTAGTATAACAGTATTATAATATGATTTTTCGTGAAGTTTAAACGTTGCTCATATTACTGGATTTACGGAAGAACAACAAGCCATGTGCACACACTCACACAGTATATTTATTATACTCGCTCCATTGTTTGTTTTTCCTGGGTGGAAGCAAAGCTTCTGTGAGTATGACCTGTCTGTCTGCATGACCTGTGTTGTTCTGTTTATTATTTGTAAACCATTGGAAGGTGGGGTGGGGGGGGGGGGGTTGCTTATTAAACCAGTGCAGACACATATTCCAGCAAATTTGCACCACCACCTCCCCCCCCTTCTTCTTCAAGGAGCGAGCATTTCTTGGTATCTCCACTCTGAAGGAGCTGGTTTTGCGACGGCCGCAAGGACCCGGGGGAACCGAAGACTTCTTGCAGATTCTTCTCCAGATCACCATCAGCGACATAGAGCTGGTAGGCATGTGTGAAGTTGTGCAAATGTTTGCTAATTGCATGTGGTTACTACACGTCCTGGCTTGTATTAGAGGAGTGATAGCCTGGCTTATATTAGTGATAGCCTGGCTTGTATTAGGGGACTGGCTTGTATTAGAGGAGTGATAGCCTGGCTTGTATTAGAGGAGTGATAGCCTGGCTTGTATTAGAAGAGTGAGCATAGCCTGGCTTGTATTAGAGGAGTGATAGCCTGGCTTGTATTAGAAGAGTGAGCATAGCCTGGCTTGTATTAGAGGAGTGATAGCCTGGCTTGTATTAGGGGAGTTAGCATAGCCTGACTTGTATTAGAAGAGTGAGCATAGCCTGGCTTGTATTAGAAGAGTGTGCATAGCCTGGCTTGTATTAGAAGAGTGTGCATAGCCTGGCTTGTAGTAGCAGAGTGAGCCTTCATGTCACCATGCACTCTGTATGTATCAAGTGGTTGGTAATAGCATTTATATTGTCAGTCTATTTTTATTTCTCTTCATGTCACATACTAGGCTCGAATACAATCCATGCACATTGCAAAGAAGTTCTACTCTAAGCCTGAGTTGGCCATGAGGATTGAAGTATGTATTTGTACCCCCCACATCTCCCCCACACATCTCTTGGTGTGTGTATATACATGTAGTGTCTGTGTATCTGTACCCCTACATTAAATATACTGTTCCACCACATTTTGGTCTAAATGTATCTGTACCCCCAAACATCTTTGTGTGTGTGATGTGTATGTAATCTCCCCACACATCTTGGTGTGCATGTATCTGTACCCCCAAACATCTTTGTGTGTGTGTGTGTATGTGTATGTAATCTCCCCACACATCTTGGTGTGCATGTATCTGTACCCCCACACATCTTGATGTATGTATGTCTCTCCTCCCCCCCCCCCCCCCCCCCACACACACACACTCACACTTTGGTGTGTAGTTTATGCATTTGTTTATTTGTTTATACGTTTATGTGCAGAAGTTTGCGCTGCAGAAGTTACAGCTGCTTCTCCAGGATCATCCGATGTTTGAAGAGCAAATAATGGATATGGGTGTGTTTCCCTATGACTTTAGAACACAAGACTGCTTATTTGCTACTTCATGGCTGTCACTGTCTTGGTTGGTTGTTTATTGTTGTTGTTGTTTATGTGTGCAGAGGTGGCCACAGATTGGAGTGAAGCCAGTGTCAAAGTGTGCTTCAGTCTCTTTGTCTCTCTCCTACCACTCAACCATAAACTCCTCAGAGAGTAAGACATTCCGTGCCCTCTCTCCCTCATGGTTATACTGTCCTCATTCTCTCGTCATTTTTCCCCCGAAACATCTATCGCTGTATATATGTCCTGAACCTGCACATGCTTTGACAATGGTTAGGAAAATCATTATTGTGTGCCCACACAGTAATTAGCAAAGGAACCCACTCACACGTGCCCAATATACTGTTCACATTTTAGCTGAGAAGCTGGAGGAGCCATCACAAATAAGCCAAAATACCGAGAGAGCTGTAAGAAACAGACTGAGGAGGCTTGAGAGGCAACAGCATGTCGAGATTTGCAAGGAAAATAAGAGAGCAGCAAACCCCTGAACAGTGACAGTGCTTGTCAAGGGATGAGCCCCATCCTGAGCAGCGACATCTAGACTGTGAACACACAAAAGAGAGAGAAAGAAAGCCTTGAGCAAGTCTACAACCTCAACACAAACTCCGGGAAAGTGAAAATGTCGGAAGAGAACAGGAAAGCTGAGCAGCAATATCTAGATAGGCTGAGACAAAGGGAACGTGTCAGGAGAGAACAGGAAAGCTGAGCAGCAATATCTAGATAGGCTGAGACAAAGGGACATGTCAGGAGAGAGAAGGAAAGCTGAGCAGCAATATCTAGATAGGCTGAGACAAAGTGAACGTGTCAAGAGAGAACATAGTGCTTTACTTTCCACCAAAGCTTATCGTCTTTTCTTTTTCTGAGCACTTCACTATCCCTCTTTCACCCGATTCCTTTCCCTCTCATTTCCTATTCTCCCATATAAACCCCTTTCCCCTCATAACCTCCTTCACTCACTCATCCCCTTTTCCACCACCTCTCCTCCTCCTCCTTCCACCTTCCTTTCCTTCTCTTTCTCTCTTTCTTGCTCTCCATGACTGGATTTTTTTTCCATCTCTCCCTGCAGCTTGGCCTTTGTATACACCAGCACCACTTCAACGGTGAAGAGGATAATTCTACGTCAACTGGACCAGCCAGTGAGTGCTGAACTTCAGCAGAAGAAGTTATTTTTTATCCTTCTGTACTGAGTGTTACAAATGTTTCTCTTAGGTTCGCAGTATTGGGATGAATTCTCCCGACTTGCTTCAGCTTGTGGAGAATTGTCCCCAGGGAGGGGAGACTCTTATCATGAGGATGCTTCATATTCTCACGGAAGGAGGTATACGTACATACCACATACCGCAAAAGCAGTTGGCCATCTCATGGGGGGGGGGGGGGAGGGGGATTTCTTCTTTTTTTCCCTTCTCTTTTTTATTTTTTTTAAACAAATCTTGATTAATGATGCGAAAATTATGAAAAGTATGAGAAGTACACATCTTTGGAATATGCTGTGATTTCTATGCTTGTGCTGCAGAGCTAAATCAGTGTCTTGTTTGGCACGCATTACTAACATGCTGCTTAAATGGAGCATTTGCAGTAATACGAGTTGTTGTAAGCAACAAAAAAAGGGAGATCGAGAACCATGGGGGGGGGGGACAGTTGCATTTTATTTCTTCTTTTTTTTTTTTTTACTTGTGATTACCACTTTATAGCTCCGTAGATTCTGTAAACTTCATGGTATGGACTTTATACATGTATATATATAGCTCTAATGCTGAAATTCATTTTACAACTGGGTGGCTTGACCACGTACTTACGTTTTAGCGCCTAATGAAAACACTCATTGCATAGAGTAGGGCTTCCTCTAGCCTCTAGCCACTGACCAGTGCTAATCAACTCTCTAGCACTTGGCACATCTGGAGATATTTATGTGGCAAAATAGTAACTTAGCTATAGTTATACCTATGAAAAGAGAGCACACAGAGAGACCTATCTTTGGAGCTATATATCAAGTCCATACGATGAAGTTTACAGAATCTATGTAGCTATAAAGTGGTATATAACCGCAAGTAAAAAATATATATATGGTGTAGTACTCCCTCCTAAAATGCAACTGTCACCCCTTAAAATGTCCTTCAAGGAATTCTCACATTTTCTTTTTAAACTTTTCTTCTGGTGATCTTTTGGGGGGTGTTAATATTTGGGGAGGGGTGTGTGAGATGACTTCCTCTTTTTGCAGCTGCTCCATCACCGGAATTGGTTAGCAAAGTTAGGGAATTATATCGCCAGAACTCTTCCGACGCTCGCTTCCTTATTCCTGTGTTACACGGACTTACCAAGGTGGGGATAATTTATAGCATGTAAAGACAACGACTACTACTACTTCTACTACTACTACTACTAATGCTGCTGCAGTGATTGCATTATTTGCTTTGCAGCACGAGGTGATTCAGGCTCTCCCCAAGTTCATAAAACTCAGCCCTACCTTGGTGAAGGGAGTATTTGATCGACTGTTGATATTTCATGGAAGTCAGTGGTCCATCAATTTTGTATATACAATGGCAGTAACTTTATTGCATACATTAGATGACCAGGGTCGTTCCATGAGTCCAGTCACTCCATCCGAGCTCCTCATTGCTCTGCATAACATCGACTGCATCGATGACGAAGTGCTCATCAAATGTGTGATAAAAGGTAATTTTGCACACATTTTCGTAGTGTCATGAGTGTACATTATGAAGGACATTCTCAATGACATCTTGCACATACTGTACGCACCACCAAGGGGGGGGGGGGGGGGTTAGCTCTCGGATTTCAATTCTCCCATACAGGTAAGTTTTTTATTCCTGATGAAGGCTAGAGCATCTAGTCAAAATGTCGAGAGAATGTAATTTCAAGTTGATTATTGAGAAGGTTATTGTCAAGTGTTTTTTTTCCCCTTCTAATAATCAAAAATAAAAACTTATAAAATGTGATTTCAAACCTACTCAGTGGTGATGTGCACTCCAATGCAACTGCTACAAGGAGGAAACTCTTGGAAGCTATTGCATCCTTCACCACTCTACCTGTCGTCTTATGGAACCAATGTGTTTATCTAGTAGAATATAAAGCTAGGTAGCTAACCTTGAGTAGGCTATATTGAGCTCATGTAGCCAGAAATGTATTATATATTTGACCCATTGGTGACAAGGCTCATAACTGCTTATGTAAACACACCGATGTATGCATGATGACCATCGCTGCTAAGTTTTAATCCCGTCATAAATAGCCTAAACACACCAATGGTTAGGTTAGCTAAGCTATCTACCTACCTTTAATCTGAAACCTCTGCAAACCCAAATCGATATGCACTTGCGCATAGGTCAAACGTACCCTCCCGATAAGCATAGAAATTACGCATGTGCACCATGCTTTTTATAGGCAGCTGCTACGAAATGGCCGTCGTGATGAAGATAGACTGCAAAATGAGCACACAAAAGCTGCAGAAAGTCTAGATTCTACAGATTGGAAAGAAGAGCTACAAGCTTCTGTCTGTACAGTATGGAGTAGGAATTTCCACTATTTCAGATGACAGTTGAGCTATTTCAGATGACAGTTGAGAGCCTACAAAGGAAAGCTGACAGAGATGGGAGGCAGCAGAGAAGCCAAGACTATGAAGGTTGGAAGAGATCAGGAATTGGAAGAAGCAGTTTTTCTATGTTCAGCACATTATGATTTCTTTTCAGTATATATTCCATGCAGCAGCCCATCACCAATTATATGCTGCACATTGTGACTTCTATTCCTATCCAGTAAGCATCAACCACGCAGTGACCTCTAATGAGAGAAAAATAAAGATAAAAACATTCATGCCTCAGCACTGAAAGGGCTGAACTCCTAGGCTGTTCTGATTAGTGGGGATCTATTGTAATACGCTCCGAGTGCCATGAAAAAAGAGTAACTAAGCAGCTGCTTCTAGTAATGGTGCTTGATCCAACAAAACAAGCTCGCAGAATAAAGCTTAGACAATTAGCTGCTACATTTCTAAGCAGCAGCTTATTGACTTACTTCTGTGGTGTTCTTTCAATGCAGAGATTGCGTGCCTTGAAAAGGATAAATGATCCACAGCTGTAGCTAGAGCAGCTGCTTCTGGTCTAGGCTTGATCCCAAAAACCAAGTCCACAAGTGAAAGCTTACCCGATTACTTAGTAGTTTTCTAAGTAGCCTTTAGAGTGTTGCACGCAGGATGAGTGAAGTTTGGCAATTATAAGTACGGAATGTTGAGTCTTTGTATTGGGATAGCTAGGAGGCCAAGGGGTGACGGCCTAGATGCTGGAACCATTGTAGAGGATAGCCTAGAGAGAGCATCCTGTGTTGGCATTACTACACTGTCAGTCTCCACAAGAAACACAGACTCTTGAGCACGAGGAGAATATATACCACTTTAACAGAACGAGCTAAAGCTAGAACCAACAGTGAAGGACATACATAGCACTCTCAGAAGCATATATCATAAATGCATGCACGTTATACTCGCAACTATTACAAGGACTTGGTTGGCTCTGTTATGAGATCCTTTTTTTCTTCTTCTTTTTTCCCTTCTTTTTTCCCTTTTTTTTCTTTCAGTGCTTGCCCTTACCAAATAATCCTTTCTGCTTGTTTCCCTTTTCCTCGTGAACCTGTCTTTCTCCTTATACCTGGACCATTTGTTCCCTCTCTCTCAGCCTCCAACTTGTGCTTCCAAGAGAAGTCGGTGTTCACACAAGAAGTGCTAGCAGTGGTCCTCCAGCAGCTGCTTGAGCAAGACCCCATCCCTGTTCTATTTATGAGAACTGTAAGAAATAATGTACAATGCTCACTGGTATTTTCAAACTAGTTTCTATGTGTTGTCACATTATTTAGTACAGTTCTCTTAACCTGTGCCCTGTGCGGAACATTTCTGCAGAATGTAATCCTTGTGTTGTGTGTCATCTAGGTGCTGCAGTCTCTCAATGCTTGCCCAAAGCTGACCAGCTTTGTCATGACCATCCTTGTAAAGCTCATCTCTAAACAGGCATGTTAATTTATTCTGAACGTGGCTTAACCTTATTGGCATTTCTTCTTCGTCGTCTTTTATTTATTGTATTTTTTGTCTATTTATTATTATTTATTTATTATTTGCTTATTTATTATTATTATTTTATTTTTTTGTGCATAGGTTTGGAAACAGCCTAAAGTTTGGCAAGGTTTCATCAAGTGTTGTGAGGTGGGTTTGTATGCACTCATGATTTTGTGACTGTCTTCCTCATGCCAGGTCCTCTGGCTAGTTTAAGAAGCCAGTCATATAAATGTGTAAGAAGTGACATGTAGTAGCATGTGCTGGGGCTCAGATATGTAACCACACTTATTTGATATTCGACTCTACATGCATAAATTTGGTTGGGGGAGGGGCGGATTCAACATCTGACCCATTTAGTTCAGTGATCTGTATTATACCTGTTCTATGCACTGTACCATGTGTTGTTTTGATGCTCACTCCAGATGACAAAACCCCATTCCTTCCAAGTGCTTTTGCAGCTTCCTTCTCAACCACTGGATACCTTTCTGAAGGTATGTCAAGCGTTCTTGTCAATATTTTTTACTGTGATGATTGATGATGGAAATGTTGTTGTGGTGTAGTCAAGTCCTGGAATGAGCTTTTCTTTGCGTAGCTACGTCCAGAAGTTGCCTCATCACCAGGTGATATAAATGTCCCAGCTACTGTGTGTCTGTGCTCTAGTAAATGGATTTTTCGGTTGTGTATGTTGCTTTCCTAATCTTGATAATCATTGAGAGAAAGATTCTTCTCAAATATAGTCTGTTAGGTTGGTTAATCCTGTGTGAGTACTGTGGCACTCTGTTGTTGTTGTTGTTGTTGTTATTGTTGTGCTTTTTACCTGAACAGCTAGCTAATGTTCACCGTTCTCTCCTACAAGTGCTAGAGCGACATTCTGATGTTGGTGGGGGAGAGATGGGAGTCAAGAAGATCAAGAAGAGACGACAATCCAGCAAGAGTGAAAAAAGTGATAAATAGGCCCAGGAGAACAACACGGCGACATCATGGCATGACTTTCAGCACATATTTCATGTTACACTATAAATTGTCTTATGTTGCATCGTCATGAAACAAACCACCAAATGTACAACTGTTTCCTGTATTACAGTTAGTTTTCTGTATTGGGTGTAGACAGCAAATGCTTTTGAGTATATAGATATTGTAAGTGGCTAGGCTCTGGTTTCTAGTGTAGGGTACATCTATTTTGCCAAACATCACAAAGTCTAGGGATTTTGCTTTTTCCACAACTTTAGCTGGAGTCAGAGGGAACTACTGGACTGGATAAGTTCAGAGGGATATACTGCAATGCCAATCATGTATACAGAGCCATGTCCAGCTGGTACCTCGTAACATTAGGAATGTAACGAAAATCCTAGCATTGCATCGTGACCTCGTTGTTGCCTTGCCTCAAATCTTGTCCTGCCCGACTTCATCCTGCTGAACCAACAACCCACTGCATTCATGAAACTTGATTTTAAAAAGATGATGGCACAAAGCCAGGTGCTGGATTAATGAGCATTATCTTGGACATTGTGTTTATAAGCAACTTCACAGTAAACCATTAACACAGACTGTAAGGAACATGCAAATGGTGGGGTGGTCTAGGGATCAATCGAGTGACCTCAAAGAGAGCCCACTGATAGCGAACACGGTTCTAGCGGTGTTGCCAAGTAAACTAACGAGCATGTTTAGCTCAGTTTAGGTGTACCTAGAATGAAGCAACACAGTATAGTGCTGGGTCGTAGAAACTGCAGCAGTTCCACTTTTTTATAGACACGTCAAGTATGACCTTTACCTTTGTGGCGGGGAAAAGGGACCGACTACGCGCGAGACACGACCTTTACCCGCTGTGGCCTAGAGTGCCGCGGATTGACTTCCTGTATCCGAAGCTTCAATGTTGCCCATTTGTCAATTGTTCGTTTATTCATTGTTTTACTCGGCGTTTTTTCCCCTCGTATACTTATGTAGTTTGTACACTGTAGCTAATGATAATCAGTCGTATTAACTTTAACCTGGCATTTTGTCATATATGTGTAAGAACTTACAGGAAAGAAGTTATGGAGTGGTAATTTCAACCCTTCATTTATTTCTATGGGATTTTCCAACTGGAAAGATGCTTGAAAGCCCACAAAAGTTCAGTGTCATTCTTAAACATCTTTACTTTATTAAGCACCAGTAAAAATGTTAAAATTGTTAAAATATTGTCCACACGGTGTTAAATAGAAAGGCAACATTGCTTCTTAAAAATGTTATCCAATGCACGATTCTTGGGTAGCCAAGCCAAGGTGTGGCCTTAAGAGGGGACGGTGGTGAGATTGATTCAAATTTTAGTCAGTTGTTACGACTAAGCGGTGAAGATGACTCTAAATGGCTGGAATGTTTTACTATATATATATATATAAAGAGCAATAAATACACCTGCTGATATTCAGAATGAAATTTTGAAGATAACGTGCCTTCAACTACTTCAAGAAGTTGCAAAGAATATTGAGAACATGCCATTTTTTTACAGTAAGGGTGGATGAAACAACAGGCACTTCCAATCACGGACAAGTAGTAACATATTTTTGGTGTATTCGATGTACATGAAGATTTCATTGGTCTTTACGTGGTTAAAAATATATGCTTTTAGTTTAATTTAAATAAGTTATGAATCTGACAGTGAGCAACGTGAGAGGGCAGTGTTATGATGGTGCCTCGAATATGGCTGGTATATAAGGTCTGGAATAGCCAAGAAACTTAGTGGCAAGAACTGTTTTTACACATTGCTATGGAAATGCTTTGAACCTCACCTGTTCAGGTGGTATTAAGGCAGACTAAGGTAATGAAGGTTGCTTTGGACATAACATGTCAAGTGACAATTAATCAAGATGTCTCTAGGAAGAAATAGTATTTTTTTTAAGTTAAAGCAAATGATGGTACCAGATTCACTTGGCATGCAATTGCTCTGTCCGACCAGGTGGACAGTAAAGGCAGATTTCTTATTAAAGAGTGTGATAGTGACATGAAATGAATGTGTAGCAGTAGTGAAAGACACAGAAATGAAAACAAGAATTTTAGGAGTTCTATCTCAAATGGAGAAATTTGACTACTTTTATTTGGAAAAATCATCTCGAGTCACAAGCCAAGAAGAGAGATTTCAGCTGCTGAAGGGCAAGAAGTTGCTGAACTAACAGTTCGAATTCTCATATGCCTTCAATCTGATGACAAATTTGAGCTATTTTGGTAAAAGGTAGCCTCAAGATTGGATCTTGCCTTGTCACAGAGAAGTACCCAGGAGGTTTAAATCTGGCAATGCTGAAGCAGCGTTTCCCAGCTCTCCCACTGATCATTACAGAAAAATTACTATGAATGTATAAAGAGCGGGTTTGATCAATGTGGCTACAAAGTTAAGTTTATCCAATGGTTATAAAAGCAGCAAAACAGGAAGAATATATACACATCTGAATTTAATTTAGTCACTGACTTTTATGGTTCAGATTTCAATCCTCATAATTATATGTCTAATCTAGTAAATTCAAAGGAACCATACAACTAACACTGGAAGATACTTCACCACTATGAAGAATCTCTGATCTGCTCAGAAGCAACTATATACTGTCTGGAGTGTGATCTGACTAAATTGGTGCTATATAGTCATGCTAGCCACAAATGCCATCAGATACATTTACCACTATAAAGAAGGCTCAATGTCATGTATTACCTCAACTGCCCCATCCATGGGTACACAGGTTAAAAGATACCTCAAAACTGACTAGCATATCATCTGAACTAAGACAGACATTTTTGACTCCATCCATACAATGACCTGAGTCTTTCGCATATGTATCAGTTTAGAAGCAACTACTGTCTGGAGTGTGCATATTTGTCGCTAATTCCGAGCATAGGGTATATAGACCTTTTGGGAAGATTTCATGAAGGTGATCTTCAACCTGTTTGTGTATGAATTTGACAATTTTTCACACACAATGTATATAATAATTTAATCTTCAAAATGTTGAGTCCCTTGGGACCATCGCACCCAGTGCAATAAAAAATTAAAAAATAATAAATGAGACATAAAAGACAGTAAATGAGGTAAGATGATGTACTGTAATACACATTATAACATGCTGACAAACATTAGTTAATGTTCTATGTTAAAGGAGCTATACTGCTTGATTATGGTGGAATGTGGGCGTAAATCCTCTGCCAACACTTCACTACGCACTGCAAAATGTATATACCCACACACTTCCACCATCACCTGATTACTCACCCTCCACCTCCTTCCCAAACAGCAACGTCGCCCTCCCTTCAGTGCCCACCATCTCAAACTCCTCTAACCATATTCCAGCTCCATAGAGTACCTTGTATTCATTGTTTGACTCTATATAATATTACACAGTCATGAAAAATTCCATAAAAGTTTACGCAGTCCTAAATAGTGTAACGCTGCCCTGTGTGCGTAGTCATAAAAAAAATTAGTCCTTGGCACTTCAGAAAGGTACGCAGCTCTTCTTCTTTTTTTTCATACCGCTTTGTAACTTCGTGAGCGAAGTTTGTCCACGTCTAGTTTCACGGGTAGTTTCTCGAGTAGGTCGAGTTAATCCTCTCGTTGTGGAAGCCAACTGCGATTGGTGAATAGGTAAACCAGCCTTTGCTTTCCTAGCGTACAGCGTAACTGAACGTGAGCGGTCCGGTCTATAGTGAGGGTGGGAACGACAAAGCAATGGCCAGGATATCAAGGAAACGGACTCGTGCCCGAGCCACACGGAAGTGGTTAGGTGCAATGTATTTTGTGCCTATCTAGCCCCACCAATCAGTTCCAGCTAAGCTTAGGGTTAGTACGTAGCTTAGCTACTCTTCACCACCATGTCTAGTGGAGGCCTTGGATTTGTGCTTTTGTTGTATGTCGTAGTTTCTGTAACTGGACATGCCACTGACAACACCTGGCAAGGAAACAATTCGATCACGTCCATCTGCAATGCAAGCAATACTCTGGATTACCACACGGTATACCTGAGAGATGAAAATGTCAGCATAAATGGGAACTGCAGAGTGGAGAACGTAGTTAACCTGACCATCCAAGGTTCAGCTGAGGAAAGGCCAACAATCCAGTGCTTGAGAAAGCAAGGAACAGCGTCTTCCACTGCATTCACCTTCAACAATGTATCCTCCCTCACTATTGCAAATGTCAACTTTGTGGGTTGCGGTGGAATCCTGACTAAACTAGATATACAGAACTCCAGCAACAGCTCCATCTTCTTCTTTGGTGAGGGACAAGCAGCTGTCATCCTGTGCACTTTCTGCTATAATCTCTCTTTTGCTAACATCACTTTTTCTGACAATGCTGGGTATGCTTTTGCCGGGATTAACATCATGGGTGATTCAATCTTCGACGGTATCCATGTTTATAGGAGGGATGATGCTCACTTCCCGTATAATGCTACCACATGCGTCCAGCCAGAGTACAAGTACACATGTAGGTTCACAGGAGTCCTGCTGCTCTTTGTAGATTCAGGCAAGGAGAAGACGGACAATAGCACAGTGCTAGTAAGGAATTCAGTCTTTGAATACAACTACTACACACCTTCAGAAGAAAAATTTGCTAGCTTGACATGTGTCAATGATATTTTTGATGAGTTCATTGATCCATTTAGCTATAACTATCCCATGCCTGATGTGGGGGCACTTACAATAATCCAGAACCAGAAGTTCTTCAAGGCACAGGTGAAGGTTTTGGATGGTTTTGGATAGCAACTTTACTAATAACCATGGAACATGCTTTGGTGCAGTCTTGGTCATTTTTTGTATTCCGTCCTCTCGACTAGGAAAGCAGATCTTCCAAAACTGCCATTTTTCCAACAACTCACCTACATTTTTACCAATTAACCAAGGGAAAAACTATATTGGAGATGATATCACTACCTTTATGCAGTTCTACAAAGAATCTCACAGCAGTAATTGCATTTCTTTAATCAACTCTTCCTTCTCCATGGACGAATTTGATAACAAGTTGAGAAACACTTCCATCACAGTGACGCATTTCCCTCGTACACAAGGTGAGTGTGCAGTGTTGGTAAAGGACTAGGTATGACTTGTCATTATACATATTATATGTGGCTTAGCAGCTCATTCCTGATGAAGGCTAGAACTTCTAGCCAAATGAGTGAACATTACTGTTGCATCTATACTTTGTCAACAGAGTTTGTTTAGTTTAGGTTATATGTCATTTTATTGTATTAATCGCATTAGGTAAATGCACTCTATATTTGGAAGATGTGTGGACCAACATCACTACAAGGCTACTCTATGTTTCAGGCATCTATCAAGAAGACAGTCTGGATGTGGTAATGAAGGACATACGGATGATAGATGAGAAGAATTTACATTACACTCTCCACACCATGGAAAACTATGGACTGCTGACGTTTGTCAACATCCAAAATGTGACCCTCCTTGGAACAAGCCATGAAAACTGCCAGTTCAATAACCTCATTGGCCCAGTTATTGTGGCACAGTCCTCCAAACTTTTCCTCACGGGAGAGATGCTATTTGCTAACACCATTGCCTCAAAGTGGGCCACTGGGGCTGCTATTATGCTTCAAGCTTCGTCTATCCTATGGTTCCAGGAACCTCTCAGTGCTATCTTCTCCAACAACTCAGCAGTAATGGGTGGGGCAATAGGCTCCGTCCAGCTAGTAACTGAGTTCTGTGTGCTTCAGTATCTCACACACCCTATATACCACGATGACAACATAGCATTGATGAACATCACCATTGAGTTTAATAACAATACTGCCGCTGTTGCTGGGAACTCCATCTATATAGAAAGGCTGTACTTTTGCAGCATGCGTATAGCTCCTCACATCAGGGTGTCAAACACCTCGGTGATATACGACAGTTCATTTCAATTTGAGAACAGTGTCAACAATGGACTCCTCGATATGTCTTCTACTCCTAACAAAGTCTGTGTCTGCACTGGAGATGCAGCAAATACTGCCAAAGTTGCATTGAGCTGTGCAGGTGATGTTTCAAGCATGACTCATATATCAACATTCCCAGGTCAGACTTTTTCCATCTGGGCAATAGTAGTGGATGAAGCATATAATCCAGTGTTCTCGACAGTTTACATAACTCTCAAATCAAGTGAAGACAACCTGTACCCAGACAAGTTAGACTGGAGTTTGGAAGAAGGTCAGAATGTTGTCTTGCTCCATGGCTACAAATGTTCTTACCTGAATTTCACAATTTTTACTCACAAAGATGAAGAGTCAGATGGAATATTGGCTATCTATCCTTACAGTCAACAGGAATCATTGCCCGTTCCAATTACCTTGAAGGAATGTCCTCTGGGGTTAAATCTCTCTTCTGACTTCTGCGACTGCAGTGCTCTTTTAGCTAAGCACAATTTCCAGTGCAGTATCAATGATGAGATGCTGACCAAACACAATCCCTCTTCGTGGGTCGGTGTGGTAAATGATAACTTCAAGAATGATTCCAAATTACTTTTGGCATATGCTTCTCACTGTTCCAGCAAGTATTGTAAACGACAGCTAGTTGTAAACTATAACAATTTTGACAGCATATGCAAGTTTAACAGATCTGGAATATTATGTGGAAATTGCCCCAATAACTTGAGCACTGTCATTGGCTACCCAGAATGTTGGGAATGCTCCGATCTATGGCTCCTCACTATCCCCCTCTATTGTCTCTTAGGTTTCCTTTTGGTAGTCCTTCTCTTTCTTCTTCGACTGACTGTGACAATGGGAACCATCAACGGAGTCATATTCTATGCAAACATCCTCAACATTAACATCTTCTTTTTACTTCGTTTCAAGTCTACCACATGGCTGCGTGTTTTCATAGCTTCACTCAACCTGGATATGGGATTTCCTATTTGTTTCTACAATGGAATGTCTGCTATTGATGCAACGTATCTTAGTTTCAGTGTTCCAATCTACCTCTGGCTCACTCTGCTTGCCATCGTTATCTTGAGTCGACGCTTTCAGTTTATCTCCAACATTACTGCTCGTTCTGCCGTACCTGTCATGGCTACTTTGATCCATCTATCCTTCTCTAAGCTCCTGCGTTTAGTGGTTGACTGTCTGTTGTACGTGAGACTAGAGATTCAGCGTGTACAGGGTAATACCTACATCTATGAGTCAAGAACCGTGTGGTATTTTGATGGAAATGTGGAATATTTCTCCATCAAACACTCAATCCTTTTTTCTGTGGCCATCGTCTTTCTCCTCTTCTTTATCATCCCTTACACAGGTTTTCTTACTGGGATCAAGTTTTTTTTGCAGTACAGACTTACGAATCGATATTGGATTAGACCCTTTGTGGATGCATTTTGTGCTCCATACAAGGACAAGTATAGATACTGGTTTGGGGCAAGGCTGTGGTTGCTGATTTTTTTATACATTGGATATGCCAATCTGTGCAGCCAACCTTATTTACTGGTTCTCATCCATTCCATTCTTATGATCTGTTTCACCATCATACAGGCTGCCATAATGCCCTACAAGAACACCTTGTTGAACTGCTTGGAGTTGTTTTTCCTAGGTAACATCATCATACTCTACACTGTGGGACTTTACTCCACAAGCATAGACGGTACCGAAGTATTAAATAACATCCAAGTATCAGTAAGTATCGTTGTGGGTACTGCTTTTCTGATGTTCCTTGGAATCATTGCCTACCATGTCTACCTCGTGCTGGGCCACCGGTTTGTTGGATGTTTTTCTGGGACAAAGGGGGAAATGAGTGTTGTAGAGTCTGTGTTATCTTCTGAAACATACATCGAGGGTAATGACAGCACAATGGAAAGAAGCAGTGAGACGTCTAAATTGAATGACATCACCACTCCTACCACTCCTACCACTCCTACCACGTATTCAAGTCTAGTTTTGAACAAACAATTCAAACGATACTCCCCTAGGGAGTTCAGAGAACCATTGCTGGACAGTGGCACTGAAATAAATTAATTACATCCAAGAATATATTTTTTCATTGAGTATAATGAGTATAATACATGAAGCACAGAGTTATGTAATGTAATGTGTATATATATATATGAGAAATGTATTTGTAACTTCACAATAAGCCATTACTAAAAGCGGAAATGGCAATAATTTTGTATTTAACATTATCCATGTTGGACCAAGATGTAGCTAACTAATGGTGGATGATGACACACTGTCTCCCTTAGTGTGTATGTTTGTACATATGTACGCAAACTATGACGAGTAAAAAGCAATGTTATTAGCTTCATGAAGTCGACCCTCTAATTTTCTGCAAAAACCTTTTATTCTTCCACATAATTATAGCTATATTATCGTCAACGAGTATATAGCTAGCTACCAAACTTGAAGAGAGAGAACAGCAGATCCTTGACAAAGGAGAAAGTGAATTGATACTTGAAACTTGGAATTGTTGAAAAATTAGACAGAAACTTCCCATATTATATATTCCCTCGGATATAAGATCAAGCTGAAGTACTGCAAGCTAGCCACAACAAAGATGAAGTTGTCATGGCAGCCAGATATTTTGCATTTGAGGTCATTTTTACCTTTTTGACCCTAACTAGGGTCCCATTCTAAGCTTTGAGGCATCGCCATATGACATCAGGGGAAGACAGAACCAAGTATGCCTCCAGATCATTGGCCCCCAACTAGAAAATGGTATTCACAGCTAGTTAGACAAGGATTGACTGGCAGTAATATTTGTGATCAAAAAAAATTGCACCAGAATCTCTGACGGTAGTACTTTTTACCCTTCACTCTGACCATTAAGCCATTGCAGCGAATATTGGTCGACTATAATGTGACCTAGCAAGCAAAAAGGGGGCAAGGGACAAATTAAAAATATATATATATTATTACATATTTTGAATCTTACATCATTGACAAGTAACCTGGCAAAATATTTTTACCCAAAAAGCTCAAATTATGAAGAAAACACCATAGCAACCATAATTAATTGAACATGCGTGGGTGGATAAAGTCACTTGCAGCGTGGTCTCTTGGCCTGTGTTGTGCTTTGAGGCCTTGGAACAGAAGGTAATGGACAAGTGATATCTTTTGCTAGGTTTGAAGTACAAAATGGACGAATGCTATCATACAGATACCACTGTCGAGCTGGGTCGAGTCCCTTTGGTTGAATGACTAACGGTTTCTTTCCTCTCAGAGACGATACAGTTATATCATTTTTAAAGATTTCTATTTTTTCTTTGTTGGAGTCGGCATACTCCTTGACAGTAATGACACCAGGCTCTGCTTTAGACACTTGGAAATGATGATAAGAAGTGATGTGTGGAACAGGCTTGAAAAACTGTTGCAGAAATGAAGTCCAGTCTATCCAATGTACTAATCGAGTGCCGGTTGCAGAAACTGTAGTTTGGGGCAAATTTTTGCCAGATGGTGATGATTCAGTTACAACCCGTGCAACGTGCTCAATGGTGTCAACAACTGAGAGATGAAAGAGCCGCTTAAATAATCCAAAGAATCTGTCAGGTGCAAATTTGGTGTGTCCAACTAACATAAAAGAAATTTCAGCTGTATCACTTAACCCTGCTATTACTCTCCACATCAAATATAATAGGCAATCATAGCATTGTTTTTATTTTGTCCAATGCAATTGTCTGCATGCAACTTCAAATGCCTTTCTTTTAGACCGTGTGATTGAAGGTAGTGGTGTATAAGGCTAATAGTCACATTAGCACCTTTTCCAACGTCATCAGCTTCATCAATTAAGTAGTTAATTTGAGTAGACTGAGCTTCACAACACATGACCAAATATACCACATTTACGTGGTGTCTTAAAGAACAGTGGACCAGGTTGTTGGGAATTAAACGGAAAATGTATTTGTTGTGCAAAGTCAAAACTGTAATGCATTTCAGTGTGATCACCATTTTCAAGATTTTGTGTAGAGAACATTGCAGATTGTAGTAGTCCCTCTGTGTATTTGCCAAGGCGAGATGTTTCTGAGCATCTTGTAGTCGTTCAGACTTCACATTTTCAGGCATGTTTGCTGATTTCATCAGCAGATTTGCGTTTTGCTGACAGGTATGGCATAGATCTGTAGCAGGCTTCATTACTGCTATATAGGGGCACAATTTATGCCAGGTATTCTCAAATATTCTTCTACTCACAAGAGGCGATTGCTCAGATTCACAGGCTTTAACATAATATCGATATACTGAGCTCTTTGTCAAGTCTGATGGAAGAAGCATGACACGATAATCTTTGTAGTCTGGCAGCCTACCTGGCAATGGCACAGCATGATTATCAGCAAACTTCTCACTGAATCCTTTAATATTCTTTATAGTCTCATGCAGTCTGATTGTGTGCTCGTTTTCTTGTATTCTTGTGAATTCTTGTACATAATCCTTCATCACTGTAATACTTGATCAAATTTTCAAGATGCTTCTTAGTTACTGCATATATGAACATGAAAGTTGACCTGCAAATGCGTTTCCCACCAAACTGATACTTTACAGTTGAACGTGAGGAACCCTCGGAGTTGTGATCACGCACAGCACGAAGTGTAGCCATTATAGCCTCTTTCTTCTCAAGCTCAACACTTTCTTGTCTAGCCTGCAAGATTGCAGCATGGCTAAACTGTTTCCAGCAAGCTGACCTTTTAGGTCCAAGTTTACAACAAGGATTATCCCCCAAAAAATCATCAACAGTGGCCATTTCTTCCCTATCTCCAACACTGGTATGAAATTCAACTTCTTCATGGCCAATAGTAAGTGATTGACAAGAAGGGTAAATTTCTGACTCTTCAGTTGACTCACATTCAAGTGGAAAATGATCTTCAAGTTGCTCACATCCTGTACAAAACTCGTCAGATGTTCTGGAATAGCATCCATTCCACAGTAAGTTACTAAATTGCCTTATAGCCCTCTTTTCGCGTGCCAGGTCACATATACATCCCATTGAAAACTTGAGGAACATTGTAAAATATGAACTGCCAGAAATAAGAGTTTCCAATAATTGGCACTACCTCAGAGTTCGAGGATATTTTGAAACAGATTAGCATCCATCACTACCATACTGCACCATACCAGCCAGAATCAAATGGTCAAGCTGAGAGAGTGGTGCAAATCTCAAAGGCTGAATTAAAGAGCAACACTCCTGGAAGACTGGCAACTTTTTTACCCAGATTCCTCTTCCACTAAAGAAAAAACCCTCACAAGGTTTCACCAGTACGGCTGTTGATGGGTCAAGAGCTGCTATATCATCTCAGCATATTGAAACCCAACATGGCAGCTGGAGTTTCTCAAAAATAGCTATGTCAGAAGAAGGGGCATAATCAAGGAACCAAGATGAGGGAGATGAAAGAAGGTGACCTTGTGTTAGTTTGGGAGTTTCCACCAGTGAAAACATGGCTGCCTGCCAGGAACTTAAAAGCAGAAATGAGGCTCAGTCTCATTCAGCATGTAATTAAGAGATGGACAAATTATATGATGTCACATGGACCACGTCCATTTGAGAGAGGAAGTTAAAGCAGAGAACCAGAGGATAACGCCCTGATATCCGAGGACAATTCAATCACAAACGAAGTAGCACACATATCAATCAAAGAGGTACAGGCTATTCCATCAATGAAAGTTCACCATAGTGAATCGTACAGTGGAATCACCCCCACTGTACCAAAATACTCTTAAAAAAAAGTAAATTCTGTGGTAAAGTTGTGATGTGGTTGCTGTACTTTTAATTACAGCTCATGGCACATGGCCAGACACATGTGATCCTTTACCTTCTTAATTTGTGTCCTGTCTGCATTGTCTACTTTTGTATATAGCCATTAAATGAAGTTAGCTACTACAAGCCTGACAAAGCAATTGAGATGGGCCTCTCACATAACTCTTGTATCATTTTAACAAGTTTGAAGAAAATGCTGACTCGGCATATATATATAGCCAAGAGGAAGAATCCTGCCGGTTGGTTATGTCCCAATCCTGGCATTTCACCATCAGATGAACCATCAGCATCATCATATTGCTATCTTGCTGTAGCCACTGCTTTAAGGTAATCTCCCAGGGAAATTTTTCAAAAACACATATTTTTCGTTTTTGTATATACCATAAAATACTACATGCAGATTCCAGCTGTCAACTGAACCTATTGTAACAGTATCAAGGGATATTGACCCTCCATACCTTGTACAACCAATGTTCAAGTTAACGTTATTTTGTATTGCATTTTACCTTGTTTGACCCTAGGACAATTTTTTCCTCCCCATACTTTGATTTGATAAGTCATATTGGGTATCTCTGGAGTCCTCTCAATGAGATCTGTGCAACGACATTCTTAACTCTTTGACTGCGGTGGACATATATATAATTATGTCCGGCAAAAATTGCACTCGTACGCGGTGGACATATATATGTCCGTAAAGGACTAATGCTTTATTGACTGCAGTAAGGTGCTGCTTATCGGTACAGCCACTCACGAAGCATCTGCCTATTGTCTGCTTATTGGTACAGCTGCTCAAGGTGTTTAATTCACTTGTACTGACCTGGAATTATCAACTATCTTTGGCCTATTGTCTGCTTATTGGTACAGCTGCTCAAGGTGTTTAATTCACTTGTACTGACCTGGAATTATCAACTATCTTTGGACAAAGTGTGGTTATGTAAGGTGGTTATGTACCTTCACTCTAGATGCTTGATAAAGTATTGTGCTGAATACAAGTGATGGATAGATAATTATTATAATAGAGCTGAAGTGCTGTGTATGTTAAAAAGAGATGACAGTGATGATGATTTTGGTGGATATAGGATATAGGATATATTGATGAGAATTATTGTGAAGGTGTGGAGGATGGTAAAGAGGGTGTGGAGGATGGTGAAAATGTTGTGGACAGTGTAACGATGAAGAAGGTTGTAGGAGTAGCTCCAGCTCCAGTTCAAGCAGCTCCAGTGCCATCAGCTCCAGTGCCAGCAGCTCCAGTGCCAGCAGCTCCAGTGGCCAGCAGCTCCAGTACCAGCAGCTCCAGTGGTAATCTCATTCAGGCAGGCATCTGGTTGCACAGTTGATATGGAAGGAAAAGCGCCCATTGACTTTGCTCAGCTTTTTCTCAATAACACTATCCTAAGGAGAATTGTGGAGGAAACAAATTTGTAAGCAGACCAATTTATAGCTTCAAATCAAGACCTACCTCCTCAATCTAGAATGAGAGATTGGAAAGCTTGGCACAGTTAGCGAGATAATGAGGTTCATTGCCCTCATTATAGCCATTAGCGTGGACAATCATACCAGCTTGGAAGAGAAATTGCTGTCAATGAATCAATTGGATTCAAGGGGAGGGTCTGGTTCATCCAGTACTTGTCCATGAAGCCCAAAAAGTGGGGTACGAAAGCTTATGTCCTGGCAGACAGCTCTAGAGGATATACCTATAGTTGGAAGCTGTATGCTGTATGTAGGTGAGGAGACTTTAGTACACACACAATAATATGATATATACACTTGTACTATCTCTAAAAAGTAGTGGCTTTGGTGCATTTGGTACAGTTCGGGTGAACAGGGGGGGGGACCTGCATGTATCCCGGCCAAAGACAAAATGAAAAGGAATCTGTAAGTACAAATGGTGTCCATGCCTTGAAATGGATGGACAAGAGAGCTGTGACCATTCTGAGTACTATCCATGATGATAGCAGTTGGTAGATCATCCAAAGCTAGCTGAGCTGAGATACATACTAGCACTAGCTATAGAACAACTTGGTTTGCTTGGTAGTCTACTAGCTACCTCCAATGCTAGCTATTGCTGGCTATATATCAGCTACAACTGCCTTCTTCAAGCGCTAGCTAATTTGCTAGCTATAATGATCATCTAAAACTGCCAACTTCAAGCGCTAGCTAATTTGCCAGCTATAAAGATTGCCTATACACTTCAAGCGCTAGCTACTTGGCTATCTAAAACTGCCAACTTCAAGCGCTAGCTAATTTGCTAGCTATAAAGATAAGCTCAAACTGCCTATACACTTCTTCTAGCCCTCATCATGAATAATGCTGCCTTGTTTGCTGGTGGACATCTGGCACTCTCCATGTTCCTGCTAGATGTTCTAGCCCTCATCATGAATAATGACCCCTTGTTTGCTGGGGGACATCAGGCACTCTCCATGTTCCTGCTAGATGTTCTTGCACTCATCATAATAATGACCCCTTGTTTGCTGGGGGATATCTGGCACTCAACCGCCATCTAATTTGCTAGCTACAATGATCGTCTAAAACTGCCAACTTCAAGCGCTAGCTAATTTGCCATCTATAAAGATCAGCTCAAACTACATATACACTTCAAGCGCTAGCTACTTGGCTATCTAAAACTGCCAACTTCAAGCGCTAGCTAGCTATAAATATCAGCTAAAACTGCCTGTACACTTCAAGCGCCATCTAATTTGCTAGCCATCTATGTAAGAAACTGGTTAGCTTATCCACATAATAATACTTACTTGGAGTCTGGCTTCACTTGTCTTGCCATCTCAAAAGGTTCTTCTAGCCTGGTGTTGGGTAGAAAGTTAGGAGATAGTCAGAATAACACTCGTATGCTCACCTAAACAAGCCTCAAAAATACAAAACAAAACCAATTAAAAATCAGGTGATTTCAAAAACGGGTGATTCAATAAACAGCCTCCGCGTGCATGGGAAATTACTGGGTAAATCCCTTCGCAGCCAAAGAGTTAATTTCTATTTTTAATAATTATAGTCCCTCTGTACAATGTAATACAAAGTGTTTTAAGTCCCAATCGTGTCAGAAATTTGGTGTTGAAGGGATTTTGAATTTCTAAAATTCATTCCTTCTAGCCAGTGAGAAAATCTCAATGTCAATGCACAACACTACCCTTCTTTTGTTATTATATCAACTGACTAAATCACAACATCAACACAGCACAAGTAACAGCTGTCCTTGCTGGAGGGTCACAAGAATATTTGCCACACCCATTTCTACTGTAATAAAGCAAAGCCACACCCACAATTGTGTCTGGAAAAAGTTCGGACATACTGTGAACACCATGTGAAGTTTAGAACTTGTCACCTTAAAACTTGGCAAGTTGTGAGCATTTTAGAAACCCCCTTTTTTTTTCCTGGGAGAAGACCTTAACTGCTGCCTGGCCCCCTAAACATAAGTGAGGATCTAGCCGCATGATAATGGTTGAGGTTGCTAAGATAGCATGTAACATGAAGTAACCCCAGAATGCTTCTCTAATCCATCAACTTGGATCACGCCAACAAAGTAAAATCAGCATGATTGGCTTTGAATCATGCCAAATGTAAAACCTCAATTCTCTCATAAAAGAAGGGGGGGGGGGGAACAGAATAACTGCTTATAGCAATGCTCTTCTAACTACATGCGGGGGGATGGTGTTGCACATGCACACCACTTTTTGGGACTGGTGAAGTCGGACACCTGCTGCCAGGTTTTACAAGAACAAAATATATTTTTCGAATTAATAATTGACTCTTCAAAAAAGAAAGGAAATAAGATTATATCTATACAGATCTTAACTGGCTGGATGATCCATTTGTTATATAGAATATGCTAGTTATATGACACTCAACCATTTCAAGTCCTGCACGCTGATCATTCTACAGATTTTAAAAGGAGTTGATTTTTAATGGTAAAGGATCATCTAACCTGGTGTAACGAACTGGTTGAGGTCTCGTGGGAACAGTTTTGTTTGCTTTAATAGAAATTTGTTCTTGTAATACCTGGTAACAACTTCACCTTTCGCAAAAAAAAAAATGCGATGCGTCCACAATGCCACCTTCCTGTGTAGCTATATGATAAAAACAGTTGATCTGCTCCTTAATTTCTCTACATTATTCACATTGAACCATTATATAACTAATCACAGGTGACAACTCACTTTACACTGATATTTATGAATGAACATAGATTAAAAACCCTCATGAACTAGGCACTTTATTTTTATTATTGAGGCCTGCATCACAACAATACAGTCGACTATTATAGTCAACATGGAGTAGCACAACTTGAAGAATAAGGACAGTAGACAGAGGGAAAGGGAACTTGTGATGAATTCAAGCTTGGAATTGTTATTTACAAAGAAAGCAGCTTGGTACACTATATGCGATATTTTATATTTTGTGGAAGAAGAACTTCTGTGGACACCTTTACATTGATGTTATAAAATATAACTTCACCTTCAGGAGGTAGTTCTCGTATAATTTTAACTGAAAATAATATGGAAAAAGTGGGTGCCAGTTGTCCAGACAGGATCTTGCAGGTTCTTCATACCCTAATCCAATTATTACAGCATCACGGCCTTATCTACATCATCCTATTGCATCGTAAGGTAGCTGTAGCCACTGCCCTAACACTGCCCTGGCCCAAAACCTAAGAGAAGGATTAATCCTGTCCGTAGTGCGTGTGATGATGGATGATGTAATGCTAAAATGACTTGTATCACGCCAACAAAGTAAAAACATCTTGATTGGCTAGAATCATGCTAAATGTTATTTTTGCTGTTGTTTTTGCTTTCGTGTGCCGCTTATCATTAAGAGATAAGCGTTCTCTCCTACAAGTGCTGGAGCAACATTCGGAAAAGAAATGGGAGTCAAAAAGCTAAAAAGATGATAATCCAGCCAAGCAGAGAAAACCAAGAAATAGGTCCACTCACAAGGGAAAAAACCAAGATCACGAGATGGACGTTTCTTGTTGAAGTCTACTATACCACTTACATTCCATGATCATGAAACAAAATATACAACAACTAAATTGGCGTGACCTTGCTACTTTGGGGTAGATAATTCTAAATAGAAAGCAAATGAAAAGGCTCTGGTTTCTCTAATATACATCTAGGAGAGCCTTCTTGTGAACATGGAGTCTTGGATTGGCCAGCTTACCAGCAGTAGCTGCACATCACTGAGGTATAAATTTGCTGACTGTCAGAGATTCCCTGGACATTCCCGTGATTTTGCTTGACACACAATTTTGTCCAGGAGTTCATGGAAGCTGGATTTATTTTGATCATGCACAGCTCTTGATCTTGGTTAACCTGCCAGATTATCTGAATCAGCAGCTTGTCAACCTGCAATCATTACCACCTTGTAAATTTCAAGGGGTTCTTTCACAGAGTCAGGGAACTCGGATGCCACACAGTTGGCTGCTGAATCAATGGCTTTATCATGACATCATATTTTGTATGTCCAGCTGGTTCCTTGTACCAAAGGAGTGGTTCATAATCATCGCTATGATGATATCATGAGTACCCACTGTTGGATTGCACTGCTCTAGCTAATGCCCTCACACAAACTCTAACCATTGCCCTGGTAGTAAAAACTCTTGCTGAACAATAGGATCTTCCTGGTGTCATCATGACAATTGCTTCACACACCATGAAATAGTAAGTTGTGACGTAAGGTCACTCATCAAGATATGGTTTGTAGTGCATACCACATCCCACCCATAAACACATACCTAGCAAGTGTAGTTTGATTCTTTATCTTTGGCCCTGGTGTAAAATACTTCAAGCTACCCCTTCCTGGTAGTTATTAAGTGAAGCTACTTCAAACATATATAACTTCACCTTCAGGGACAACTTATATTATTTTAATAAGTGTTGACAAAAATGTGGGCATTTATTGACTCGGCATATAATAGACAAGAAGAAGAATCCTGCAGGTTGTTTATGTCCCACTCCTGGCATTTCACCATCAGATGAACGATCAGCATCATCATATTCTTATCTTGCTTTAACCGCTGCTCTGGCCCCCTCAACATAAGTGAAGGACTCATCATATTTCTACAGCATAATTGCTATATAGTGACATGAAGAAGTAATCCCAGAGTCCCATCAACTCAGATTATGCCAACAAAGTGAAATCAGCATGATTGGCTTTAAATCATGCCAATTGTAAAACTTCAGCTCTTTCATAAAAGAAGGGGAGGGGGGAACAGAATAACTGCTTGTAACAATACTCATCTAACTACATGAAGGGGGGCGGTGTTGCACATGCACCACTTTTTGGGACTGGTGAAGTTGGACACCTATTACAAGGACTAGTTATTATTGTTGTGGTTGTTATTATTATTATTATTATTATTATTAATTTTTTTTTTTTTTTTTCAATTTTTTTATTTTTTATATTTTTATTATTAAATAAATAAACAAATTAAATAAATAAACAAACAAACAAACATGCTATATAGTTATATAATAATCAATTACAAATAATATCTACTAATTAACAATAAATACATACATAACTAAAAAGCTAACACGTTCAACTCCCGACCGACCCCAAAACAGACAAGGCATTCCCCCGCTGGACTGCCACCGAGAGACGCTGAAGGAGGTAAGCACAGGCATTCATCTCCCCAGTTCTTTGCCTTATCCTGAGGCTGAGCTCATTATTATTATATTAAATATTATTATTATTGTTATTTTTTTGTTATTTTTTTATATTATTAAATTATTTATTTATTATTATAAATAAATAAATTCAATAAATATATTAACAATTCATATAGTAGAATTATTATTATTATTATTATTATTATTATTATTATTATTATTATTATTATTATTATTATTATTATTATTATTATTATTATTAAAATGATCTTCTCAATAATCAACTTTAATTTTACTCTCTTGACATTTCGACTAGATGCTCTAGCCTACATCAGGAATAGAGGCAAAACATGGAGAGGGTAAAATTCAAGTGGGTTATTGAGAAGGTCATTGTAATTTCATTGTCAACTGAGAGTTCATTGAGAGATTATTATTATTACATGTATTATTATTGAATCCGACTATCAGCTTCACTCCTATGACCAAAGAGACTTAGAGAGATGTCGGCCCAGATCCATGGAAAGAGCTAATCCACCACAATAATAAACGTGGTACAAAAAGATGCTTGCATGGTATGTTCTAAGGACGAAGAATCCTCTGAGGAAGGCTCAAGTTGGATTGGCTCTGAAGGGTCTTGTGGGGGATGGTTTCACCAAAGATGTGTTGGCATGTCTGAGGAGGATATTGAGAGTTTAGTGAGAAAAAATGGTTTTGTAGTCAATGTTGTGGGAGTTTGGATGGAGCAAGTGTGGGGAAGGGAGAAGTTCATGTTGAAGGTAAAGGAAAAGAAGTGCAGGTTGTGAAGTGTATTGATACGAAGAACCAGAAAGAGGCACGAGAAAGAGTGTAGTAAGATGTTTCAGTGATAAGGTTATGATAAGGAAGCAGGAGTTAATAGAGAAAATTAAGGAGGAGTATCGGGGTGAGAGAGATGGTGGTGGATCAGTAGATACTAATGCCACCAACACTGTACATATAATTGACGAGGGATGTGTTAAAGAAGTTGGAACATAGAGAGAGTGGTGATGTGTGGATTAATATGAAATTGATGGAAACTCATCAAATGGGTGATGTGCTGGCTAATGTTCTGTTGAGGGTGGAAGAATTGGAAAAGCAGGTAGAGCATAAACAGAGAAGAAGAATTGAAGTCTTGGGGAGGAAGTTAGAACAGGTGATGGCGGAAGAAGGAGGGAACAGGAAGCAGATCATGGGGGTGGTAGAGGAAGTGGGTAAGGAAGTTAAAACAGAAGATGTTAAAGGAAATAGGACAAGCAATATATATGAGGATATTACGAAGAGGGACGAAGAAAATTTTCAGCAGGTCTTGAGCAAACTGGTGGGAAGGCCAATTATCATGAGAAAGAGAGGAAGATACAAGAGGATGAAAGAGGTCTGGGGGGAAATGGAGTATATATGGTGCAGGGGGTGTATCAGCAGCAGCAAATGAAGAATCGCCAGCAAGTGAAACAACAGGAGAAGGCATGCGGGGTAAGAAGTCGGAATGCAAAAGGGTGGTGGGGAAAGGGGGGAGAGTGGATGGAGACCAGGAGGAAAAGTCAAGGGGAACGTCGTATCTACTGCGATTTGGTACATGTGGGCTGTCAGGGGGAGACTCGCTGGCAGACAACACAGAGGGGGGTGGAGGGAGGCAAGAACCGTCAGGTGGGTTAGCACCGGGAGGGGATTCATCCAGGGAAGGAGCACCTGCTGGCCAAAGAAAAGATGTCCATGATCATGAACAAATCCAAGCTGTGAGTGCAAAAAGTATGTTGGGGGGTTGGGAGAGGGACCAAAGATAGGGGAACTGGGCGGTTGAGAGTGGCATTTGTTAATTGTAGAGGATGGTGGTGAACGAAGAAGTTTGATGTGCTGGGATTAGCGGAGACATTTTTGCAGAAAAAGGACGAGGTGAGTGTGGCAGGATATGAGTGGTATGGCAGGAATAGAGAGAGTGGCAGGCGGGCGAGTGGAGGTGTGGGAGTTCTGGTGCATGAGAGTTTGGATTCTAGGGAGCTTCTAGCGAGACCTAGTATGGATCATGCAGCCGAAGTGTGGTGGACAGGAGGACGGAATGCTTGCAAGAAGTTGGAGTCAGCACAGATGAGAGTGGGTAGGAGACTGTTGGGGGCAAGTAACACAGTAGCAGGAGTGGCAATATTGGGAGATATGGGCTCGAGGAAGCTAGAGGAGAGGAGGGAAGAGATGAAGGTTTTGTTTGGCAAGAGATTAGAGGTGTTGGAACTGGTAAAAGTTGTTGTAAGAGAGGATGGAGGAATTGGATGGTGGGAAGAATATGAGATCTTGAGGACAAAGTACGAGATAAACAACGAGGTTGGGTCAGTGCGCAAGTGGAAGGGGAAAGTGAAGGTGAGAAATGAGAAGGACTGGGAGGAGGAAGTAAACGGAAAGAGTACGCTGAATTTTTATAAATCGGCAAAGAATGGTGCAAAGGTAGAGAGGTATGTAAGGTCCATGCATGGTCAGGAAGGTGTGCGGTTGCAATTTCAACTGAGGACTGCATCAGCTGGGTTGTTAGAGGATAAGAAGCGATGTGGGATAGTTAGGGATGAGAGGTGTATAATGTGTGATAGTGAAGCAGGGGAGGATGTGGAAGATTTCTTGTTGATATGTGGGGAATTTGAGAGGGATCAGCTGGTACTGATGGATGAGGTGTGCAGAATTGTAAGGGCAGGACAGTGGTGAGTAAGGATGGAAAGGTAGCATTGCTTTTGGGGAAAGATGTGGAGGGAGTAAGTGATGCAGTGATGGAGGAGGTGGGCGTGTGTGTTATGTATTGGGTAGGGAAGTGGTGGCAGAGGAGAAAGGAACTGTTGTATGGTGAGCTGAGGAGTGATCTTTGGTCCCCTCCCGTTCCCTCCTCCTTGACCAGCGGGACACTCGTAACTTAATATTGTGGATAATTTTATTAATTAAGTACTGTTGATTTTTAATATAGATTGTTATTATATAGGTTAGTTACTAAATAGTTGGCCTCAACAGGCTCAGCAAAACAATAACTCGGGAAATAATAAATATTTATCATGCCAATTAATTTACCATTTATAAAATCATGTATGCTGATCATATTATACATGATTTAAAGGTTAAAGGGTCTTTTGATTTGCACACAATTTTGAAAGTTTAACTGGTTGTTCTTTCATGGGTACAATATTCTTCAATCCACTATAGCTATACATTATAAGGACATTGTGAAATTTTAATAAAATTTTAGTGAAGTGTCCACCAGTCAAGAGAGGTTGAACATTCCAGCCACAACTACTGGTTTCCCATAGGAGTGGTTCAAAAATCCTGGCAATACATCACCATGATGACATCATGTCCTGGATTGATTTGCTCTAGGTACCCTCCATAAACACAAGCTGTTGCCCTGGTCCAAACTTCAGCCATTATCCTGGCACAACAGAAACTTTGTGGTGTCATCATGATGATCTAATGCTAACACGCATGGAAGTGGTGAGGTGGAGGTTTGTTGCGCATGCCATATCCCAGCCACAAACAAATTCCGAAGTCACGCGTAGCTGAGACATTATCTTTGGCCTGCAAGATAACCCAACACAAATCAAGATAAAATTTAAATTTGAACTGACCCAAAGAAGGGAGGGTAAAGGAGACTTGGCTAAGCGTAAGGCGAGGCGTAGGGTTACGTGACAGTTACACGACGCCATGTTTTATAGATTTGTGCTTTTGCTATGTGTTGTAGCTGCTAGTGCTGCACGTACGACTAACAAGACCACGCAAGGAAATAATTCTATCACGTCCATCTGTAATGCAAGCAGTACTCTGGATTACCACACCGTATACCTGAGAGATGAAAATGTCAGCATAAACGGGAACTGCAGAGTGGAGAACGTAGTTAACCTGACCATCCAAGGTTCAGCTGAAGAAAGGCCAACAATCCAGTGCTTGAGAAAGCAAGGAACAGCGTCTTCCACTGCATTCACCTTCAACAATGTATCCTTCCTCACTATTGCAAATGTTAACTTTGTGGGTTGCGGTGGAATCCTGACCAAACTGGATATACAGAACTCCAGCAACAGCTCCATCTTCTTCTTTGGTGAGGGACAAGCAGCTGTCATCCTGTGCACTTTCTGCTATAATCTCTCTTTTGCTAACATCACTTTTTCTGACAATGCCGGGTATGCTTTTGCCGGGATTAACATCATGGGTGATTCCATCTTCGACGGTATCCATGTTTATAGGAGGGATGATGCTCACTTCCCATATAATGCTACCACATGCGCCCAGCCAGAGTACAAGTACACATGTAGGTTCACAGGAGTCCTACTGCTCTTTGTAGATTCAGGCAAGGAGAAGACGGACAATAGCACAGTGCTAGTGAGGAATTCAGTCTTTGAATACAACTACTACACACCTTCAGAAGAAAAATTCGCTAGCTTGACATGTGTCAATGATATTTTTGATGAGTTCATTGATCCATTTAGCTATAAGTATCCCATGCCTGATGTGGGGGCACTTACAATAATCCAGAACCAGAAGTTCTTCAAGGCACAGGTGAAGGTTTTGGACAGCAACTTTACTAATAACCATGGAACATGCTTTGGTGCAGTCTTGGTTATTTTTTGTATTCCGTCCTCTCGGCTAGGAGAGCAGATCTTCCAAAACTGCCATTTTTCCAACAACTCGCCTACATTTTTACCAATTAACCAAGGGAAAAACTATATCGGAGATGATATCACTACTTTTATGCAGTTTTACAAAGAATCTCACAGCAGTAATTGCATTTCTTTGATCAACTCTTCCTTCTCCATAGACGAATTTGATAATAAGTTGAGAAACACTTCCATCACTGTGACGCATTTCCCTCGTACACAAGGTGAGTGTGCAGTGTTGGTAAAGGACTAAGTATGCCTTGTCATTATACATATTATATGAGTCTTAGCAGCTCATTATTCCTGAGGAAGGCTAGAACTTCTAGCCTAATGAGTGAACATTATTAAGAAAATCATTGCATCTATACTTTGTCAACAGAGAGTTTGTTGAGTTTATAAAATACTATATAGATCATTATGTCATTTCATTGTATTCTTCGCATTAGGTAAATGCACTCTATATTTGGAAGATGTGTGGACCAACATCACTACAAGGCTACTCTATGTTTCAGGCATCTATCAAGAAGACAGTCTGGATGTGGTAATGAAGGACATACGGATGATAGATGAGCACAATTTCCATTACACTCTCCACACCATGGAAAACTATGGACTGCTGACGTTTGTCAACATCCAAAATGTGACCCTCCTTGGAACAAGCCATGAAAACTGCCAGTTCAATAACCTCATTGGCCCAGTCATTGTGACACAGTCCTCCAAGCTTTTCCTCACAGGAGAGATGCTATTTGCTAACATCATTGCCTCAAAGTGGGCCACTGGGGCTGCTATTATGCTTCAAGCTTCATCTATCCTATGGTTCAAGGAACCTCTCAGTGCTATCTTCTCCAACAACTCAGCAGTAATAGGTGGGGCGATAGGCTCCGTCCAGCTAGTCACTGAGTTCTGTGTGCTTCAGTATCTCACACACCCTGTGTACCACGATGACAACATAGCATTGATGAACATCACCATTGAGTTTAATAACAATACTGCCGCTGTTGCTGGGAACTCCATCTACATGGAAAGGCTGTACTTTTGCAGCATGCGTATAGCTCCTCGCATCAGGGTGTCAAACACCTCGGTGATATATGATAGTTCATTTCAATTTGAGAACAGTGTCAACAATGGACTCCTCGATATGTCTTCGACTCCTAACAAAGTCTGTGTCTGCACTGGAGATGCAGCAAATACTGCTAAAGTTGCATTGAGCTGTGCAGGTGATGTTTCAAGCATGACTCATATATCAACATTCCCAGGTCAGACTTTTTCCATCTGGGCAATAGCAGTGGATGAAGCATATAATCCAGTGTTATCGACAGTTTACATAACTCTCAAATCAAGTGAAGACAACCTGCACCCAGACAAGTTAGACTGGAGTTTGGAAGAAGGTCAGAATGTTGTCTTGCTCCATGGCTACAAATGTTCTTACCTGAATTTCACAATTTTTACTCACAAAGATGAAGAGTCAGATGGAATATTGGCTATCTATCCTTACAGTCAACAGGAATCATTGCCCGTTCCAATTACCTTGAAGGAATGTCCTCTGGGGTTAAATCTCTCTTCTGACTTCTGCGACTGCAGTGCTCTTTTAGCTAAGCACAATTTCCAGTGCAGCATCAATGATGAGATGCTGACCAAACACAATCCCTCTTCGTGGGTCGGTGTGGTAAATGATAACTTCAAGAATGGTTCCAAATTACTTTTGGCATATGCTTCTCACTGTTCCAGCAAGTATTGTAAACGACAACTAGTTGTAAACTATAACAATTTTGACAGCATATGCAAGTTTAACAGATCTGGAATATTATGTGGAAATTGCCCCAATAACTTGAGCACTGTCATTGGCTACCCAGAATGTTGGGAATGCTCCAATCTATGGCTCATCACTATCCCCCTCTATTGTCTCTTAGGTTTCCTTTTGGTAGTCCTTCTCTTTCTTCTTCGACTGACTGTGACAATGGGAACCATCAATGGAGTCATATTCTATGCAAACATCCTCAACATTAACATCTTCTTTTTTCTTGGTTTCAAG
The DNA here is from genome assembly GCA_028752905.1 of Cladorhizidae sp. MBARI D1340-BT2. Classification (NCBI taxonomy): domain Eukaryota; kingdom Metazoa; phylum Porifera; class Demospongiae; order Poecilosclerida; family Cladorhizidae; species Cladorhizidae sp. MBARI D1340-BT2. The sequence goes on from JAQNBH010000015.1 coordinate 17,214,166, forward strand.
TCTACCACATGGCTGCGTGTTTTCATAGCTTCACTCAACCTGGATATGGGGTTTCCCATTTGTTTCTACAATGGAATGTCCGCTATTGATGCAACGTACCTTAGTTTCAGTGTTCCAATCTACCTCTGGCTCACTCTGCTTGCCATTGTCTTCTTGAGTCGACGCTTTCAGTTTATCTCAAATATTACTGCTCGTTCTGCCATACCTGTCATGGCTACTTTGATCCATCTATCCTTCTCTAAGCTCCTGCGTTTAGTGGTTGACTGTCTGTTGTACGTGAGACTAGAGATTCAGCGTGTACACGGTAATACCTACGTCTATGAGTCAAGAACCGTGTGGTATTTTGATGGAAATGTGGAATATTTCTCCATCAAACACTCAATCCTTTTTTCTGTGGCCATCTTCTTTCTCCTCTTCTTTATCATTCCTTACACAGGCTTTCTTACTGGAATCAAGTTTTTTTTGCAGTACAGACTTACGAATCGATATTGGATTAGACCCTTTGTGGATGCATTTTGTGCTCCATACAAGGACAAGTATAGATACTGGTTTGGGGCAAGGCTGTGGTTGCTGATTTTTTTATACATTGGATATGCCAATCTGTCCAGCCAACCTTATTTACTGGTTCTCATCCATTCCATTCTTATGATCTGTTTCACCATCATACAGGCTGCCATAATGCCCTACAAGAACACCTTGTTGAACTGCCTGGAGTTGTTTTTCCTAGGTAACATCATCATACTCTACACTGTGGGACTTTACTCCACAAGCATAGATGGTACTGATGTATTAAATAACATCCAAGTATCAGTAAGTATTGTTGTGAGTACTGCTTTTCTGATGTTCCTTGGAATCATTGCCTACCATGTCTACCTCGTGCTGGGCCACCGGTTTGTTGGATGTTTTTCTGGGACAAAGGGGGAAATGAGTGTTGTAGAGTCTGAGTTTCCTTCTGAAACTTACATCGATGCTAATAACAGCACAATGGAAAGAAGCGGTGGGACGTCTAAATTGAATGGCATCAACACTCCTACCACTCCTACCACTCCTACCACGTATTCAAGTCTGGTTTTGAACAAACAATTCAAACGATACTCCCCTGGAGAGTTCAGAGAACCATTGCTGGACAGTGGCACTGATAAAAATTAATTAAATCCAAGTTCATTGAGTATAATACATGAAGCATGGAGTTATGTAATGTGTATATATTATAAGAACTGTGTTTGTAACTTCACAATAAGAAGAGGAAACGACAATAATTTTGTAATATTTTCCATGTTGGTCCAAGATATAGCTATCTAATGGTGGGTGATGACACACTGTCTCCCTTAGTATATATGCTTGTACATGTACATATGTACGTAAACTATGACGAGTAAAAAGCAATGTTATTAGCTTCATGAAGTCGACCCTCTAATTTTCTGCAAAACCCTCTTATTTATATATCGTCAACGAGTAATACCAAACATGAAGAGATGGAACAGCAGAGGAGAAAGTGAACTGAGACTTTTGATAAATTCAACTTAGAATTGTTGAAAAATTAGACAGAAACTTCCCATATTATATATTCCCTCGGACATAAGATCAAGCTGAGGTACTGCAAGCTAGCCACAATGAAGTTGTCATGGCAGCACTAACACCAGATATTTCGCATTTGAGGTCATTTTTACCTTTTTGACCCTGACTAGGATCTCATCTAAAGCTGTGATGCTTCTTGATATCACATCAGGACAATCTTGTCCCATACAATGGAAGACAGAACCAAGTATGCCTCCAGATCATTGGCCCCAACTAGAAAATGGTATTCACAGCTAGACAAGGATGGACTGGCAGTGATATTTGTCATGAAAAAAATTGCACCAGTATCTCTGGCGGTAGCATTTTTTACCCTTCACTTTGGCCATAAGCCATTGCAGCAAATATTGGTCGACTATATACATACATCCCACTACCAACAACAGCGTCCGCTCGACTTCAAGGATAGGCTCTAACACTTGAAGCATGAATGCGGATGGTTTTAAGTCGGCTTCCTTTGCCTGTTGTTTTCAACTAAAATTCCTGTACCAGGAGAAGGTGTCCTACTGATAAAAAGCCTAAGTCTGTCACCCATCAAATGCATAAAAAATTGACTACTTAGATCCTGTACTCGCACAAGTTTGGAGGTCCAGGCAAACCAAAGATCAAATCTCTCCATACATGCAATGAAAGAAGAGCTGAGCACCAAAGATGGTGTGTTCTGGGAAAGTTGCATCATAGTTCCTCCACAGACATGAAGAGGTTATTGAAAAATGCTTGCAGAGGTTATTTTAATGCTCCATGAAGGATAATCAGATATTTAACTTATGAAGAGCTTCACAAAGAGTTTTGTGCAGTTGCCAGCTATGAACAGCCAGCTTGACAGATTAAAGCAGTGTCACCTGTTTCAATTCACTAAAAACTCAACAGCACAAGTGTTCGTCCATCCCTAGGCATGGTCTCCAATGCCCATGGATTTTCGCAAAGACATTGACTATGCTGGCCCATTTCTTGGTAAAATGTTCCTCATAGTAATTGATGCTCACTCTAAATGGATGGATGTAGCAAGTCAACCCTGCAACATCCACAATGATCATTGAAAACTTGAGGACAATGTTTGTAAAATATGGACTGCCAGAAATAATAGTTTCCAATAATGGGAATATCCCTCACTACCTCGGTGTTCGAGGATTTTTTTTAACAGATTAGCATCCATCACCACCATACTGCACCATACCAGCCAGCATCAAATGGTCAAGCTGAGAGAGCGGTGCAGATCTCAAAGGCTGCATTAAACAGCAACACTACTGGAACACTGGGAACTTTTTTACCCAGATTCCTGTTCCACTAAAGAACGACCCCTCACAAGGTTTCACCAGTACGGCTGTTGATGGGTCAAGAGCTGCTATCTCACCTCAGCATATTGAAACCCAACATGCAGCTGGAGTTTCTCAAAAATAGCTAGTCAGAAGAAGGGGCATGATCAAGGAACCAAGATGGAGATGAAAGAATGTGACCTTGTGTTAGTTTGGGAGTTTCCACCAGTGAAAACATGGCTGCCAGGGACTTAAAAGCAGAAATGAGGCTCAATCTAAATTATATGATGCCACATGGATCATGTCCATTTGAGAGAGGAAGTAAAGCAGGGAACCAGAGGATAACGTCATGATATCTGAGGGCAATTCAACCAGAAACGAGGTGGCACACACATCAATCAAAAGAGGCACATGATATTCCATCAATGAAAATTCACCATAGTGAATCGACTCGACTGTACCAATTAGATAAACAATACTCTTCAAAACAGCAACATGTATGTAAATTTTGTGGTAAAGTTGAAATATGGTTGCTATACTATAGTCCGGTCACATGGCCAGACACTGGTGCTCCTTGTTATCCGTTACTTAATTCTCCTGCCAAACTCCTGGGGATGGTCTCATCACCAAATACACACGCGGTCTTGAAGCCCAGAGGAACGAAATAGTGAGTGTCTCTGATTGATCTGTACTTCTGCTTCTTCAGGAATTCGGCTCTGTTGGCAAACGTCCTGGGATCACCAGACCTCAAATCCACATAAGAGGGAACAAACATGTCTGAACATGTGACATCCCAAAGCAGAACCCACCCATCCCTCCAAGGCACAACTGTTGCACCATCAGGACGTTTTCCATCATCTCAATCCAAACCTACTGGTTCCAGGTGAGAGGGGATTTTGGCGGAACATAGAGATCTCTGGATGACTTCATTGATAGCAGCATGTCAAGAGTGGCGGCCCTGACTCTTTCTGCAATTGAGTCCATGAGTACCCTGCTGGTCAACAGGAGCTCCACACTGAAGACACAGGTGAGGACTACAAAGAGGTACACCAAGACGAAGACCTGTGGTAATACGAATCACATCGTCATCCATCCTCAAGACATAGGGAGGGCATGGAGCCAGGCACCTGCTTCACTTTTAGCTGCTCTAATGCGAACACATGCAGTATCATCTTGTGCTCCTTCCACAAGCTTGTCTGGGGAGGCCTTCACATGCGGAGTGCTCCAACACTTTCGGGAAAAGGATGACTATCTGAGGGAGCAGGAGCATTTATGTCTTTGCTCCAAACATCCATACCTAACTCAAACGCATGGTAACTACAGCCCTCAAATCTACTGGGCAAGATTTGGTGAACTAGAGCGAGGGAACCCGAAGTGGATGCCAGGAAAGCTGATGGAGGCAACATGACAGCACTTCTGATCTCAAGACCACCACATTTGACTGGCAGGAAGGCCTGTAGCCAAGAATCACTGTGTGATGCAATGCTAACATTAGTGACATTGCTGAGGATGGCACACTGAGCAGAGTCAATGCGCTTTAATGGAGAGGAAAAGCAGGGAGAAGTGCGGAGATTGTATAGTAACTTTGGCATGGAGAAGGCATGACGGAGGAGACACAAAGCATCATGTCAATAAAGATGGCTTAGCCTACTGGACTCAATACATCTCTCAATGCTTTCCAGAGAGCCTAGTAGAGTGGCCACTTCAGAGTTTACAACTTGAATACCTGGGACAGCACATAAGAATTCTCCTATAGCAACTAGGTCGTGACTGATGATCTCCACTTGCTTTGGTTCAACTGTAAACCCACTCTCCCAGCCTCATGTTCTATGCTACGAAAATCATCAACGACATCTGACACCAAACAACCCAGCATCCCATCATCCAGGTAAAATACATTGAATTCTGACTTTAAATGCCTCAAGAAACTGTGAACAGTTAGACAGAAAAGAAGTGGGCCCAATGGATCTCCCTGTTGAACTCCTACTGCAGAATCAATAATGTCACTTCCAAAGAAAAGGGAGCTGTAAGCAGAGTGCAAATAGGTATAAATTTCAGGTGCAAATTCCTCAGTAGCTGCCAGCATTTTATCCCGATGGATTGAGTTGAATGCAATATGGAAGTCAAGTTTTAAGCAGGACATTGCCCAGTTGAAGGGACTGGAGATAAACTCTGGTTGCATAGACCGTTGCTTCTGGACCAAGCTTAGTACCATGCCCAAGCTCAGAAGGTGCAAGAAGTCCACTCATAGCCTCTTTCAACATAATACTAGAAACCTTGGCAATTAAACGTCTCAGCATGCAACCGACAGCTATGGGTCTCATGCCCCCATCCTTCTTATTGAGGGCAACCAAGGAGACCAAAAAAACTGTCCCACAGGAAAGGGAGTTCTACCTGTGTGAAGGATTGGATGAACTTGCAACTAGGAGATGATGGTGCTTAGGGTTTATTGAGATCATTATTGAACTCTTATGTCATGTGTGATGATTATGACTGGCTAGTATTAAGATCTTATCTTACACCACATGTTGATTTTGGTTAGAGTAAATAAGGAAGTGGTGACTGCAAGCATTGCACTTCGCACTTATTTGGTGATGTTTCATTTCTGTATAGCCAAGCATTAGGAATGTAATTATTGTTAGGTTTAGTATAATTATAAGAGTTTAGTTTTGTAAAGTATATTTGTCATGATTTACACCTATTTTCATGATCATCATCAATTCTTCTCAATCTTCAAAGACGTGCTGTTTCTCGATATCTACGAATAGAAGCTACCAATTAGACGGATCCTTTACATTTGGTGGCAGCGGTGGGATCCGTGATCTGTCAGGTGTACGATATAATCCATTACCATTATTTTATCTTCTTTATGTCAACCCACTCAGGACAAACATTGAAACAACCAGCAGCATGTCTCAATTGCTGAGATTCCTGATGGAGGGGACAGACAACGACAGCAGCAGGAGGCTACTTGTCGAGAAGATGAGGCAATACAACGCAAAGCGGCGGAGTGTCGTCGTCGAGAAGAAGAGACTACATGACATGGAGAAGAGGAGTGTCATCGCCGAGAAGAAGAGATACACGACATGAAGAAGAGGAGTGTCATCATCGAGAAGAAGAGGCATTACATCGGGAAGAGATTAATCAGCAGATGGATTTGGAGAGGCCTGGTCGAAAGTATAACAATGCAGGGAGTGGCTGCGGCAGCTCGACCCAAGAAAGAACCTGACATAAAACTTACCAAGCTCACTGAGGACGATGATATCGAAGATTACCTGATAGTATTCGAACGATTGGCAGCGGCCTACGAGCTCAAGGAGGAACAGTGGGCTTTCAAACTAGCTCCCTAACTCACAGGCAAAGCCCGAGAAGCATACACGGCTTTGGGATCCGAGAACAGCGCCGACTACCCATGAATAAAGGCAGCAATCCTACGATGCTATGAGGTCAATGAAGAGACCTATAGAAGAAGGTTCCTTGTCTCTACACGAAAGCCCAATGAGACCAACCGGGAGCTGGCAACCAGACTTGAGGACCTGGCTACAAAATGGATAAAAGAGTGCACAACTAAAGGGGAAGTCAATGGATCTGGTGGTTCGGGAGTAATTAATGAACACCCTACCAGAGGAGGTGAATATCTGGGTTAGGGAATGGAAGCCAGAGACAAGCGAGAAAGCTGCGGAACTGGCCGATGACTATGCTCAGGCTAGGAGGGAAGGACTAGCTGTGAGATCCAAGGGAGGAAGCAGGAAGTGAGAGGAGAAATCTCCAATACACTGCTCGAGGTGTAAGAAGCCAGGAGTCTGGACATATGGCTAAGGATTGCAGAGTGGCAATCCGAATGACCGAAGCAGAAAAGAAGAGTGAGGAGCCATCTGGACAACGAGGGAAATCCAAGAGAGAGCTAAAAGGCGTGGTCTGTTACAACTGCCAGCAGAAGGGCCACTACTCATCCAGATATCCATCGAATGCGTTGTTTTGTGTGGAATGGCGGACTGATTATGCCGGCAATATGACTGTCAGGAGGCAGGAAGGTGTTCAGAAGCGAAGTGTTCCACTGACCAGGAGTAGTTGAAGGAATCAAGGTGAGGGATATTCTGTTAGATACAGGATGCTCGAGAACTCTAGTTCACAAGAAACTCGGTCCTAAGGAGAAGTACCTGGAGAGGGGGATAGTGGGTATACGTTGTGCTCATGGTTATACTAGATTGTACCCCCTAGCATGCATAACTGCAGATCTTGATGGACAACCACTGGAGGTGGAGGCGGCAGTGTCCGCGACTCTACCAGTGTCAATGTGTTGGGAACTGATGTTCCTGAACGCAAGTCTCTACTGGGGAGAGAGCTTGGAGTCTCCAATGGGAAGACCCAGCAGGAGATGGCGGATGCATTAGCTGTCACGAGGGCACAGGCTAAGGCCTCGCAAGAAGAAGAGGTTCACTGACAGGAGAGGGAGCTTCAATTGGGGGTGCACTCAAACGCAGGGGCGTACCCAGTATAGAGTGCTCGGAGCGCGCGCACCCCCCCCTAGAGTACAGAATGCAAAAAAAAAGGGGGGGAAAGGAAAAGAAAAAAAGGGGGGGGGAAGGGGGGGGGGGGGGAATGGGGGAAAATGGGGGAAAGGGGGGGGGGGGAAATAAAGGGAAGAAAAAAAAAGGAAAAAGAAGAAAAAAGGTGTGGCCAAGAGTAATCCACATGCGCGCATGCAGTAACTAGAGAGCCACCTCGAGTGGTGTTCCATGACAGAAGTTCTCAAGCTAGCTCAGTGACTGTGTGGTTGATTTTTGATTTGAGCTGCCAACTATATACATCTCAGCAGAAATGCCACCGAAAAAGAAGCAGAGAATTACACTTTTTGACTTCAGAAATGCAATGACAGAGAACCGACTTAATGCCCTTCTTCTGCTCTTCTGTCATAGAGACATTTCTGACAGCATAAACCTTGATAATGTCATAGACCAATTTGCAAAACTTAAGCCACGGAGAATGCTGCTACTCAATCCTCTCAACTAGTCCCATTAATCATTTATTTTTGTCATATGATGTACTTTATATAATTTAAATGCCGGTGATTTGATCGGTTAGCTATATGGACATATTAAGATATATTTTTTAATTGGTGCCAGCCATTCTGATCACAAATTGGTTTTCCGCATGCAGCAATACACTTAATTGAGCTATATACCCTATTCTATTTGGTTTTGACTCAAAGGCCTTGGAGAGAGCACCCCCCCTCTCTAAATCCTGGGTACGCCCCTGAAACGAGAGTGGCAAGGAGGAAGGTGTACTCCATGAACACTCTGAGGTGTTAGACGAGGGGACTACAGTGAATAGTGGAGCCTCGGTGCAGAACCTAGATGAGGAAGAGGATGTTCTACCTGAAACAAGTCATCTGCCCCCATTTGCTGAGGATATCTTCGTACCAGGACGTGGAAAGAGGATGCTCACTAGACGAGAAAAACGGGCACAAAGAGAAGTATACCAGACAGAAGTGGACACAGATCCTGAAGCTGACAAACGGGGTCTCCCCTTGGAGATGTCAACCAAGGAGTTACTATTGTAGACACCACCTTGATGACAGTCCGGAATGCAGCTCTTGAGGGATGGACTTTGTGGGGTATAGAATTTTTCAAGAAGAATGGTCTTCTCTATCGAAAATGGATACCAACCAGATGCAGGATGATGGATATGGCAGTGGAACAGTTGGTGCTTCCACAGCAATGTCACAATGGGGTACTCAAGTTGGCCCACAGTATACCATTAGGGGGTCATCTGGGAAAGAATAAGACAGCTGACCGAATCTTGCAAAGGTTCCATTGGCCAACACTCTACCAGGACGTGGCAAGGTACTGTCGACATTCAAGAAGAATGGTCTTCTCTATCGAAGATGGATGCCAACCAGACGCAGAATATGGATATGGCAGTGGAACAGATGGTGCTTCCACAGCAATGTCACAATGGGGTACTCAAGTTGGCCCACAGTATATCATTAGGAGGTCATCTGGGAAAAAATAACGCAGCTGACCAAATCTTCCAACACTCTACCAGGACGTAGCGAGATACTGTCGATACTGCGAGATTTGTCAGAAAATGGCAGCCAAGGGAAATCACAAAGCACCGCTGGTTCCTCTACCAATCATCACCAAACCATTCGAACGCAGAGCCATGGATATTGTGGGACCCCTACCAAGAAGTTGGTCTGGGAAGCGGTATGTGCTTGTGTTATGTGATTAAGGGTACTAGGTACCCAGAGGCAATGCCATTGAAGTCAATCGATGCTGAGCATGTAGCGGAGGAGCTAATCACTCTGTTTTCTCGAGTTGGAATACCGAAAGAAATCCTAACGGATCAGAGCACTAATTTTACCTCTCAACTCCTAACTGAGATTTACCGTCTGCTCCATGTACATCCAATTCGAACAACTCCATATCATCCACAGACAGATGGGCTGGTCGAAAGGTTTAATAAAACCTTGAAGTTGATGCTGAGGAAGACAGCCACTGATGAAGGCAAAGATTGGGACAAACTTATTCCCTACTTGCTATTCGCTTATCGAGAGGTACCGCAGGCTTCCACAGGATTTTCTCATTACATGGCAGACCAGTTCGGGGACCCCTGGGTGTCCTGAAGGAATCTTGGGAGGCAAAGGAGCAAAGCAAGGAGAGTGTTGTTTCACATGTTATCGCGATGAGGGAAAAGATGGAGAAAATGATGGAGATTGTAACAGGAAACCTGGAGAAGGCCCAAACCAAACAGAAGACTTGGTACGATCAGAAAGCAAGGCTGCGGGAATTCAGGGTGGGTGACCAAGTGTTGCCTATGGACACATCAAAGCTGCTTGCTCAATGGCAAGGGCCTTATACAGTTCAGAAGAAAGTTTGGAAAGTCAATTATCAGATCGAGATGCCTGATCGCAGAAGGAAGCATCAGATCATCTATGTCAACATGTTACAAAAGTTTCATGTCCCGGAAAGTACTCACCTGATTGAAGAGGTTAGTGAGGAGGTAGGAGCAGATGGAATCACTTTGTAGACAAAAAGTTCTGATAAAGAAGAGACGCCCCAGATAGGGCACCAGTTAGCTCCAGGACAAAGGGCTGACCTTATGAGTATCTTGGGTTCATTCTCGGGAGTCATGAGTAGTGTTCCAGGAAAGACTGATATGATCCCATCACAATAATTATAGACACAAGAGCCATATGGCTACCTCCCTATCGACTACCACAGGCTTACTGAGATGCAGTCATGCAAGAGCTAAGTGAGATGCTAGAGAGTGGAATTATTGAGCCATCATCTAGTGAGTGGAGTGCACCAATTGTCATAGTTAAGAAGAAGGATGGGTCTCTTCGATTATGTGTTGACTACAGGCGGTTGAACAAAGTGTTCAACTCAGATGCCTACCCAATGCCTTGGATTGATGAGCTGATTGACAAATTGGGGAATGCCAAGTTCATATCCACATTGGCTCTTGTAAAAGGTTATTGGCAAGCTCCTGTGTCCAAAGAAGCTCGACCCAAGACTACTTTTGCAACTCCCTTTGGTCTATTCCAATTTAATGTCATGCCATTCGGTCTACAAGGAGCTCCTGCAACCTTCCAACGACAATGGACAAGGTGATTAATGGCCTGGAATTTGCAGTGGCATACCTGGACGATTTCATAGTTTTTGGTGACACATGGGAGGAGCATCTTCTACATCTCCAGAGAGTTTTTGAAAGGCTAAATGAAGCAGATCTGACTGCAAAGACGAAGAAGTGTAGCTTTGGAATGAACCAGTGTGTTTACCTGGGACATATTTTTGGAGAAGGCACAGTTCGTCAAAAATTGAAGCGATTAAGTTGTTTCCAGTACCAGAAATGAAGAAGGAAGTTAGAGTTTTTCTGGGATTAACCGGCATTTTACTCCAGATTAGACTGGTACCTTACAAAGAAGTCAATAACAGCCAAAATCCAATAGACTAGTGCATGTGAGAAGGCTTTCGAATGTTTGAAGCACAAATTATGCAGCTCACCAGTCTTGAGGAACCCAGATTTTAAGAAACCGTTCATTTTACAGACTGATGCATCCAATAGAGGGATTGGAGCTGTACTCAGTCAGAAGGATGAAGAAGGTCAGGACTTTCCAGTAGCCTATTTCAGCAAATAGTTCTTACCAAGAGAGCAAAGATATTCTATGGTGGAGAAGGAATGCCTAGCAATCAAGATTGGAGTTCATGCGTTTCGAGTTTATTTACTTGGGAGACCGTTCATGATTGAGACAGATCATAAAACCTTGGTGTGGTTAGATTGTCTCAAAGAAAATAACTCTCGACTCACCCAATGGAGTTTATCACTTCAACCCTACAATTTTACAATATTACACCGGTCAGGAAAAACAAATGCAAATGCTGATGCACTCTTGTGGGCTACGGTAAACTAGTTTACCGCAGAAGAAGGGGAGAGGAGTGTGAAAGATTGGATGAACTCGTAACTAGGAGAAGATGGTGCTTGGGGTTTATTGAACTCGTTATTGAACTCTTATGTCATGTGTAATGATTAATGACTGTCTAGTATAAATATTAAGATATTACACTACGTGTTGATTTTGGTTAGAGGAAGTGGTGACTGCAAGCATTGCACTTCTTATTTTATGCACTTATTTGGTGATGTTTCATTTCTGTATAGGAATGTAATTATTGTTAGGTTTAGAATATAAGAGTTTAGTTTTGTAAAGTATATTTGTCACTATTTACACCTATTTTCATGATGAACATCAATTCTTCTCAATCTTCAAAGGCGTGCTATTTCTCCATATCTACGAATAGAAGCTACCATTAGATGGATCCTTTACAACCTGCAAGAACCTGATTTGCAAATGATGTCAAGGCTTTAATCAGGTTCAGGCTATCACTTTGCGATGGATCTATGATCAAGTCCTTTAGATGCTGTGGATGTAGGCCATCGGGATCCCCAGCGGACCCACAAGGAAATGCCTTTACGATCAACTTCTCCAAGACTTTAACACAGACACTTTAATCAAAGACTGGACGGGGCAGAGATGTATTCTGGTCAGGTGAGGGATGCTTGTCTTTGAGCCTGTTCAGTGTGTTCTCATCAAAACTTGCTAGAGAATCCTCAAGATGGATCATCCCTTGAAATCACCTTCCTCCAATTTGGATGAAACAGTCTTAAAGCAGATCCGAGGGAGTTTTGTAAAAATGGGCTTTCTTATTCCCTGGGACATGGGTCTGAGATGGTATGCTTCATCCCGAATGAAGGAGTTTATGTGTGAAGCAGGCTTCTTTTATTCCCACCGCAACTAGGAACTCTCAAACAACAAGGAGCAAATTTAAACAACCTACTAGTATCCCATTTATGAAGATTATCCATATCCAACGCAATATCATTAATGATGGCAGTCAACTTCAAGGCTGCTTGGGGGCGAGATACATGTGGTATCCTCTTTATAATCTTTATCCATGGTAGCTTAGCCTTAAACGGTAGTTGCTCACAAGGCACTCACTGCTTTGATGTGTTGTTGGAGAAGGTGTAGAGGGAAGTGAAGGTGTGGAGCAAGAGCCACGGCAGCGATCATCAACTGGACCAAGGACATGCAAAACTCCAGCATTGGTCAGAGGCATAGATCTACCACAAACAGAGCACAAGGCTTTCCTCATGATAGAAGAGGATCGACTGCCCAAATCAGAACTATTGCTATCAAATCGTTGGTAGTTATCTGCTGAGGACTCGTTAACTGGAGCGCCTTATTATTATTTTATGTTTTTAATTTTATTATTATTACAATGACCTTCTCAATAATCAACTTGAATTTTACCCTCTTGACATTTCGACTAGATGCTCTAGCCTACATCAGGAATAGAGGCGAAACATCGAGAGGGTAAAATTCAAGTAGATTATTGAGACGGTCATTGTAATTTCATTATGTCAACTGAGAGATGTTGAGAGATTATTATTATTATTATTATTATTATTATTGAATCTGACGATGAGTTCACTCCTATAAAGAGACTTAGAGAGCTGTCGGTCCCGATCCCTGGATTTTATTTTAAAGAGTTAAGCCAGCATCTAGCAGGTTACCAGGGAGAGGTAAAATCTCTCCAGTTCACCAGACACCAGAGGTTATCCATGGCAGTACAGAGGGGGAACTCAGCCTCCCGGTACTGGGTATTTTGGATCCAGCAGCCTAACTGCCATTTTCATGTGTTTAAGTTAGTTGTAATAAATATAAATAAATATAAATTAATAATAATAATAATAATAATAATAATAGTGATAATAATAGTAATAATAAGTGATAATAATAGTGATAATAGTGATAATAATAGTGATAATAACAGTGATAATAATAGTGATAATAACAGTGATAATAACAGTGATAATAATAGTGATAATAACAGTGATAATAATAGTGATAATAATAGTGATAATAAGTGATAATAATAGTGATAATAACAGTGATAATAATAGTGATAATAATAGTGATAATAACAGTGATAATAATAGTGATAATAATAGTGATAATAATAGTGATAATAATAGTAATAATAGTGATAATAATAGTGATAATAATAGTGTAGTGATAGTGGTAGTGATAGTGATAATGGTAGTGACAACGGTAGTGACAATGGTAGTAACAACGGTAGTAACAATGATAGTAACAACGGTAGTAATAACAGTAATAATAATAGTAGTAATATTAGTACTATTAATCGTACTAATAATAGTAGGTAATAGTAGTAATAATAGTAGTAATAATAATAATAATATTAGTAATAATAATATTAGTAGTAATAGTAGTAATAGTAATAAAAATAGTATTAATAATAGTAATAATAATAATAGTAATAATAGTGATAATAGTAATAATAGTAATAATAGTAATAATAGTAATAATAGTAATAATAGCAATAATAGTAATAATAGTTATAATAGTATCATCATCACCACCATCATCATCATCATCATCATCATCTCATTATCATCATCGTCATCAATATTATCATCAGCAGCAGCAACAGTAGAAGTAGTAGTAGTAGTAATATAAATAATAGTTGTTTTTTTGTGTTTGTTTTTTGTTTGATTAATTTTCAAAATAATTTTTTTTTTAATAAAAAATAAATGATAGTAAAATAATTTAAAAAATAATAAACCAATAACATGGGAAATAAGAAATAAGATAGATAAAAAATGTTTATCATGCAATTAAGTAATCATTTATAAAATCGTATGATGATCATAATATACATGGTTTAAATGGTAAAGGGTCTTTTGATTCACACACAATTTTGATGATTGTGGTTTCATGGGTAGAGTATTCTTCAATCCACTATAGCTGTACATTGTCAGGACTTCGTATTTTGTTCTTGTTTTTGTTCTTGTTATAGCTTTCTTCAAAGTAAACCAAATCAAATACAACTTCGACATTAACTCAACTGTATCACTCCGTCGTGCAACAGTTGACCAGGGACACCAACACACTACTCAGTTGTGTTAACACACAGTTGATTAGCATACAAACAGTTTCAAATCCAGGGGGGGAAATTAGAATAAAATTTTAGTGAAGTGTCCAGGAATTTGACCAGTCAAGAGAGATTGAACATTCCACGACTAAATGGTTTCCCATAGCATAGGAGTGGTTCAAAAATCCTAGCAATACATTACCATGATGGCATCACGTCATGAGCACCCCTAGGATTGATTTGCTCTAGGTGCTCTAGGTACCTTCCATAAATACAAGCTGTTGACGTGGTCCAAACTTCAGTTGTCCTGGCACAAACCCCAGTTGAACCAGAAGGTTTTGCTGGTATCACCGTGATAATCTAATGCCAGGATTACCTAACATGTCGGAGTTGTATTACTGAAACATATTAGCATATCCAGCTTCACTCTACAAGCCAGCATCAAATGGCCAAGCTGAGAGAGTGGGTGCAGACCGCATTAAAGAGGAAATACTACTGAAACTTCTGTATCCAGATTCCTGTTCCACTATAGAACGGCCACTCACACTATCACTGGGGTTTCACCAGTAAGGCTGATGATGGGTGGAGAGCTGTAATCTCACCTCAGCATATTGAAACCTGACAAGGCGGCTCAAGTTTCTCGAAAATTGTCAGATGAAGGGGCATGATCAAGAAACCACGTAGAGGGAATGAAAAAAGGTGACATTGTGTTAGTTCAGGAGTTTCCACCACTGAAAACATGGCTGCCAGGAAGCCAGGAATTTAAAAGCAGAAATGAGGCTCAATCTCATTTCAGCATGGAATTAGGAGATAGAAGACAAATTATATGATTTCAAATAGACCACACCTATTTGAGAGAGGAAGTAAAGCAGACCACTAATGAACTGGAGGATAACATACTGGATGATTTTGATGTTACAATGTCCGAGTACAACTTAAGCCCAAAACGAGGATGGAATATCCCTTTGTCATCACAGGAGGAATGGCTATGACTCCTCATTGATCAATGAGAATACACCATCCAGTGAATCGCTATAACCACAACTGCACCAATTACACTTTTCATAAGAGCAAGGTGTATGTAAATGTGGTAAAGTTGTGATGTGGTTGATGTTACAACAGCACATGACCAGAGGCTGGTACTCCATGTGATCCAATTGTGACCTGTCTGCATTGTCAGTAATAAAGTTTTGTGGTATTAAGTGAAGCTACTACAAACATATATAACCTCACCTTCAGGGAAAACTCATATATTATTTTAACAAGTGTGACTAAAATGAGGGCATCTATTGACTTGGCATATAGAAGAATCCTGCAGGTTGTTTATGTCCCAATCTCCTGGCATTTCACCATCAGATTAACGATCAGCATCATCATAATTATTGTTATCTTGCTGTAGTGCTTTAAACGCTGCTCTGGCCCCCTAAACAAGTGAAGGACTCATCATATTTCTACAGAATGAAATGGCTAAGATTGCTAGTGACATGAAGAAGTAATGCCAGAGTCCCATCACTCAGATTATGCCAACAAAGTGAAATCAGCATGATTGGCTTTGAATCATGCCAATTGTAAAACTTCAGCTCTTTCATAAAAGAAGGGGAGGGGGAAACAGAATAACTGCTTGTAACAATACTCGTCTAACTACATGAAGGGGGACGGTGTTGCGAATGCGCACCACTTTTGGGGACTGGTGAAGTCGGACACTGGCTGTCAGTT